>RJWH01000252.1:695000-757409 GCA_004363575.1 Solenodon paradoxus
CCAAGTGATGACACTCAATTATTGAGCAATAGCAGTCAAAGCAGCAGAGCAGTCTAACTCACCCAGACCTGTGGTGGTGTCTAGTTGATCATGGTCTAACTAAAACTGAGACGGACAGTTTACTAAATTCCTTCTTGATCTGTATAAGCAGAAAAGTTCTTGGTTGAATCAACAAAGGCCTAATATGAATCATTAAAGCAGAGTCATGGTCCCTCAATCAGTTCCCAGATTTGAGCTTGTTTTTTAAGTCCAGAACTCCTTGAAGGAATGGATAGATCCGGTCCCCTTGAGAAAGGACCTTAGGACACTGTCAAAATTGTATACAATTGATTTTTTTCTCAGTTATCCCCAAATGCACCTACAGCCTTTTACCGGGGTTAACTGAATTGGGGGAATAATCCGACCTTTTGGGCACCACTGATTGTCCTTAGCTGACACTAAAATTATAGGAGACTCAAAACATCACTGTATTTAATCAGTTAGATATGATTATGGGGGTCAGGTGATGAATGGAGTTTTAGCATTTTTCTGTCTTACAGTGGGTCCAGTGGCTCCTAAACTCCACTTCTGGTTATTTTTCTCAGTTCCAAAATACATAATTGTCATTCACATGGCAGCTGACAGAACCCCCACATGGGTTCTCTGACATATGAAGTAAGGACTAGAATTATGGAAAAGGCCAGGTGGAAGCCCCTAGAACTGTCATTACCTAGGAAAACAGTAAATCAAAGTCATTACCACTTTGTGGAGGGGGTGCAGATACTAATACCACCATCAAGGACTTGGAAGTTTCAGGGGTGATGACTCCTGACACATCTCTATTCAATTCACTTATTTGACGTCTTCAACATAAGATGGATATTGGAGAATGATAGAAGATTATAATAAACCAACCAGGTAGTGACTCCAATTGCAGCTGTTATATCAGATATGGTTTCATTACTTGAGCAAATTAACAAACACCTTGTTATCTGGTACATAGCTATTCATCTGGCAAATGCATTTATTTTCCAGACTAAGATAATAAGGCCACTAAAAGCAGTTTGCTTTCAGCTAGTAAAGCCAGTTGTTATACCTTCACTGTCCTAACTCGGGTGTGTCAACTACCCAGCCCAATATCATCATTTAGTTCATAGGCATATTGATTGCCTTTTTCTTCCATAAGATATCACACTGGTCCATTATGTTATTGACATTAAGCTGATTTGATCTAGTGTGCAGAACATAGAAACAACTCTAGCCTTATTGGTAAGACATTTATGTGTCAGAGATGGAAAATAAATCTGACAAAAATTCAGAAGCCTAGTACCTCAAGTGTATCCAAAAGTTCAGTGGCATGGGACATGCTCCCATTCTAAGGGGAAGGATAAGTTGTTGCATCTAAGTCCTCCTGCAACCAGAAAAGAGGAATAATGCCTAGTGGGTCTCTTTGGATTTTTGAAAATTACTTAGTTTTATTTGTTTATCCCATAAACAAATATTTTAGTATTTTATTGCAGTAGTGTCATAAATTAAAATAAACTCATATATGTAGGCTCCCCACATGTGCAGTTTCCCCATTCCTCAGCTTTATGACAGCATACCCTGCCCTCCACCAAATCACTAAATGTTCTTCGCCATTGCCCAGTGGGCCCCATCACATTTGCCCCCCTATTCCTGTTCACTTTTGGTAACCTCAGTTCTATTGCAAGTGTCCAAGGGTTGGTTTTGTTTCATCTATTCCTTTGCTTTGTCTATTCACATTCCATCTATGAGTTAGGTCATCTGGTATCTATCTTTCTTCTTTTGACCTATTTCACTTAGTATAATCCCCTGTAGTTCCATCCATGTTGATTCAAATGACAGGGTTTCATCTCTTCTTAGGTCTGTGTGGTATTCCTAACCCTAACCCTAACCCTAACCCTAACCGTAACCCTCTTGCCTAGAGGCCTTAAAGCTTCAGATGTTACTCCAGGTCACCAACTGCCATTATAACCCACCGGGCGAAGAAGACTCATCACCCCTGTTCCCACCTCCAATTTAGAGTCTCCTGTATAATCCCTGTATAATCTCCAAGACTGTAAATCAGTTTGAGGATGAAGAGTGGGGAATGTGTTAGAAGACCTTTCCTGACCCCAGTGCAAAAGTTAGTCTGCCAGGAATTTTCCATAGTACTGTGGAGGCTGTGGCTATGTCCTGTTAGCCTTGACTAAGGACAAGCAAGCATCGCCTCCGTACACTGCAGTTGTACATATGTGATAAGAGTTGCCAGTAGAAACCACACGTAGCCAAGGAGATGAATCATTACCTCAGAGTATAAAAGGAGCTCCCCTAGACCACCCATTGCTCAGCTTTGGATAATGATACCCCTGTGCCAGCACCAGTGCTTGCAATAAAGTGCTTTTTTTCTGCCTCTGAGTGCTTAGCTGTCAGTTTTCTCACCATCAGGAGGGTCTGCCATAACAGTGGTTTTCTTGATTTCATTTTCTTCAAGCGTGTTGTTTGAATATAAAAAAGCAGATTTTTGTGCATTGATTTTGTAGCCTATCACTTTACAATACTCACTGATTAGTTCTAGTAATTTTTTGACAAGAGTTTTTAGGGTTTTCAATATATATAATCATGTCACCTGCAAATAATGATAGTGTTACTTACTCTTTTCCAATTCAGATTTATTTATTTTTCTTGCCTAATTGCTCTGGCTAAGACCTCCAGTATGATGTTAAATAACAGCGGGGGTGGGGGGAGTGGGGGCGGTGGGAGAGTGAACAGACTTGTCTTGTTTCTGACCTTAGTGGAAGTGCTTTCAATTTTTCACCATTGACTATGAAGTTGGCTGTGGGTTTTTTATATATGGTCTTGATTATGTTGAGATTTGTACTTTGTATTCCTATTTTATGTAGGGTTTTTAACATAAATGGGTGTTGGATATTCTCAAAGCTTTCTCTGCATCTATTGATGTGATCACATAGATTTCTCCTTGCTCTTGTCGATATGGTGTATTACATTAATGGACTTACATATGTTGAACCATTCTTGTATTCCTGGGTCCAAGGTGCATACCTTGGTCATAGTAGATGATCTTTATGATGTATTGTTGGATTCAATTTGCTAATACTTTGAGAATTTTTGCATCTATGTTAGAAATATTTGTCTATAATTTTCTTTCTTGGTGAGGTCTCTTATCAGTTTTTGGTATCAATGTGATATTAGACTCATAGAAGGTATTTGGTAGTGTTCCCTGTTCTTTAGTATTTTGGAAGAGTTTGAGAAGAATAGGTATTATTTCATTACAAAAGCCATCTAGTCCTGGGCTTTTATTTTTAGGGAGATTTTGAATGTATCTTCAGATTCTTTGTTATTATTCTGTTCCAGTTTTCCAGTTCTTCCTGGTTCAGTCTAGGTAGACTGTATTTTTCTAGAAATCTCTCCATGTCCTCAAAGATGTCTAATTTCTTGGCATAGAGTTCATAGTAATCTTTTAGGATGTTTTGTATTTCTGTGGTAGCTGTAGTAACTTCTCCCATTTCATTTCTGATTCTAGTTATAAGAATTCTCTCTCTTTTTTCTTTTTCAGTCTAGCCAATGATTTGTTAATATTGTTTATTTTCTCAAAAAAGCAACTTTTGGCTTCATTGATCACTGGATTGTCTTAGTTTGCTACTTCATTGATTTCTGCTCAAATTTTGATTACTTGCTTTCTTTACTGATTTTTGGCTTTAATTGTTCTTTCTCTAGTTGTTTTAAATGTAGGCTTGATGGTTTATTTGCATTATTTTGTTTCTCGTGGTAGGCTTATATTGCACTGAACTTCCCTCTTAGTACTGCTTTTATAGCATCCCATAGATTCTGTTCTTCAATATTTTGGAAGCACTTGAAAAGAATAGATATTAATCCTTCTCTGAAGGTTTGGTAGAACTCATTGGAGATGTCATCTGGTCCTGAGTTTTATTTTTCGGGAAGCTCTTGATTACTTCTTCAATTTCTTTGCTTCTGATTGTTCTGATTAGGTTTGCTGATTCTTCTGGGTTCAGTCTTGGTAGACTATACTTTTCTTGAAATCTGTCCATGTCTACGAGGTTGTCCATTTTGGTGGTGTAGAGCTGTTCATAGTAGTCCCTTATGTTTTGAATTTCTGTGGTATCTGTTGTAACTTCTCCCCTTTTACTTATGGTTCTAGTTATGCGTGTTTTTTCCCTTTTTTTTCTTTGTGAGTCTAGTCAATGGCTTGTCAATTTTGCTTAGTTTTTCAGAGAACCAAATTGATCCTTTTGGTTTAATTGATCTTCTGGATTGTCTTATTGCTTTTGATCTCATTTATTTCTGCTCAAATTTTGATTATTTCCTTTTTTCTGTTGATTTTTGGCTTTAATTATTCTTTCTCCAGTTGTGTTAAATGTAGAGTTAAGTTGCTTATTTGTGATTTTTCTTGTTTCTTGAGATGGGTCTGGATTGGGGTGAACTTTCCCCTTAATACTGCTTTTGCTGCATCTCACAGATTCTGGTAGCTCATGTCTTCATTCTCATTTGTCTCTAAGTATTTTTAAAGTTCCTCTTTTATCTCCTCTTTTACCCAAGAGTCCTTCAGGAATATATTGTCGAGTTTCCAATTGGTTTGGGGTTTTCCAGCTTTCTTTTTGTTGTTGATTTCCAAGTTTAGGCCATTGTAGTCAGAGAAGATGCTTGGTATGACTTCAATCTTTGTAAATTTATTGAGAGATGTTTTGTGTCCCAGCATGTGATCTATCTTTGAGAATGTTCCATGAGCGCTTGAGAAGAAAGTGAAATCTGTAGTTGTTGGGTGAAGTGATTGGTATTTGTCTGTTAGACCTATCTGTTCCAGATGGTCATTTTAAGTGGCTCTTTCCCTATTAATTTTATGTCTGGTTAATCTGTCCATGTTGTAAGTAGGGTGTTGAAGTCCCCCACTATTATTGTGTTGCTGCCAGTGTCTCTCTTCAAGTCAAATAATACTTGATATATTTTGATTCTCTTTCATTTGGTGCATATATGTAAATAAGAATTATGTCTTCCTTCTGGATTGATCCTTTAATCATTATACAGTGTCTGTCTCTTTTTATTATGCTTTTTAGATGGAAGTCTGTTTTATCTGAAATGAGTATAGCTGTTCCTGCTCTTTTGTTGTCATTCGACTGTAGGATAGTCTTCCAGCCATTGACTTTGAACTTTTGTTTATCTTTTGGAAGAAGGTAGGTTTTCTGAATGCAGCAGAAGTTTAGGTTATGCTTTTTAATCCATTCAGCCACTCTGCGTCATTTGAATGGTGAGTTCGGTCCATTAACTTTTAGGGTGATTATCAATACATAGCTGCTTAGTGTCATTTTATAATTTGTCTTTTGTATGTTGTGCGGATGATGACTTTGTTCTCTTTCTCTTTTAGGTATGATGGGTGCAGTTATATTTTGATTGATTTTGCCTTTTGTTTTCTTCTTCATTTTCTCCCTGGGATGAATTTTGAGGTTAGCCTGAAGTTAGTATTCACAGTTCTATGTTTACTACCTAATTTTATTTGAAAGCATAGTGGTCTTCCACTCATTCTATCTACATTTTTGTTTTCTTCTCTTCCTCCCCACTTTTAATATTTGCTGTCATACTGTTTTTCTATGTGATTTCTTTGTGCCTTCTTTATAAAGCATCCTTTAATATTTTTGCAAAGTTGGTTTTTTGGCGATGAACTCCTTTAACTTTTGCTTGTTGGGAAAGGTTTTTATCATTCTTTGACTTCTGAATGATAATCTTGTCAGCTATAGTATCCTAGGTTGAAACTCCTTTTCTTTCAGTGCTTTGACTATATCGTGCCTTTCCCTTCTGGCCTGTAGAGTTTCATTTGAGACGTTCACTGACAATCTTATGGGGGTTCCTCTGTATGTGACATGTGTTTCTCTGGTTGCTTTTAATAGTCTTTATTTATCTTGTACTTTTGACATTTTGATGATTATGTGTCCAGGTGTATTTCTGTTTGGGTTTCTTTTATTAGGAACATTTTGAGCTTACTGGATCTGGAGGCTTACTTCATTCTTCAAATTGGGGAAGTGCTCATCTATTATTTCTTCAAATATGGTTTCTGCCTCCTTTTTTCTCTCTTCCCTGGAATCCCTATGATGTGAATGTTTTTCCTTTTGATGTATTCCATAGGTCTTGAATGCTGTCTTCATTTCTTGTCACCCTTTTTTCTGAGTGCATTCCTCTGACCTATCTTCTAGTGTACTAATATTGGAGGCTTCATTTATCCTTCTCTTTTGTCCCTCTATTGAGTTCTTTAGCAATTGTATTCTTCATTTCTTTGACATCTTGCTTCATTTCTTCTCTTTTTTGTTGTTCTCTTTTTCTCCTCGTTTCCCTGAATCCCATGACTGTTTGTCACTGTTGCCCCAAATTCATCCCCAGGTAGTTTGTATATATCTGTTGTCTTAATATTTTCTACTGAAGTTTTAATTGAACCTATCATTTTGCTTACATTTCTCTGTGTCTTTGTTTTGTTTTGCATTCTGTGTTTATTTCTATGGATTAGGTTTCCCTGCAGTGATGGTCTTGAGTAGGGTATTGACTTGCACTGTATGTAAGTCTGGATCTTGGTGTGAACACTGAGAGTTCTTAAACTATGTGGTATCACCATTAGTTGGATTTGTGAAGTTCTTATTTGGCCTTGTGTTGGGTCCTGAGAATTCAGTCTATATGGTTGGAGTTTGTGTTGGGGATGCAGCTTTCCCCAAATGTCACAGGTCTAATTGTAATTTCATTGGCACAAGGTTAGCAATCAGGCTACATTTCAACCTCCACCCACAGGGTGGTGCTAGTGGGTAGTTGCTGAAGGTTCCTGACTTCTGGGAGACATCTCCTTCCTTTAGGTAATATTTCTGGTGGGCAGATCCTATGGTTCCATCCAGCGCAATGTGGTAGTAAGTGGTGGGGGTGGAGGAGTGGAGGATTCCCTTAGCTGCCTACTGGTTATGGCAGCTTCCTGTGTAAATTCTGTGTGAAAAGCTATTAAGTCCACTGGGGTGCTGGTTTTCCTTCCACCCTGTGCCAAGACCCTCTCCTCTGCTCTGTGTTCCTGATCTAGCTGGGTGGGTTTTCTGTTACCATAGTTACCAAGTTACCAAGGGGTCCTGTTCTTCCTGAGGCTTCTTCTCTACCATGGACTTTTCCCCACTGAGACTGGGGATCCTAAATCTGCAATGTACCTCTGAACCCTGACATTTTTGCCTACCCTTTATGGTGCTGAATGCTGTTGCTGTTTCTGTAACTTCTGGACCTGCTTTTCCTCCACAATTTTGCCTTCAAAATAGATGGTTCCTAATTGCTCTATGGGGAGGAGATGAGACTTGATTCTTACCAGGTTACTACCTTGATCATCTCTGTCTCTTTGAATTTTTGAAAATAACATATTAGAACTCAGTTTGACATGTTACTATATGCCATTTACCAAGTATCCTGAAAACTCATGGTTTTGTGTGTGACACAGAATAAGCAAAGTCTCTTCAGCAGGTCCAGTCTCTCATGCAAGCTCTCTGCCACTTGAATCATATGATCCAGCAGGTTCCATGGTTCTTGAAGTGTCAGAGGCAGATAGGGAAGGTATTTAGAATCTCTGACAGGTCCTATAGATGAATTGCAGCACAGGTCCATGGAATTTTAGAGCTGTGCCAAACTCTGAAGGTAAGTAATTTCTTTAGCTCTTGGTCTGCTCTTGGGCCTTAGAATAAACTAAATACTTAATCTTGGGCCACTGAGTTACCATGTGACCCTAAAATAATGATAAACCAGGTGTTATCAGACCCACCATGTCATAAATTTGGTCATGAACAGGAAGACTCCATCATCAAATGGAAGTGATATAAGTTTATTATAAATAAGTTAAATGAAGAAGTGGTCCAATGAAGTGAAATGAAATGCATGGTCTCCACTCCTGCTACACTGCCTTCTTTCTCTTAACCGTCACCTATGGCCTCAAGGAGAGTTCCCTATGTTTGCTTGAGGAAGAGAGGAAGAGAATTTGGACTTGGTTTTCTGATGTTTCTATATAGTACACAGGTACCACCCCAAAGTGGACAGACACAGCAGTCTTACCCCTCTCTATGATATCCCTGAAGGACATTGGTGAAAGAAAACACTCTTAGTGATCGTAACTTTGAGCAGTGTATCTGGTTGTTCATTTTTCTTGTGAGGAGAAATGGCCAGATGTGTAACTATATACTGAATAATGGACTATGGCTAGTGGTTTGATAGGATGATGAGGGACTTGGAAGGAATGTTGTTGGAAAGTTGGTGACAGGTAATTTTGGGGAGAGATATGTGGCTAGATCTCTCAAAATGGACAAAATTGTGAAGATATTTATATCCTAAGTGAATGCTCAATGAAGGGTGATCTCAGAAGATATTTTTAACAATTAAGTGGATGGGTTAACCTGTTGATGGATACCATTTGTCGGCCTCTTTCTCTAGCTACGCTGCATATCACATATGAACAAAGTGGCCATAATGGCAGTGACTATGGTCACTGCTGAGAGTAAAATCTGCCAGCAGCAGAAACCAGCACTGAAACCCTAATACGGCACTATTCCCTGATTATACTGCTACCTGGTGGCAGGTTAATTACATTGAACTACTTTCATCATGAAAGAGACAGTGTTTTGTTTTTATAGTAGTAGATATTTTGGTTATGAATTTGCCTTTGCTGTGCGAAATGCTTCTGCCAACATTATTATCCATGGCCTTAGAGTATGTCTTATCCACTATTATGGTATTGCTTCTGATCAAGGGACTCGCTTCACAGAAAATGAAGCTTGGTCAATGAGTTCATGCTCATGGAATTCATTGATATTACAATTTTCCCCATCATTCTGATGCAGCTGTCTTGATAGAATTGAATTATGGAATGGCCTTTTGAAGACTCATTTACAGCATGAACTTGATGATAATACCTTGCTGAAATGGGACAAGAGAAGACTCTTAATCAGTATTCAGTATATGGTACCGTTTTTCTCAAAGCTATGGTTCAGGACCCCTGGGGTGGAAGTAAAAATGGAACTATTCCCTGTTACCTTTAGTCACCTAAATACTAACGTTAAGTTTATTGGATCAAGTGTGCAGGAAGTAGCAACTACTCTAGACTTATTAGTGAGGGATTTGTGTGTGAGAGGTGGAAAATAAATATGACAAAATCTCAGAAGCTCTCTACCTACATGAATTCCTAGTGGTCCAATAATGTGGGCCATGTTGAGATAACCCTTCTAAGGGGCCTACTGGTCTTAGCTCCTAAGGGGAGAATACTTCTACCAGGAGAAACAATAATGACTTCATTGAATACAAGTTAAGACTCCTGCCTAGATACTTTGAGTTCCACATGTTTTTGAATCAACAGACTAGGAAATTACTGTGGAATGGGGTAATTGATTCTAGCTACTAAAGGGAAATTGGACTACTACTCCATTTTAGAGGTAAGAAAGTATATGACTGAAATGGAAGTGATCTCTTAGGGTGTCTCCTAGACCTACCATGTCCTTTGATTGATGTTAATAGAAAGCTACAATACGTCAGTCCGTCTAGTGCAACTAATGACTCCAACACTTTAGGAATTAAGTTTAGATCACTCCACCAGGTTTAAAAAAAAACAACCCACAAACAGCTGAAGAGCTTACTGAAGACGGGTATATGGAATCAGTAGGGAAAAGGATTATAAATACCAACTGTAACCACATGATCAGTTACAGAAATAAAGACTGTAATTATCATAACTTCCTCCTTGTTTTATTATAAATATATTTCTGTGTGCATTTGTGTGTATCAAGGAAATATCAAGGAGAACAGTAAATATTACTCAAGTACTTCCTCTCTGAGAAAGAGGCTAGTGTGTTTTCAGATGTATGGAGGATTGTTGTATCATATTAAATGAAATTATGACCTTGTTATTGTCTTCATTTGGAGATGATGTGTGGTTTGTACCATATGTACCATTTTAGAAGAGACAGTACTGTTTGTTCCATATTTACTGACTGTACCATCATTTTAATATAAATGTCAATTTTGTCCCATTTTTTAATAAGCCAGGGACATCTTTAACATGGGGAAAAAGGGTAGTTGAGTTGCCCTGGACCCAGTATACTGAGGGGGTCCAAAAGCAGCTTCCCTTTTTGCCTCACATTAAAGACAGCCTTTGTAGGCTGTCAGTACCTGTCTGTGACTACTACTACTATTCTGTCATCCTGCGAGGATACAGAAGCCCTACAGGAAGAGGATTTTTTTCATCCTGTGGGCCTCTTTATTTAAAGGGAGTAGAACGCCATAGGCACCATAGATCATAGCGTGGTTGAGCTGCAGCTAAGTACTATGGGGGTTATTCTGTCACTGTGGAGTTATCTCCGTCATTATGGGGGTTGTATCTGGTATTGTGGGGATTACTGAACATTTTTGGCACTGGGCCAGTTATTGGGCATTTCTGGCACTGAGATAAAGAAGCACGTGTTTTAGGCAGGACTTTTATAGTGGACCATATAGGAGAACAAAATATGGTTTTTGTAAGGTGTCAAAATTCCTTTCACCAGACCACAGAAGTACACATTACTATGTGATTGCCAATAGGCATCACATCGTACTTATTTGTGGCTGCCCTGACTGCTCTGCTCCTGTTTAGATTGTTCCACCTCCCCCCTCCCCTTAATTGCCAGCGCATAACCCTGTTCCATATTTTATCCATCTTAATGTCCCTTTTTTGTCTTAAGGAAACATGATCAGCCTATATATGGTTTAAAGAAGTGCATATGAGTGTTAAGTTGACAGGAAGTGGACTTGCGATGATTAATTTTATATGTAAACTTAACTGGGTCACATTTTTGTCCAGATATTTGGTCAAATATTATTTGAATATTTCTGTGAAATGCTTCTGGAGATTAGCATTTAAATTGGCTGACTGCCTTTTAATATGGGTAGACATCATACCTGAATAAAATGAAAAGACAAACTCTCCCCCAAGTATAAGAGAATTTTTACTGCCTATCTACCTTTAAGCAGGGACATTAATTTTTTTTTTTCTGCTTTTGGATTGGAACTACACCATTGGTTGTCATATTTCTCAGGCTTGGAATTTGGACTAGAACTACACTAGGGTCTCCAACCACTCAACAACTCACACTGTAGATCTTGGGACCTGTTGGCTGGTCAGCTGGCTAGATGTGACACCCAGCTAAACCTGGAATATGTTCTACTTCCACAGCACATTACATATTTATGAGTAGATATAAGAGAGGTTAGGATATCTGGTTTCTCCAAGTAACTAGTAATGTGTCTAGGGAATCTTCTGGGTCCAGGATCCATACTAAGGGTGTGCATAGGGAGGACACTGCTTGCATGTCTGGAATGACAAAAACCTGTCTTTCAGCAGATTGTTCAGTCAGTTGAGGCAAATCTCAAAAGGAAGAAAGTGTATGCAATAGTGTTTCTCCAGATTTGTCTCTCATCAATTTGAATCTAAGTAGTATATTTTAAAAGCTAGAATATAGGCATACTCTGGTGATTTAAGTGTCAAACCCATACCTAGAACACAGCCCACATATAGCTTAAGGACCCAGGTTGGCAACCCAGGATGGGGGAACAATCAAAATGGGCAACTAAATAATTAAAACATCTCTTTCTCCTTTCTCTTCCTTCCTGCCTGCTGCTTGCCTGCCTGCCTTCCTCTTAAAAAAAGATTGAACATAGAGGGACTGAATAATAGTATTAATAACCTTGGTACAATCAGTATATAACGCTGAATCCTTTAAAGAATTTGTAGTATTTGTTACATGTTTATAAGAATTTCATAAAAATTAACCAAATTAAAAGTAGTAGAGTTTTTATAAAACATATTCTCTAGTCGTGGCCTAATAAAATCATGAATAAACAATAAAAAGGGGATTAATAAATCCTAACTATTTGAAAATAATAAACAGTCCTAGATAAGATGAGGATCAAAGAGAAAATTTAAAAAGAAATTACTATCTAGAAACAAAGAAAAGGAACATTACTGAGATAGAAAACAAAACAAACCAGAAGAGCAAATAAACTTATCAATACATTAAAAGAGAAAAACCATCTGGACACAACAGTTATGCCAAAAGGGGATTGGATTAAATTTATCAGACCTTTCTTAACATAAATAGAAAGAAGGAAACTCTTGAATACAAAGATATCCAAAACCAACAATTATTATCCTGAAGTGAAAGAATCAGAACTATCTCAATTACAATGAAAAAGCAATGTTCTGCACGGAAGATATTTGCAAGTCATATGAATAAAGGTTTAACATGAAAATATATAAATTTGTACAATACAATGGCAACAAAACAAACAATAGAGAATCTAAATAGATATTTTACCATAGAAGACAGAGATGGCTAACAGATACATGAAAAGATGTTTACCATCATTTATCACTAGGGAAATACAAATCTAAACTACAATGAGATAAAATCTCACAGCAGTTAGAATGGCAATTATCAAAAAGACAGGAAGCAACAAGAGCTGACAAGGATGTGCAGAAAAAGGAACACTTTTCTACTGTTGGTAGGGATGTAAGTTTGTACAGCCCTTATGAAAAACAGTATGGAGATTCCTCAACAAAATTAAGAATAGAAATATCACATTATTCAGCTATTCCACTTCTGGGTATTAATCTGAAGAATATGAAAATATTAATGCGAATAGGAAAAATTCATCCCTAAATTCATTGCAGCTTTATTCACAATAGCCAAGAAATGGAAACAACCTAGGTACCCATCAACAGATGAGTATTTAAAGAAGATATGGTATATTTATACAATGGAATACTACTTGGTGATGAAAAATGAAATATTTCCATTTGTGACAAGATGGATAGTCCTTGAAGGAATTATGCTAAGTGAAATAAGTCAGATGGATAAAGATAAATATATGATTTCACTCAGTTGTGGAAGAGTAAGAAATGAAACAAACAAGACAAAACAAAGTAAGAATAAATTCTTAGATTATGAGAACAAAAACGATGGTCACCAGAGGGGAAGGGAGATAGGGGCTGGCAAATCAGGTAAAGGAAGTTAATTTTATGGTGGCGAGTGGAAACTAGACTTTTGGTGGGGATCATAAGGTGATGTATATAGATGTCATATTATACTCCTGTATACATACCTGAAACCTATATCATGTTATAAACTAATGTTGCTTCTATACAAATTTAAAGAAAATTATAAATAGTAAAATGCTCACACTCACCATTATTATTTAACATTATGTTGAAGGGTAAGCAAATATAAGAAGTCTAGAAAATTAAATAAACAGCATAGGTATTAGAATAGATAAGACCATCTGTTTTTGCTACGATTCTTTGCTAAGAAAATCCAAGGAATTTTGGGAAAATGACTTGCTGAGCTTAATCAGTGAATGCGGGTGTAAAATAATTATATAAAACAATGTTTTTTCATTGCTCTTTAGAATAGTGATAAAATTATTTCATAGCGAAGACATAGAATCTATATAAAGAGACATATAATACCTTACTAAAAATAACAATGTAAGATTTGAATAAATGGTGAGGTACATTATGTTATTAGATGGGAAGTTGATATAATAAAAAAGATGATCACTATGTACATATAAATTATTGCAATTTCAATTTAAAATCTTGATGGAGCTTTCTTAGAACTATACGAAAAGGTCCTCAATTTCATATGGTAGAATGTTCAGTAACAACTGAGAAAAGAAAACAATGAGTGAGTTGCCTTGTAGTCAATATATACACTAAAACCTCTATAAAAAAACCGATGTGGTATTTATAGACAGGCAAATAGGTCACTGGAACAGAATTAACAATACAGAATTAGATATCAGAATAAATGAGAACTATATAATACTGCATTATATTATACTATATTATATTGTGCTCAACAATAATATAAACTACACTATATTGTACTATATAGTACTATATATTATACTATATATTAAAATGTAATATATTTATATATTTTTGCAATTTTTATATATCTCTCTTGCACTAAATGATCGGAGCCATTTGCTTTCCTTCTGTAGGCTCTGCAGTCCCATCACCTGATATAGTGCCTGACCCATACATACTCAGTATGTATTTGTTGCACAAATACCTTTGACTCCAGTTCTGACCTGCATCCAGGGAAGGGTAACAAAAAAAAGTCAAGACAGCTTCCCAGTGTCTTAAGTAGACACTGCAATGTTTGTTTTTTTCAGCTAAAGGCCTAATGATGTTAGGTATTAGTTAGCCATGAGCAGGGAGGGTGGAAGGGTGAAAAACAGGAAAACAGAAAAAAAAAAAATCCACAAAAAGTGGGCCCTACTAAGTAGCTTGAATGTCCAAGTCTTTCTGAAGTAGCTGTTCTAATCAGAGGAGCAACTTTCACCTTTTGGTGAAGCATTATATGCTTATTATATAAAACACTTGTGATTTTGACCCCTTGTGGGCAATCAGGGAGAAACCTGCCCCTACAATGCCTCTAGGTGGAGTCAAGGGTGTGGAATTCAGTAAAACCTTTTAAAGGTCCAAACACCTAGAATTTGGAGTCAGCAACCCGGGGAAAGATCCATCTTCTTGAGAGGCAGAGGGTGTACTATTTTCCACCCTTACTTCATTTGCCAATTTGCCTTTGATTTGTCCACCTTCAACCTTATTTTCAGTTTGCCACTATTATAGTTGTGATCTCCCTTTAAGAGCTCTTCTCCAGTGTCTCAGCCTTAATGGGATTTCCTTAGATCAGAGAGGAGGAGAGCATTACCTCTCATGTTTCTAGTTTATCTCTATCATCCCAGCTGTGGGATGGGAGGTAACAAGGGCTTCTTTATTTTCCTCTGCTCCTTCTAGCAACCTATACATTTTCATGAGTCAAATCCTGTTTGCCGTCCTTTCACTGGGAAGTCTGTCAGGTGGTGATTTGAGAGCTGCCTGTCTTCCAGGTGGAGGTGGAGGGAGAAATATCCCACTGCTTTTTAAATTGTTTCTGAAACAAATCATAGTCAAATCTTGTAACACTGAGTGCTTTCCTATAGAGTTACTCTGGGGAGTGGTTTGCTATTAAGCTAATTGAAATCACCTTACAGAGGGAACTCATTCCACCTTCTACCCTTATTTTCACTTTGCTACTTTGTCAATAAAACTTCAGTGTTTGTTTTCCTTCTCTTGGGTCCCTGATAAAACTGGGATGTGCAGTGAGTGTTTTGGGGTAAATCTTCTCCCCAAGAACACAAGATCCTAGCCCATGGTAACAGTGTCAGAAAGTGTCTATCCTCATCATCAGATTGAGATCACCTTGAGAAAAAGGATTTTGTCTTCTTCATTTTAAAATTCCTCCCAGGGGGCATGCTCTGTGGTGCAGAATTGCACAATATGTTGTACGTGGTAACACTGGTGTAAATTGTTTGCTATGTTTTAGATTTTAGGGCTGGAAGGGGTTGGTGTGGCTACGGGGAAGATGGAGCAACCCTACTTGTCAAGGTCAAATTGACTAAAATAAAGTGTGGACAAGAGGGGAGAGTGAGCCTGGAGTCCTTGCGCAAGGGTTAAGGCAAGAGATGTTGTTGAGAGTTGATGGGACAAGAAATACGTGCTTACATTATTTAAAGACACAAAGGAAACCAATAAAAAATAGAAATAATAGCATAAATATCAACATTGGGAGGAATCAAGGGGAGAATGAGAGTAAGTAAGCGGAAGCTTCCTGGTTCCTGTGTCTCCAATCAGTAGTAACTAGACTACTGACTTTGACACATGAAGACATAGTGATATTAATGAAGCATATTCTCTAGCTTTGTAAGATAAGCACCAGAAGAAATAATCAGAGACTTTAAAAGAGATTATCTTAAAGAAGTGATCCCAATGGGGGTATAGGGTAGAAGGAGATAGTATGGCTTTTCATTATAAGTTTTTCTATGCTATTTACCGTGTTACCCATGTGGACATATTTTGATAAATGAAAAAAAAAAAATCCCCACTCTCTTTTATCATGTTATTCATAGTAAGCTAAAGTTTGGCAACCCCACAGTGAACTAGCTTCCCTCCAGGTTCTAAGGAGTCATAGCGTCTTCCCACAGGTGCGGTTCTCACTTCCTCCCCAGAAAGAGGACCCCGTCTACACCCTTGTCTGAAACTTCACATTTTCTATACCTTTTCTCATATTCTGGTAAGTGCCTGGATTGGGAAGGGCGTTCCTTCATGAATATCAGCCACCATCACCCTGTGCTGTGGAATTGTCTGTCCAGCAGTTCCAGAGTCTCTCCAAACACTGAGCAGCAGACAATGGCAGGGTGGAGGCCCTAGGGCACTGAGAAGGTCCAACTCAGAATTCTTAGATTTGTCAACCAGAGCCATGACTTTATAGATCTCATGAGATTTTAAATAGGCAAATGGAGAGTGTGCTTTTAGGAATAAAAAGACATGAGTTCTATTTCTTTGTTGCTACTCACTTAACCAACTCAGTCCCCCAGTTGTCAAATGTACACTTGACATCTGTCCAGCTAGCTACCTTATTATGCAGATGGAAGAGAGGAAGTATGGAGAAATGTTTTATAGATAAAACAAAAAGCTCTACACTTTAATAGTATCCATTATGTAACATAGGCTTTATATTCATTCTTTTACTCTTACAGCTACTCTGAGGCTCAGAGAGCTGAAATGATCTTGGCACGCCCTGGGGGCTTAGTGGTTAAGTTTATGGTTTCTGGGCCATGCATTCCGTATATATCCCAAGAACCCAGGACCAAGGGGGACAGCCAAGATGAACAATTAATTCAAATATATACATGTGTTTTCTCCTCTCCCTGCCTGCCTGCCTACTCACCTTCATTCCAGCCTGCACCTTTCCTTTTTTTTTTTAAAAAAAAAAGTGATTATTCATTAGTTCCTTTCTTCATTAAAAATTCAGAGCCCCTACTATGTGACATGCCTTCTTCTAAGTGTTTACATATATCATTTAGTGTATTATTAATGCACATATATACCCAGTGTTGTTCTATATTGAACTGAGCCTAAGACAAAATGAAAAAATTAGTAATACTGATTTTGTTTTCATTTTATATTTTTCATCATGAATCTTTCCTTTTGCATTAATTTTGATCTGTAAAAATATTGCATTAAAATGTTATTTATCTCAATTACTGAATTTCTTAGCATCTTTTAATTTTGTGCCTGAGGCTAGTGCCACATTCACGTCACTCTCTTAGCTCTACTTATCACTGTGATGTTATCCTAATCATGTAACAGAAAAGAAATTACTGTGCAGGGATATTAGCTAACTTGCCTAAGGTTATGAAACTAATAAGTAGTAAAACAATCATCTAGAGCCAGGCCTGTGTGATTTTATGCCACTGCATCCTGCTATCGTAATTGATGGAATGTACAGAAAATTCCTTTAAGACCTAGAAAATACTATTTAGTGTTCCATGTTAAAGTGTATTCACATTCTCAATGCATTTTATTTGGGATTAATTGTCCCAATAATTCAGAAATTCACATTTTCTTTGTATGATACAGCATATATACATGTAAGCATTTGATTAAAAACAGTGACACATATCTCATTTACAGGGTTTCCACACGTGTTATCTGTGTGTCTCCTCTCCCTATTTCACAAGCCAGTGAAATATATATACACACACATTTTTAGTGTTTTGGTTTTGGTTTGTTTTTAAGAAAGGTGCAGGCAGGAATGAAAGCAAGTAGGCAGGAGGTAGGAAGAGAGGGAAGTTAGAAACATTTTATTCTATTTAGTTGTTCATGGATGTTTCCCCCGGCCCTGGGTGCTTTAGACGTATGTGGACTTCTGCCATGGTGGATCTATATTTTTCATTTATGCATGAGGAAATGGAGATTTACAAAGAGGTAATGACTTAGGGAATTATACACTCACCTTATCTCCTAATTTAACCTAATTTCATTGTCATAATAAGCCAAAGGGATTCAGTCATTATCCTCATGCTACATATGGAGAAATTGAGGCCAGAGAGATGCAGTGCCTTGCATAAGGTCACAGAGCTGCAATGAAAGAGGTGTATTTGGACCTGGTTGCTCTGACTCCAGAACACAAGGGCTGGTCCTCCACCATCAGTCCAGTGTTTGTGGAAGCCATGGGCAGTGTAGCTGGAGGAGCAGGAAGGGAGAGCTCTGACTACCACCCCTGTTGGCTCCCAGGCAGACCTGAAGGTGAGCGTAGGGCATGCTGGGACAATGGACAGGGAGTAATGGTGTGTGAGTATGGGAGGGGTGGGAAACCCAGCTCTGGTGGGAATGCCTAGTAGGAAACACCTTGCTTGTTCAGCAAAGCAGTGGGCAGAGGGCAGCTGTGTGAGATGCCCACTGCTACCAACTTGACATGGTTTCTAGAGGAAGAGGGTAAACAGTTGTCTTGGCTACTTGGGTGTGCACCTGGGGAGATGGAGCAGCTGCCGAATATTTTGGGATGGTATAGTTACCTCAGTGCTTTTAGTTTTGGATGCTACTAGTGTCCATAGTTCTGGAGTGGAAAACCCGAGAGACAGTACATTCAATCAAGAATGAGAGGATACCAGAGTCTGAGTATTCATAGAATGGAGTGGAGGTAGGGGCTTGAGATCCAGGCCAACCTGGTATTCAAGGATAATCACAGAAACCCCTAACAAGTGGCAGGTCTGAGGGTCTTCCTGCGGATTCTTCATCTCTAAAAACTACTCAGGGGGAACTTGCAGCTGGGAAATGGTCTGTTCTCAGTTTACATAAGAGAATCATTATTTGCCTTTCATCAAGAATTCCTCTACTAGGGAAGAGGAAAAATGTGTCGTCTTTCTCCCATGTCTTTCGAGTTGTATGGCATGTGAGGCTCCAGATCAGTAGAGGGCGCTCCTGCCAGATGGCAAACCATCCAGTGGTTGATGCCGCCAGGAACCAAAGCGGTCATGAACACCCACCCACTTTCATGAAGATCAGCAATTCAGCAGCAGATTCCTGCACAGATCTCATTGGGGTTTGAGAAGAGAAATTACAACTTTCTCCAGTCTCTTTCTTCTTAAACTTGTTCTTCAAACCAAAACGAGGATGATCTTTGTCTACTTCAATGACTTCCCACTTTCTGTTAGATAGAATCTAAACCAGAATAGTTCCAGCCCCACTTCTCACAGCCCCTCTCATCACATGTTATGGTTCAACAATTCTGAGCCATTTCCAAGAACCAAATTCACTGGCCTGTCTCTCATTTTCAGAGCTATGCACAAGTATATTTCCTGCCTGCGTTCTCTTTCCCATGGATGCCCTTGGCTTGGCTAACTTCTCTTTCTTCAGCTTCCAGGTTAGATATTATACTTCTGAGAACACTTCCCTGTCTCCTCAGTGGGATTATGGGCCCTGGCCTCTTGTTTCCACTCATCCTGTCTTGCCCAGGTGTGGCATTTGGGCTGGTGTGTAGTCGTCGTGTGTTTCAGTGATTGACCGTTCACTAAACACAGCCTCTTTGTTCCTCCAACCTCCTGGTCTCCAGGTTTCTTGATTGCCTCTCCTCTAGTGCTCTACTCCTCTTCAGTCTCTCATTCCCATGTAGAACCCTCAGAAGAGGCTATGTGTGGGTGAAATATTTATTAAACAATTTGTTCTACAGCTCTCTCTTACTGTGTCATTTATGAAACACCTATGATGCAGATCGCTGAGCATCATTCCCTCAGATTCTGCTAGATCTGGAATGGGGCCCCAAAGCCTTTACTTTAACAGATTTCCAGGTGATTGTTGGACGTATTGAAAATTGTGAACACTCTCCTCATTTTATCAACAATGGAGAGAATCCTCTCTATGTTTATATAGTCACATCACAGTTAAAAACCCCATGCACGGATCTCTAGGATTGCCTGCATCTTCATCAGCAGAGGTTGAATGAGATCTGGTGGTCTTTCCAGGCCACGTCTCCAGGCTGTCTGTTCTTCCCTGCTTAGGAGTCTCATCCTCCAGGGAGAAATTTTGCCTTTGGTCTGATCCTGTTGGGCAGGTCCCATCAGGTATGGGGTGGTGCTGGAGTGAAGGACTTTGCTCTTCTGGGAGGGGGACCTCCCTTGGTAGGAGTCAGTGTCTCTCCCAAAATGCTGGGGTCTTTTTTCCCTTTCCAGACTATTTTTCCTGGTTTGAGCTAATGTGATAATGAGTGTCCAATTTGCTGTGCTGACAGATAAAACTTGGGGGTGGAGGGTGAGGCCAAGCAGCAGGTCTCTTTGGGAAGACAAATGTCAACTGTTGCTCATATTGTTTGCCCATTTACCCCTGCCTCTGTATCTCCACTCAGCTTGAACTAATTAGGCCAGTAACACTCCAAAATTAAGGCTAATAAACGCCTAGCGGCTAATCTTGAATAAGCCTTAGGGCTAGAGTAAAAACCGGGCTTCCCTATCCCTGTGCCCTTGGGAATTGGGACTGTGTGGGAGCCGGGACAAGTGAAATACTCTCAGATGCTCCCCAAACACCTGAGGCCAGGTCTGTGTCGGGGGACCACATGATCACCCCCGACTTCACCCAAGTCTCTTATAGGAGTCGCCATTATAGCCAAGGCTCCTGGATTGGCCAGACCTCAGTTCTGAGAGAGAGACAAAAAGGCAGCTGACCCCCTCCCACACCAGACCACTTGCAGCCCCACGCCATGTCCCCTGATAAGAGGAGAAGGGAGAGTGCAGTGTCAAACTCCCTGGAGGCACTTATTTTGTGTGCTCTCAGAATAATCGGAGTTTCAAAGAAGAGAACAGATGGATTGCATTTTCCTAACTTTTAGCTGGTTCCAATGTGCAAACAGTTAAGATCATAATGTTAACATTTTCTCAATGTTTTATGTGCATATAAAATATTCCTGAAGAATGTGCTTTTGAATGCAAAGTTTGATCCAATTACAATTTTATAGAGTTTATAAAAACATAAAAAGTATGTTTTCTGGGTGTCTGAGACCCTTTTGCCCTTTACAGTAAACTTGGAAACTTACAGGGAAACATAATTGCCACCATGTCAGAGAGGGCCCTCTGGAGCTTAAAATGATGAGCCCATTTTGTAAATATGGAAACATCCCATAGTCTCTTGGGGTGAATGAGATACTGATGAATGGAATTAAAAACAATCCTGTGGTCTTGGATCAGATTGGAAATGGTTGTTGTTTTCTGTCTTTGAAGAGTCTTTTTTTTTTTTTTTTTTTTTTAAAGGAAAAGAATCTTGCAAACTTGACTTCTGTGGTTCAGAAGACATAAGGTGACTCCATGCAAAATCAGGCAGCATCCCCATCAGTGGGGCAGAAGAAATGGATCCAAAGCAAAAGGCATGGAGAAGAAGATTCCTTTTCAGAGTGAACTCCAAAGTTGGTGGAAGGTACAGGAAGCTTACACTCAGGGATGAGGTGTAAGGGATCCTCCTGGGAGTGGAGACAAGATTCTCTCCAGACTTATTTTCACTGTATCTGGGCAATTAACTTCAGCAATCTGAGCTTTGACACCTTGCTTATGAAAAAAAAAGAGAGGATTGGGTCTGAGGATCTCTTTTAGTTCTAAAATGCTATGATTGCCCAACTCCCGCCTCAGATTAAGTACAAGCTATGGGAACATGGGAGATCAGCAGCAGCAGCACCTCTGGAGGTGTTCATTAAATGAAAGGATATCCCACACCCAGTGCTTAATCAGTGGGGAGCTATAGTTGCATAATCAGTCTGAGTCTGAGTTCATTTGTTTGTTTCTTTGTTTGGTTCCACATGTAAGTAGTTCATCATGTCATCAGCCCATTCTCATTCAGCGATTCTGATTAGGAATAGCTCTTGATACCATATTGAGGGTGTGCGCAGGCTTGCAAAGAACCGTTTTGTTAAGCAAATGTGTATTGGATTTTTCCCCCCAGGACTGATCCAGCTCCAGCAGCTTCCCTGTGGCATTCAGTTGCCTTATGATGGTAAGAATTTTGGCAATGTACACATCTGGGGCAGGTCCCTGAGCTCTGGAGAAACCCAAGGTTGTCTGAAGACAATTGCTCTCACTGCTCTGAGGTGCGTCTGCATCACTGATTAGGAGAACTCTCAGCTCTCAGAACTGGAAGACATGTAGATTGTCTTGACTTATACTCAAGGAAAATGTGTAGACTCCAGAGAGATCAGGAGACTTGACTAAAGTCACACAGGCTCTCGGATCCTAACTCCCGCCATTTTGATGGAATCCTGCTGGCATCTTTGTGTGTGTGTGTGGTGAGTTTAAGGACAACATAGCTGGAACCAAATGAAGGAGGGAGAACATGTATGTTTCTTAGGGCTGCCATAACCAATTACCATAAACTTGGTGACTTCAAACAATGGAAATGTATTCTCTAACAGTTCTGGAAGCTAGAAGTCTGAACTCAGCAGGGCCACTTCCAGCAAGTGTGGCCCCAAGTATTTTTGGTTTGTGACAATGTAAGTCATCCTCTGCTCCCTTGCGTGCGTGCTCTCTCTCTCTCTCTCTCTGTCTTAAAGGAAAGGTGCAGGCAGGAATGAAGACAAGTTGACAGGCAGGCAGGAAGAGGAAGAAGAAGTACTTTATTTATTTCATGTAGTTCATCTTGGTTGTTTTCCTTAGCTGCAGGTCTCAAACCCACGATCTTGGAATGTTACGTGGACTGTGTCCAGTGTAGCAAACCGCTAGGCCACCAGGGCACACCATGCTCCGTTGTTGTCATACACCTTCTTTGTCTCTCGATGCACCTGTTTTTCTTGCAAGGACACCAGTTATGGATTTAGGGATCGCCTTAAACTAATGATTCCATCTTGATCCCTCCCTAATCTATTTCCAAATAAGGTCCTGTTCTGAAGTTAAGGGTATGTTACAGGTTCGGGGGAACACCATTAGAGTGGTAGGGAAGGAAATCCTAGAGACCAACAGAGTCTAATGTGTTCCTGAAACACCCAGGCATGTCCCTCACAGATTTTGCATAGATTTCTCTTCCAGATGTCTGTGATATGCTCCTTCATTTCATGAGGCTATCCTCTTCCTTACCTCCTTCAAGCCTTCCTGATTACGTGGGGTCTTACAGTCCCCAAAGAAATTGTAATAATTTTGGCTTCTTTTCTGTGTATGATGAGAAACCCTTGGAGGATTTTGAGTAGAAGAGTCACATGATCTGACTTAAGGTTCACTCTGGTTGCTATAGGAGACTCAATGGTGGGAGGGGACGGTAAAGGAGAATGAGGCGGGGTTTGTAGTAGATGGGGGCAAAGATGCTCAGGTTGGAAATGGTAGAAATGTAGGACATGGTCAGGTTCTGATTATATTTTAAATGTGTAACTGGAGTTTTGACCATTGAAGTTGGAGATGCTGAGTAGATATTTAAATGGAGATATTGATGAAACAGTTGGATTAGTGAATCTGGAATTAAGCAGAGAAATACTTGTCAGAGATAAGTATTCGGGGGTCACAGCAGTTAGATGGTATTAGTTTTGTTCAGTGAGCTCATCTTAGATGTCAAATGAAGATAAAGGAAAGGGGTTTGAGGACTATGCCTTGGATCTGCACATTTAGGGATAGGAAAGGGGAGAAGGATTCTGCAAAGCCATTTGAAATGAAGTGATAGCAGGAGAGGAAGAGAAGAAAAAGTAATGTTCTGGGCACAAGTGAAGGAGGAAGTAAATATCTGTGTCAGGACTGACTGACAAGTACAAATGAATGAGACTTTAGGACTTTGGGGGCCCTGATGACCTTGACTAGAGTGGGTGTGATGAGTATGAACTCATGATTGAACGACTGTTCATGAGAACTCTAGATCAGGTGGAAAAGTATGATGAACCTGCCCTCTCTCACTCTGGCGGTAGATCCTGAATGACCTAACCAGTGATCCCACTCCAGTAACTGTAAGGGTCATGTGAACTAAGTCAATGAAACTAGAGGGGAAGTTGGTTGAGGCGATTAGGAGAACATCTGTCCTCATGCTTGGAAAGGAAGAGCTGGAAGAGACATGTTCTTTTTCTTCTTCTTTGTGTCCGGAGATACTTGGATAAGGAGTTCCTTTTCCTTCTGAGCACAGAGATGCTTACCATACTCCCTCCTATCACCTCTTGGGCACTCTGAGGAAGGAGGCAAGAGAACTGGATGACCTGTCTGTGGACAAGCTTGTCTCCAAGTTTGGGTACCACTGCAGAGCAATTCTTGGCACAACTGCAGCTTCTCTGTCCTTCTGATTGCTGGTCTCAGCCACCCAACCACCCAGGTCCTAGATCCAGAGACTCTCCTTGTGCCACTTTATGGGTTGCCCCTTCAAGATCTCTGCAGTTTAAAAAGGGAGCTCCTCAAGTTTAGAAAAACACTGAGATTGGAATGGAAGATTCTGAGGCTTCAAGGTGGCCCCAGGAGACTCATTTTGGAGCTGAGATGTTCACCCAGGGGGCTTTAAACACATCACATGGAGAGAGCTAGCTGTCTTTATTTTCTTTAGGCCTTTCTATCTCCTGGGCAGACTCCCCAGGGGCTCTTTAGCCTGAAGTACTTCACAGGAAGCTAGAAAAGGAGTTCTTGGAAACATACAGAGACTATCTACTGGGGGTGAACAAGAGGTAAAAAAAAAAATTGTTCCAAAGGGAGGAAGCATAGTGGAGGATGCTTTCATTTAGTTTGTGATGACAAGATAAGGAATAATACGTTTAAGCTGCATGGAGGAACACGGAAATAACAACAGTGGTAAACCTCTCAACCAGATGGCAATCCAGACAGTACAGGATCTGGGGGTCCAGCCCAGCTGCCCTCAGTTCCAGGACTGGGGGTGCACGAGCCAGGCCAGCTCTTGGTGTTGGGAGTGGGGTGGGAAGTAGACAAAGCAACATGTGGAGACTTGGGAGAGGATCACGTGCAACGAGGAAGACCTGTTCCAACCTGGGAAAGTGTAGCATCATCCAGGACCGACCTTTTCTAACGAAGTGACACCCTGTACTGAAAATGGAATTACCTCACTTGATGTTGAGGGCTAGGGGCCAGTGGGAAATGGAAAATGAAAAGTGCTCCTCTCTGAGGTTGGACATGTGTAACCTCTAAGTCAGATGTCTTAGGAGCAGGACTCGCTGGAGCTCATTAGAAGCAAGGATGGGGAGTCTGTGTTTGCTTGCTCATCAATTTTAGGAAATAAGTAAGTCCTGGCCATGGTGACAATGAGGCTTCTGATTTGTTTCTCCTGTGTAGAATGGGTCATTCTGGCCAGTCCTATGCCTCTTTGCAGCACCCTGCCACCTTTGCAGCTGCCTCGCAAAAAAGGCAAGGAAAAGCCAGACAAACGCTGTAAATGAATTTTCAGGATACATTCGGCACTGGCCAGAATCTCAAGAAGCTGTCAAAGAAGGTTTCTTTATGGAACAGTGTATACTCTTTCTGGGCTGGAGCAACTCACCAGAAATCTTTTTCTTAAAAGTGCTGGGAGAGGGAAGGTCCTTCTTCCAATGTGCTTTCTTACTCTGTTGATCAGATTCAGGCCCCATTCCCCGAACTTTAACCCCTACCTGGGTCTTCCTTCCTCATCACTTTTATTTCCTCCTTGCAGTGATTCCCTTGGCAGTCTCAGGGGAGGTTGGGGAGAAGAATGGTGGAATCTTCCTCCCCTCCTCCCCCTCACTCCATACAGTAACTCTTCTAAAGTCCACCCCCAAAATGCAACACACTGCTGAGTTCTGGAACACTTGGGTAATTTGAACCTGCATCTGTGGAAAGCTTTGTCTGTGTTTACAAATAGAAGACAAGCTGCAAGAAATGGGATTGGACTTGTTATTTGTAAGTCAAACCAGCTGTGATCTCGTCTATGGCTGCTTCCTTTGCAAATGCCAAATGTCACTTGTGGTTGGGGCCACTTTTCTCCCCAGAGAGTTGTTTTCCTTTCCTGCAACGGCTTTCCTCCTGTGCTTCTTGCTCCAGCAGCTGCTCCCCTGCAAGGTGTCAGTGTGCTAGGTCAGCCTGCACAGCATTCCCAGCTCAGCTCCTGAGAGAATGCTCCAGCCAGGAGTCCAAACACAGTTTAGAAGGTTGCTCAGCAGCGGTGGGCCTGGACTAGATTAGTCCCAATTCAGAGTCTTCCTTTTCCCTCTCTCTTTGAGAAATCAAGCTGAAGTTCTAAATCAAGAATCACTTGGCAAAGGTAAAAAACAATCACACCCTTGTTCTAATTGACCATTCCTTGGAGGGAGCATCAGAGTGACTTTATGAGTACTTAGGGTCTATTGCTTTTCAAATTGGTGTTTAAATTGTTATACAAAAAGAGACTTTATATTTAAGGTGGAGAGTATCAATGTTTTCCTACTTTGGATGGAATGGACAGGGTCAGCTATCTAGGAAGTTCCATATGCAAATTATCATTTAGCAAGTCTTTGCTGAATATTCAACCTCTGTCCTCAAAGAGCACAGAACTGCTTTGGGGAGGGTAGAAGAAATGTCTATGCCATGTGAAAGGAGATGTAATTTTCCCTTGTACTGCTAGCCAAGGGCCAGTGGAGGCTTATGGGCAGTCAATGTAGTGGGAGTTTAATGTAGATTCAGTAGGGTAAGGTGACCAGGGGAGGCTTCATTGGACTGAGGCCTAATGGAGTGGCACAATGCTAATAATGAAGGAAAATAGAAGATGGTTGTGGGGTACTGGTAAAGGTTAAACTAGTAGACCACTGCATAAAAAATCCAAAATACAGAAAATCATAATTTATAGCTTTGACCAATCTCCATGGTGTAAATACACCCACACTGCTGATATCATGGTCCATTTCAAGGTATTGATGTATAGTCACTGAACAAGGAGTCAGGGAGAGATGAGTAAGGCACACTGTGAAGTCACATTTTTGTCATATGGAGACAGTTGGAATAAATCACAATATGAATAAAATGCAGTAAAATAATTAGGAAGGGTTGCATTTTGAGGATTTATTAATCTTTATTTTAATAGTACACATGTAATTAAAGTTACATAACCTTTTCATGATGCTTGTGCCCAGAAATCCTTGAATATTTAATGGTTGGCTCCCCTGAGTCAGAGAGGCCAGCACAGTTGCTGGTCTAGTACAGACAGGAGTACGGAATGGAGATATTGACAGGATGTCTGGCAAATGTTGTACCTAATGAAAAGACTTGATAGCACTAATGATAATTAGTCTAGCCATGATGCTCCCTTTCAAATTGTAGTTTTGTCTCTGCTAGGTCTAATCCTGGAGTCAAACTGCTAGGAATCCTAGCTGCCTGCCTCTAATGCCATGGGAAAATCTTATGAATAATTAAACTTTTTTTTTTTTCATTTGAGACTCCACAAAAAAACTGTTATTGAAACATCATTGGTCAAAAATCACTTTTTTTGAATAAAGAGGATTTCCCCAGGGACCAAGCCAAAAACATATAATTTGACTTTCCTCCTATGGCTCTCATGCTGGGACCTGCTCACAGAAGAGCTGAACAAAAAGACCACTAACATTCTTTCTGGAAGGCAGTTGGATGTTGCGGGAGAGAGGTCCCACAGAAGACTACTTTCACTTCTCTCTAACGAGGATGCTCATAAATACAACCTGTGCTCACAGTGGACTTTCTAACCTGTTGAAGATGATTTCTGGTCATCATTATATGAATGGTAAGCTCAGAATATATGTATACCTATCACTTTAAAGAAAAAGAAGAGAATGAATGAATCTGTTTAGACATTAACCCATGATTTGTTTCCATGTCTCAATAGCTAAATTAGTCAGTCGGCCTTCTCCTGGAACAGGATGGGATGTGAATTGAAATTATTTGAGTGGGTGACCATACTGCACTTTTAATCATGTCACTAGAACCTATTTTTTGGAATTCCGAAGACCTTTCATCTCAAGCTCCTTTGCATCTGCTTCAAACTTTATTTATAGGCACGGGTCACATTTGCCCCTGTTGTATAATTTTATTTTCCCAGTGGATCTTTTTTTGCAATTACAGTGGTGGGAGAAGAACCAGCATTAGGTTCTGGTGCTACAAAGAGAAAGAAAGTATAGGTAAAATGGAGAAGAGGTCTGAGGACCGAGCTCTAGAACAGATGAAGAGGGTCCAGCAAGATACTTAGCTGTGCCAATAACACAGACTAAAACCAGGAGAGACTAATACCTGGAAACAAGCACAGGACAAGTGAGAAGATATGATGTTCCGTAGAAGATCATCAATCACACAAAGTTCCATACTGTCAAGGATTGAAACTACTTCCAATTTATTTTTGTAGTCATTGGGGAACTAGTGTAATACCTATTACAGACTCTTAAAAGTTTAGACTTATTTTCTTTATTTTTAAATAAATGACACAGAAGAGATTTTTATCTAATCTACTTTACTAATTATCTGCTATGTATCAAAGGCTATGGACTCAGGGGAGTTCTAGAACAAAATTAAATTTATGCATTTTTCTTTAATTTTTCAGCTGTGACTAATTTTTTTCTTTCTCATTTATCGTTAGCTCACTTAAATGAATGTTTTAGGAATTTAAAAAAGTGTGTAATCTGACAATCAGAAAGTTCTAGAATTTTTTACTTCAGTGGCAGCACAAAACGTGCCTTTCAATTATATGAGAAAGATATTATGAGAATATGGGAGAAGAGATATAGATAGGTTGAGATATTTAGTTTGGGAAAGTAAGGGATGACTTCTATTTTCATAATGACTTATATTTGCCAAATTCACTCGACATTTTCAAATCTCATTTGACTTGATGCAGTTGAAATTGTTGACTCCTCTCTATTTGCAGCCTCAAAGTCCTTCTACGTATCCCTTAAATATAGATCTGAACTGTCCTTAAATGAGATCCTTAAAGTTTATCCTTTAAGATTGCTCCTCTTCTTGACACATAGTCTTTCACTTATCAGTCTTCTCCACAAAAATGCTGCCTTTTAGGCTGATCAGTATATCTAATCATTTAAGACCCAATTCTAATATGATTGTATAGAGCTGCTTTCCCACATAAGCAGGTATCTAAGAATTCAACTCAATTTTGACATTATCTATTCAGAGATAGCATCAGATTCTATGGGTTAAGGGTTCAGCCTTCTAAAACTACCCTCCACTTCAGATGCCTCATACAAGCCCAGGCTATTACCTGTGCTTCTGACCAAATGGCTGCAAATCAGAGGTTCCCACAACCCCCTTCTCAGGTTCAATTACTATGCTAGAGTGGTTTACAGAACTCAGGAAATTTGTTTACTTGCTAGACAATCAATTTACTACAAACAAAATAACTCAGGAATAGCCAGATGAAGGAAATACATAGGGCAATGTTTGGAAAAAGGACGTGGTGCTTCCATGCTCTCCCCATGCATACTCATCCTCCTCAAGTCTCTGCATGCTCACCAACCTAAAATCTCTCTAAAACCCCTCATTTTTTTTTGAAAGATTCATTTTTTAGGCATGATTGATTAATCTTTGGCTATTGGTAACTAAACCCAACTTCCAGCCCTCTTCCCTCCCTGGCCTAGGGGTGGGATAGGAAGTTTCAACCTTCTGATCACCTGGTTGGTTCTCCTGGTATCCATTTCATCTTTAGGTGCTTCCCCAAAAGTCACTTAAATATAACAAGAGATGCCTTATTGCTCTCAACACAGGAAATTACAAGGCTTTTGGAATTGTGGGCCAGGAAATGTGAATAATGACCAAATATATGTGAGCAACATATATTTTGGTCACCTGAATGACTGAAATCTATATTTCTTGTAAAGCACATTATTGTAGCAACCTGAACAGCTCTTTGGAGCTTCAGATTCATAAATTCAAATGCCTAATTGGTATTTTTTCTGGAGGTCTCCAAAAATCCTTCATATTCAAACCTCAAAACCAAACTTGATGATCCAAATTGCAATGGTTTGCCCTCATTTCTTCTGCCACTAATATGATCACCACTACTAGTCTGGGAGTACCTAGAGAAAGAGGTTTTATTTATTTGACTAGCTCAGACTCTAGTGCTTAATGTAGGGTAAATGAATGAATGAATTCTTAACCATTAGTGAAAGACTGTGATTTAAAATTTTTTTTTCAAATATAAATAGTAAATGATCACCTACTATTTGATTTTTATTCTTATTATTCCATGGAAACTGTTACTTTCAGTCACCAACAACCTTTATGGTGTCAAATTCTATGGACATTAGTCTCATGTGTCCTCTTGTCATCATTCAACATGATTTGCCTTTCTCTTGACTTTCATGACATTGAACACTCTTGCTTTTAGATCTGACACTGGGTACTCCTTTATAATTATTTTATTTCAGCATTATTGAGGTATAATTGATAAATAGTAATTGTATTTAAGGTATACAACTTGATGTTTTGACATATTATACTTTGTGAAATGGTCACCACAAATAAGCTATTTAATATATACATCAGATAAAATAGTTACCTTTGTGTGTTTTGGTAAGAATTATTAAGATCTAGGAGGACAAGTAATATAGTAAAGAGTACCAGCAGGGAAAAGGATCACACAAAGACTGAAGACAGTCTTGTTCCCTGACCAAAATGCTGGGGAGAGCAAGAACTGGTGACCCCAAAAGAGCTACAACAACTGCATGGGAGTGCAAGAAAACCTACCTGTGAGATCACCCCCTCCCCAGTTCCCTGTACTGTAGTGAGTGAATACTAACCCTCTAGGAAGTCAAGGGAGCTCACAGGGACAGACTTGAACTTGTTTCATGACTAGGGAACTGTAGAGAAATAGAACCTCCACTGGCATCATCAGAGGACATTTGCAAATTTTTGCTTAGGTGAGCACAGGGGACTAGCCTGGAAAAGTCCAGGAGCCAGAGAACAATTAGGAGGGAGACCCATCCCCTCCCTGCCCTCCAACCTCCCCCACAATTTTAAGAGCACACAGAAGCCAAAGGCAATGTTGCTTCCCAGCCAAGGAGCTGGGGACAGCAAGAAATGGCCCCATCACTCAAAGAACCTATACTAATTGTGCACAGGAGTGCACAGAAGAGCTACCTGGGAGTCCACTGCCTTCTATGCTGGACAGCTACGGGCTCTACAGAATTTACAGGGTCTGCTTGTCAACTCAGTTCTTGAATTGGTGAGCTTCAATAAGTGGTGTGCAAGAGAACAATTCCCTACCATACTTAGAGAAGCCAGTAGACACCACTGAAACAGAATTTATGGCCCACCATAGGAGAGCATTTCAGAGAGGAGACCAGATCTCACTACCCCCACAGAAGCCAAATGACTAGAACTGGCCACACCGGAACCCAACATAATGACTCAGGAAGAAATGTCACATAAAAACAAAACAAAAAGGTCAAAACACCCAGTGCTAAGACAGAGTAGAAAACCATGCCAAAATCAAATTCACCAAAACAAAACCACAAATGACCCAAAGAAAGGAAGATGCCAGGACCTCCCCAGAGAAGAACTCCATTGACAATGAATGGGAAGAACTAGCACAGAAAGAGTTCCACACAATAGTTATAAAAAAGCTGAATGACATGTAGGAGGCATACACAACCACTCAAAGACAATTGCAAGACCTCAAAAAAGGAGGTAATAGTTCAAAGGAAATATGTCACCAAAGAGATTAAGGCTATGAAGAAAGTCCTAACTGAAAGACTAGAGATAAAAGACAAGTCCGGGAACTGAAGATAAATATCTAAAACTCTATAAATAGATTCAGTCATGCAGAGAAATGATTTAATAAATTGAAGACAGGCTCACAGAGGTGACCCATATGAAGGGGAGAGACAAGACTAGGAAAAATATGAAGAAGCCCCACAAGAAATAGCAGGCACCATGAGAAGAACAATCATAAGGATCATAGGTATCTCGAAAGGAGAGAGAAAAAGGTAGTGAAAACCTGCTCAAAGAAGTGATAGCAGAAAACTTCCCTGTCTGTCACAAAAAAATAGCCATAGAGGTCCAAGAAGCAGATAGAACACCAAAATTTCCAAGAATAAAAGGACCTACTCCTAGACACATTATAGTAAATTACCAGGTGAATGACAAAGTAAACTACTCAAGGCTGCTAACTTACAAAGGTATACCCATCAGGTTATCATCAGATTTCTCAGCAGAAACACTACTGACCAGGATAAAGTGGAATGACATACTCAAAATACCAAAAGATGAAAACTACCAGCCAAGAATACACTACCCTGCAAAACTCTCATTCAAATATGATGGAAAAATAAATGTCTTCAATGATAAGTAAAAGGTAATGGAATTTTCCACCACTAAGCCGCCATTGAAGAAATCCTGAAAGGGGTCCTACAATAGAGAAAAAGAAAACAAAGATCCACCAAACCCAGAGAATGGTTATAAACAAGAAAACAAATGCAGAAACAGAGGACCAATAGGAGAAAACAAAAATAATCAGTGAGGGAAATAAATTCATGAATTCATATGAACATACCAATATGATGTGCCAATAACTTGTAAAAGACTATCATAGAGATGTAAAGACAGTGATAATACTTATAATAACGACAAAACCTAACTCTCAAGTGATGCATATCTGGGAAGCAGATGAAACTAAAAGAACTGACATTGAAAACCTAAAAAGCAAATAAAAATAAACGGGAAATGAAGCGACAGCCACAGAATAACAAAGACTAAAATGATAACAATAAAGCTCTATATAGCACTTACCACCCTAAGTGTTAATGCAATGAACTTGCCAATCAAAAGACAAAGAAAGAGTTGCTAAATGGATCAAGAACAGGATCATCAATATTCTGCTTGTAAGAAACCCGTATTAGACCCAAAGACAAACACGGGTTGAAAGTCAAAGGCCATGGAAAATATGTCAAAGCAACAGTGATGAGAGGAAATTTAGGAATTGTGATACTAATTTTCAGACAAGATAAACTTCCACCTGAAAATAATATCTTGAGGAAAGGAAGGACATTATGTTATGATCAAGAGGGCAATTACTCAAGAAGAATTAACTATCATTAACATATATGCACCCAGTGCTGGACCATCTAAATATATAAAACAAATACAGACAGAGCTAAAGGCAGACACTGAATTTAACACAATAATAGTAGGGGACTTCAATATTCCACTTCAATCCGTAGCTAGATCATCAATGCACAGAATAAAAATGAAATAAGGACTTGAAAGGTGGTCAAGATGGCAACCTGGTAGAACATGCTGGATCCCCTCTACACAGAACAACTAGAAATCACCTATCCTTCAGACACACACAGCGTGGAACGGCTGGCCAGGGGACTCAAACACAGTGGCAGTGATCACCACCACAAGGGTAAGTGAAGGTATCAGGGTTCAGAGATATTCCAGATTCCCAACCTCAGGGGGGAAAAAGTGGCAGAGGAGGGTGAAACTACTGGAAGAATTGAGCCTCTCAGGAATCACTCAGAGGGAATTAGGGAGCTGCCCAGTAGTATTAGGACAGAGAGGGGGGAAATGGACTTGGTGCAAGGCAGAAGAGGACCAGTGCCCTGATAGTCTGTATGAGAGCCCCTCCTCCCAGCCCAAACCCCTGCGAAGGAAAGTTACACAGGGCACCGCTGTAACTAGAAGACAGCTAGGAGAACCCCCCCTATTCACATCCACTCCCACCATATTGCTCTGTAGTCACAGGCCCAGAAATCCTGCCCTCAGGCTTAAAGGAAGAAGAGAGTCCCAGAAGGAAACTTCATGGTTACCCACAATGCCACTCTGTGGATGGAGGCAGAACTTCAGTCTGATTGTTAACTTGGCCAGTGACAAAGTTGTCAGAGCTGGGACACTGGGGGAAGGCTCTGTACCCCCAAACAAATGCCAACCCCATAGGCTGAACTCTTGGGTCCCAGTGCAGGATCTACCTAACAACATCGACAAATCCAACCAGTGGTGATGCCACAGAACTCAAGAATTCCCAGTGTTCAAACCAAGATGTAGTCATCTTTGGTGCAAGTAGATACTCTACATAATGCCATCACTACAGGGAAATCTAACCCCAAAGAAACATAAACAGAATGCCAAACAGAACAAAGACTCAAAGAAATATATGCAAAATGATGGATCCAATTAAAGCCCCAGAGGAAAATATGAATATGACAGACATGTGTAAACTACCTGAGGGTGAATTTAGGGCAACACTGATAAACATACTCATGGAACTCAAGAAAACAAAAGAGAAAGAGAAAGAGAACAATACAAAAGAGAGATAAAAACCAAGCAAGATATCAAAGAAATGAAGAACATGATAGCTGAATTAAAGAACTCAATAGAGAGACTCAAGAGTAGGATGGATGAAGTCTCCAATGGAATCAGTGAGCCAGAAGATAAGGTGAAGGAATGCACTTAGGCAGACCGAAAAAGAGAAAAAAATGAAAAGAAATGAAGAAAGCATTCTTGACCTGTGGAATAACATCAAAAGGAAAAACATTTGCATCATAGGGGTCCCAGAGGAGATGATGGAAAAAAGGGGGCAGAAACTGTATTTGAAGAAATAATAGCTGAAAACTTCCCTAATCTGAGGAATGAAGCAAACTTCCAGACCCAAGAAGTTAAGAGTTCCGAATAGAAGAAACCCAGACACACTGTCATCAAAATGTCAAAAATACAAGATAAAGAAGGACTCTTGAAAGCAGTTACAGTAAAAGGAGTCCCCTTACAATTGTCAGCAGACTTCTCAGTTGAAACTCTACAGATCAAAGAGCCGGAAGAAGAGGATTTTCAACCGAGGATACTATACCCTGCGAGATTATCATTCACAATTGAAGGAATCATTAAAAACCTTCTGAATAAGCAAAGTTGAAAGAATTAATCACAACAAAACCAACTCTACAAAAAATACTAAATGATACTCTATAAAGTGTAAAGAAATCCCATTTAAAAATAGTAAGACAAAAAATATAAAAAGTGGGGAGGGGAAGAGAATAAAAATGTGAATGGTTAGAATGAGTCTAAGACTAATCTGATTTCAAATAAAATTAGGAAATAAAATTCAAATTTCAAATCAAATTAGAATTCTTAATGCTAATCTGAGGGTAACCTCAAAATACATTTCCAGGGGAAAAGCTAAGAGGAAAACAAAAGATAAACCAGTTGAAGCATAACTACACTTAATCCACTTAAGAATAACAAGAAAATAACTGACATTAGAAGTTTTGTGAGGTGTGAAATGCTCATAGACTCAGATGAAATTTCAGCATCCTAAATTGAATATAATATTGTAAACAAACAGACAAAAAAGAAAACAAAGGGACTCTAAATGAAGCAATAGATCACATGAATCTAACAGACATATACAGGATGTTCTACTCCAACAAAAATGAATATACATTTTTTCCAACTGTACATATGACATTCTCAAGGATGAAACACATCTTGGAACACAAAACAATTTTCAGCAAATTTGGCAAGATTAAAATTATAGAAAGCATCTTCTCTAACAACAAGGGTGTGAAACTAGAAATGAACCAAAAAAGCAAAATGCAAGCACCACAAAGATGTGGTTGAATAACATGCTTCTGAACAAGTCATAGATCATCAGTGAAATTAAAGATGAAGTTAAGACTTATCTGGAAACAAATGAAGAGATGAGCTATCAGAACATGTGGGATGCAATAAACGTAATACTGAGAGGGAAGTTTATACTCATACAAGCCCACATCAAAAGCTGAGAGCCCAAATTAAATCCCTAACCTCACACCTGAGAGAACTAGAAAGAGAAGAACAATCAAAACCAAAAATCAACCAAAGAAAGGAAGTAATGAAAATTAGACCAGAAATAAATGAAATTGAATACAAAAGGACCATCCACAAGATTAATGAAACTAAGAACAGGTTCTTTGAAAAAAATAAAATTGATAATCCCCTAATTAGACTCACAAAGAAGAACAGAGAGAAAACCCTAATAACAAGAATCAGAAATTAAAAAAGTAAGATAACAACCGACAGCATAAAAATGCAAAGGTTCATGAGAGACTATTAAAATTATATGCCAACAAATTCTCCAATCCTGAAGAAATGGACAGATTCCTAGAACCATATAACCTCCCAAAAATGAACCAAGAAGATACAGACATCTTGAACAGGCCAATCACAAGCACAGAAATCGAAGTAGTAATCAAAAAAATCTCCCAAGAAACTAGAGCCCTGGTCCAGATAGCTTCACTAGTGAATTCTACCAAACATTCAAGAGCAGCCAATCCCCATCCTCCTTAAACTCTTTCACAAAATTGAAAAGGAGGGAAAACTCCCAGATATATACTCTGAGGCCAGTATTTACCCTGATCCCCTAAAGACAGCACCAGTAAGGAAAACTATAGACAACTATCACTGATGAATATGGATGCAAAAATCCTCATCAGAATCCTTGCAAATCAAATTCAACAGTACATTGAAAAACAATACATCACTATCAAGTGGAATTCATTCCAGGAATGCAAGAATGGATCCACATATGCAAATCAATGAATGTAATATACCGCATCAACAAAGAAAATTAAAAATCATGTATCAGTAGACTCAGAAAGCATTTGACAAGATCCAACACGCATTCATGATAAAAACCATCACCAAAATAGGAACAGAAGAAACATACCTCAACATAATAAAAGTGGTATACAGCAAACCCATAGCCAACATAATACTCAATGATGAAAAGTTGAAAACCTTTCCCCTAAGAACTGGAACAAGACAAGGTCTCTCACCACTGCTATTCAACATAGTCCTGAAAGTGTTGGCTAGAACTACAAGGCAAGACAAACATATTAAAGGGATCCAAGTTGGAAAATAAGAAATAAAACTCATTATTTGCAGGTGACATAGTATTATACCTGAAAAATCCTAAAGAATCCACAAATAAGCTGTAAAAAGAATAAATGTGTATAGCAAAGTGACAGGATATAAAATCAGCACTTACAAATTAATAGCATTTCTATACACAAACAATGTGTATAGAAAGTAAGAAAGAAATCCCATTCTCACTAGCACCAAAAAAGACAAAATACCTAGGAATAAACTTTACAAAGTTGGTGAAAGACCCTCTAAAATGAAAACAAAGATTTTAACAAAAGAAATAAAAAAGATACAAAGAGTTGGAAGACTAGTCCATGTTACTGGATTGGAAGAATTAACAATTAAAATGACAATCCTACCCAAGGTAATATACAGATTTAATGCAATTCCCATCAAAATTCCAGAGATATTTTTCAAGGAAATTGAATGAATAATACTAAAATTTGTTTGGACTAACAAAAGACCTCAGATAGCCAAAGCTATCCTGGGACGGGGTAGGAACAGTGGAGGAATCACATTCTGTGTCTTAAAACTATACTACAAAGTGATCATAATCAAAATAGTATGGTACTGAAACAAAAGCAGACACACAAGTCAGTGGAATGAAATTGAGAGGCCAGAAATAAAGCAACACTTAAATGGACAGTTAATCTTCAACAAAGAAGTAATGACCATGCAATGGAAGAAGGAAAGTCTGTTCAATAAGTGGTACTGGAAAATTGGACAGACATCTGCAAAAAGTGAAATTAGATTATTCATTAGCACCATACACAAAAGTTAACTCAATAGATCAAAGACATGAACATAAGACCCAAAAGCATAAAATACTTGAAAGAAAATGTGGGAAAACACTCCGTGACCTCAACCTCAAAGAGATCTTTGGGGAAGAGCAGCTATAGCAAAAGAAACCAAAGTAAACTGAATAAATGGGTCTATATCAAACTAAAAAGCTTCTGCACAGCAAAAGAAGCCACAACTAAAACAAGTCAGCAACCTACCAAATTCAAAAAAATTTTCACATAACGTATGTAAGATAAGAGCTTAATCTCCAAAATGTACAAAAAGTTGATACAGCTCAACCAAAAAAAAAATTGAACGATTCATTCAGAAAATGGGTAGGAGAACTGAACAGACATCTTATCTGAAGAAGACAGACACATGAAAAAATGTTCTACATCACTCATCATCAGAGAAATGCAAATAAAAACCACAATGAGATAACCATCTCTTACCACTGAGAATGGCCTATATTCATTGTTGGAAGGGGTTTGAAGAAAAAGAAACCCTCTTTCACTGTTGGTGGGAATGTAAATTTGTACAACCTTTCTGGAAAACAGTATGGAGATCCCCCCCCAACCCCCCCCCCCCAAAAAAAAGGTGGAACTATCATGTGATCCAGCAGTCCTACTACCAGGCCTATACCTAGAGAATACAAAATCTCTAAGCATGGAAAATATCTGCACCCCTATGCTCATAACATCACAGTTCACAATAGCCAAGACACGGAGACAATCTAAATGCCCATCAATGGATGACTGGATAAAGAAGTTATAGTATATATCAGCAGTGAAATTCAATACAGCAACTGAAAAAATAAAATTATGCACTTTACAATAATCTGGATGGAACTGGAGGGGCACATGTTAAGCGAAATAGATCAGAAAGAAAAAGAGAAAGATGGAGTTGTTTCACTCATGTGGACTATATTGAAATGAAACAAATAAGCAGATAAATCCTGGCAACAACTCGCAGCACACGATGACCGCTGCCAAGGTGGGAAGGAAGGAGAGAGGGAACAGGGCTATATTGGGGGACACTGGAACTCTGGTGGTGGGTGTGGTGTATAATATCCATGGACCGAGAAGTGAGTTCAATATCTTAAAATGAGTAAAGGAAATGATAATAAAATAATTAAATTGTTTTAGTAAATTTCAAGTATACAATACAGTATTGTTATTGTCACCATGCTCTACATTAGATCTTCAAAACTTAATCAACTTACATGACTGAAACTTTGTACTCTTGACCAGCATTCCCCATTACCCAACCCCTCAACCCCAACTTTTGCCTCTAAAAGATGTTCCACACCCATACTGTATATTCCTCCCTACTCTGAGGACCATTCATTTTCCCAAGGATTCATGATTCCTTCTATGAGAGAATGAATTAGAAAGTAATATCTGGGCACTAGATGTGTTCATCTCTACTGTAAATATATATGTGTACAGTAACTCTTTTTTACATCTATAAATATTTTTATGCATAACATATATATTAAGCTAAACAATAGTTCATTCTAGTGTCTCTAACAATAATCCATTACCACTGGACCATTCTAGCTCTTCCCTTTTGCTTATTTGTAAATTCCTTCTCCCACAATGAGACTCATCCACTATCCACCGCAAAATTACTTATTTATTCAATGCCAATGTACATGTAAAATCTTGTTTTCTAAAAATGTTTGTACTTTTTTCCAAATTTTTCTTTTTCTTTGGCATTTGACAGTTGACACAGTTTGAAATGACTTTTTGTATTTCTTCTATTTAGGGTAGTCAAGATTCTTGGACTTGTAAGTTAATGCTTTCTTCTAATTTTGAAACTTTGTCATTATTTCCTTAAAATATTTTTATTTTCCTCTCCTGTGATTCCAGTTACACACATTTTTCCATGATATTTTTCCATGTATCTCACAGGCCCTTTTCTTCCATTTTTAAAAATATTTGATATTTGGATTGGAGAGTTTCTACTGATTTATTTGCAAGTTCATGGATTCTTCCCTTATCTTCGTTCTATTGTTGAACTCATCTAGTAAATTTTTAATTTCAGTTATTATACCTTCTGGCACTAGAATTTCTAATAGCTTCCTTTATTGAGATTTTCTATCTGTTCTTACATTCTCACTATAACTTTGTTAAAAACAATTATTTATTTTCTTTTAATATTTTCAGCATATTTATAAAAGTGACTTAAAATCTTTGTCTGCCACAATTTAACATGCTGTGTCACTCAGAGTGAATTTCTATTGCCTGTATTTCTGATTTTTTGTGTATCTAGTAATTTTAGGTTGAAAACAAGGGTATTGAAGATAAAATATCATAGTGATTGTATATTCTATTCTATTCTTTGCAGAGTTTTGTTGTTCTCCTTGACCCAAACTGCAGACTGTTTCCTCCATGGTGTTCAATAGCCAATATACCTGCTTAGTTCTTTTGGTTTCTGCTTGCTGTGTTTTAATCCTGACTTCCCAGAAGGTGGGGTGTTCTCCTTGGTGTCTGATAGTTAGGTAATTAGACAAAGATTTGTACAGAGTTTATGCTCAGATATGGGGAATGCCCTCACAGACGCTTCTTTATTTCTGGTGTTTTCCCCTAAATTCTCAACTGCTGTGATCCCCGAGCTCAGTCCTTTGACACTCAAACCAGTAAGGCTTCAGTTTTCTGCCTTGTAACTGTTGCTTGGGGAGTACACTGCCAAAGAAAGAGCTCACTTAGAAACTCACCTGATACATTTCTGCCTGTCCAGGGTAGCTCTGCTCTGGTTTCTGTGCTTTTCCCAGGAACTCTGCCCGCCCCAGGCATGCAAACTTTTGTGGAGACACAGGCTTTGGGCACAATTTGCCTACAGATTTTTTGTCTCATACTTTCTCCAGTTCTCAAGCTTCCAGGATTTTGACTCTGACTTTCCACTGCACTGCTGTCCCTAAACACTTTCCTCCGCCACCTTGAGTTGGTAAGGCTCATTGTGTTAAAACTTCCATAGCCATGAGGGTTGGAGAGTGTTCAGAGGCAAGAAACAAAACAAAACACCAAAAAAACATAAACCCAAAGCAATAAACTTGCAATTCTTATCAGAAGCAGTTTGCAGCCTTTTAAGACTAACTTGTTCTTTGACTTCTGCCAGTCGCTTCAAAAAGTCGATTTAAAAAGTAATTTGGCATATATTATTATTATTATTATTATTATTATTATTATTATTATTATTGCTATCATCATCATCGTTATATCATCTAGGAAAAGATTCACCAACTACTCTACTCCACTGTTACTGGAAACAGGTTTGTACAGTAGTACTTCAACCTTTTTAATAGCTTTCCTGTCCTTGCTGGAACTGTAAGTCCTTCTGTGGCATAAAAACTCTCAATCTACTCTTATTCCCTCTGACCTCCCCTCTTTTTCTCCTTTAGTCTCCGCTGGGTACTCATGGAACTCAATACCTTGACTTCTCATTTTATAAAATTTCTTCACATAAAGAAATTTTCTATTTTGATACGGTAATTATTAAACTTTTTCTTTGTTTTTTCTTGCCTAATGAGAAGGAATGAATTCCTTCTCAAACCCCAGGTTGGATAAATACTTACCTGAACTTATAAACTTATGGCATAATTCCTTTCTATGTAACACATTCATCTGTATGTAATGATTTGAGTGTACAATAAGAGGTAGAACTTGAACTTCGAATTTTTTTCAATTAGTTAATCACTGTCTCCCAGCACTATTTTATTAACTTCCCACTGAGATGAAATATTGCATGATGGAGAATGGTTCTTCCCCATCTAGATGCTGTACATTCAGGCAGAGCAAGTCCGTGGTGCAATACTTCTGATTTCTTTCATCTCTCTCCTCCCCCCACCCTTGAGGAAGTTGTCTTTCTGATTAATTTGACCTTAATATGATTTAGCAACATTAATTTGCCTTTCTCTTTCCTGTCAGAGTGAAGGTATCCACAGGCAACAGTCTTCTGCTTTAAATATTTTTGGCCTATCCACCTACCATGGACGCTTATGAAGGGCATTTATCTTCTCCATGTAGGTTCTGAAGGAATTGAGGTGACGAAAGTCAGTCTTCATTACTAATACAGGTTAGGGTGGAGGATGTAGTTGAGTATGAGTGTCAAATGCACCTGTTAATTGAACCTTGAGTCAGAACAGATAGATTCACCCAATAAATAAAAATGCTAGATAGACAAGGGCAGCCCTTCCATGTGAGGAGACACTGCCCCAGAAACAGAATGCCTGCCCAAGTAGAGAGCACACTCCCAAGTGGAAGAAGAATTAGGTTGATCATACCCAGTAACTCCCTAAATGTAGCAAGAGATGTATGTCACTGTCCCCAGGAAAGGAGTGAATATAGGGGTGGAGAGAGGCCAGAGAGGTGAACATAGTTAAGCTTCTTCACCTGGAAGAAAACATTAGAGGTAGAGAGGAAGCAGTCCCCCCAATATAGCTTTTATTTTATTCTTTATTTACAAATATAGTTGCTTTCAGGCACAGATACTCAAATTTATTTCTAAACTTTCTTTTAGGTTCTGTGGGTTTGTTTCTTGTGCTAGAATCATCTTATTTAAAGAATTGGAACTTTTTAATACTTAATAATGCTTGAGAGTTACTTCATATTCTATTTTTAAACATTTTTGGTAATTTTTGATTATTTAGAAATTATTTTTAGGATAATGTTATTATTAAAACATCTGATTTTTTAATTGAAAGCGTAGTATGTTTATCTAAGGGAAATCATATTTAAAATTTTGAATTCTCATCTAGGAAAGTTGTGTTTCTCTTGATATTTAAAATTTTACATAATTCCCAATATTTTTTGGATTTTTATTAGCAATAATTACATTTTTTAATTTAAAAAAGTTGAGAGGATCTTTTTTTCCCCACTATGACCCACTTAACAGAAGTTAGTGGAGCTTTTAAGTGTTCCTGAGGGTGGCTTTTGTTCATACAAAAAAGATTTTTTGCAGGATGTTAACATTAATTTTTGACTTGTTAAAATGATAAATTAAAAATGATAAATTAAAGAACTAGATTTTCCTTAATCTTTTAGTTCAAGTTATAAACCTTATTATTCTATTCATAAAATTAGCAAAATACAAAAATTAAAAATGTTTCTTTAGTTAAAGTTTAATTAATGGAAGATGAACAGAAATTGCTTCACTCATTATAGCTGTATTTCTAAGTTTACATAGTTGATTTTCTTTTCAGCACTCCAAATGTCTACCAAACCTGACCTTCCCAAGTACGTGAACAATTCTCTGTACATATGATAAAACAAACTGATAAATATAGCAAATCTTTAAAAACATTCCAGGCTTGTTTAGCTTAGCTTAGCTGAAGTCTTTCATACCTTTCAACTATAAAATCAGCTCCTCAATGGTGTGTTGTAAAATTGAATCACAACTCTAATCTGTTGGATTCTCTCATATGCCAAAATCTCTTAAACCCTACAATCTCTGTAAATACCAAATATACACAGATTGTTCCAATGATAACCAAAATCTATTTTTGAATGTCTTACAAAAAATGAGCATAATATTTTGATTTATGTACTCATCTCTATATTTGATTCCAAACCTCTCTAGGAATAAAAAGATAGTTATAGAGGAAACAGCTTTACCATCCAGGCCAAGAAGAGTTATTACCCCAATCAAATTTGGGGAGAGATTTCAGCAGAATAAAGTTGATTATGGACCAGAGATTTGGGGCCAGACTTTTTTTTTTTTTTAATTCTCCTGGAGTCACTCAGCAACACACTCCATTTTTAATAGTTATTAAAAAAAACAGGGACTCTGAGTCCACATCTTTGGAAGGGATTACTCTTTTCTGAGTTCCAGATATGCCATTGCTTCACTCTATTGTGTGATAATAAGCCTGCAGCCTCCCACACAGTTTGCTTTACAACATGTTCAGGTCCAGCGCATCTATTCCCAGCCAATTTCCACTCCAGATTCTTTTCAGATCCTTTTTGTATGCCCAGCTCACACTTTGATAACTGCTTAATGATATCCTGCTAAAGTCGGCAAACCCTTCCCATTTGGTTGGAAGCCTCAGGACTGAAGTCATCCTCACTACAGTAGAGAATATTCTGCCAACATCTGTTTGCTCATCACCTAGCTTAACATATTGTTTTGCTTGCTTCAGATTTTCAGAAAACATTAAAAGAGTTCTGATGTAGTTGAAGATCCCAGTAAATTCTCTGATTTCATTTTCTCCCTTTTCAGGGGAATACTTTACTAAATTCTGTATTAATGATTTCCAAGCATCTTCTGATTCCAACATAACTTGAAAGGACCAGTTAAAAAACATCATTTTACAGATTCTCAGATTTTATGTAAATACTATTTTGTAAGTATCATTCTTTGATTGCTTTTTTTTATTCATCAGCAGTTTGTATTTGAGAATTACTAATGTTGATACAGGTAGCTGCTGTTAATTTAACTGCTGAACAGAAATGATTCCAAAATATATTACAATTTATTTTTCTATTCATTTGGTTGATAAAAATTTATTTTTCCCTTTTTCTGCCATTACATTGTGGCAATTATTATTTTTGCTTAGCTCTGTGTACATATACGTTTGAAAGTTTTCTTAGAATATGTATTTATAGGTGTGCCCTTGTGGAGCAGCAGTTAGGTCAATTGCCTCCAAAGGAGCAAACCGCACACCCCTGGCTTCAAGTGTTGGGCCTGGGAGCAAATAACCAGTATGAGCAACTAAGTAAAGATAAAATAAAAATGATTCTTCCTCCTCTCTCTTCCTGCCTGCCTTCCTACTCGCCTTCACTCCTGCCCGCACCTTTCTTTAAAAAAAAAAATATATATATATATATATATATTTGTCTAATATTATGTATATATATTTTTTGACACACACACATATATATATATATATATCACATATATATATATACTTAGAGTAGAATTTCTGGGTTGAAGACATGTATTTTAACTTAATTATTTTCAAATTGCTTTCTAGCAGTATATGATTTCCCATTTTTCATATTTGCAAACTTTTGCAATATGATGAATGTCAAATTGTTTTTCACTATCTTTCTAGTTCATAATTCCATAATTCCCTGGGTACTGGTGAGAGTCAGTGTTTTCTTCTAATGATTACTTTTTCTCTTCCTGCTCATATGTTTTCCCTATTTTTTTTTTGTTATTTTTCCCTAAAGTTGGTTTCCAAGACTTTTATACTCTTACTTGCATCAAAAATACTAAACTTATAACTTCTATTTAGGTTAAATTTATCAATATTTTCCTTATGATTTGCACTTTTTTGTGAAGTCAAAGATATTCTGTGTTGCCTTCTAAATTTTTTAATTTTTCACTTTCAACATTTAGGCCTTAATTTGCTTGGAATTGTATTGTGTGAAGAATAAAGTAGTATCTATTTTCCAAATAAATATCCCATGATTGATTGATTTTTACTTTATTCAGGTATGATGCTGCCTCAAGCATATCAGATTTTCATGTTCATGTGGATCTGTTTTCAGACCCTCTAAACAAAATGGATGTGGTGAGTGTATTCGCTAAGGTGATATTACTCTGTTTTAATTATTATAGCTTAATATCTCTTTGTGTTCCTTTGCTTTTCAAATACATTTTATATCTGCCTATGCAATTTATAACAATTGTGTTAGGGTTTCATCGGAACTGCATTACTTTATAGATGCATTTTGGTAGTGTTAATAATATTAAAAATTATTATCCTAGAACTTGATATTTATTTATTAAAATTTTTTTTTAAATGAAGGCTCAGGCAGGAATGAATTAGAGTAGGCAGGCAGGCACACAGGCAGGAAAAAAAGGAGGAAGAAGCATTTTATTAGTTTTTTTATTTAGTTGTTCACACTGGTTGTTTCCCTGGACTTGGAACTTGCACCCAGAGTATGTGGCCTGTGCAACTTCAGAGGAACAGACCTAATTGCTACTCCACCAGGACGTGTCTTATTTCTTTATTAATATCTTAACTATTATGTCCTTTATTGATGTAATATTTGTATTTAAAAGTAAATGTGTTGCATGCAGTTTTGTTATATTTTTATAACTATGTTATTATATTTATATTAGATTTATTTTACACAGATTTATATTTTTTTAGTTTTCATGGATACTGTGAATGAAATCTGTTTTTCTATTATAATCTAATCGGTAATGTAAAATATTAATCTAAAATGTTATTGATGTCACATCAATTATAATAGTTTGTAAAATTCTTAGTTTGGGGATGTGCCCTGGTGGCCGAGTGGTCTAGTACACCTGGGAGCAGTCCCACATACATTCCAAGGTCCCAGGTTCAAGATCTGGGGCTGGGGGAACAGCCAATGTGAACAATTAAATAAAAATAAATAAAGTGCTTCTTCCTCCTCTCTCTTCCTGCCTGCTTGCCTACTCACCTTTATTCCTACTTGTATCTTTCCTTTAAAAAAAAATTCTTAGTTTGTTTCTCATATCGAAAACCATATCTGGAGAGGACAATTTAAAACTTTCTTTCCCAATTATTTAATTGCCAGAACCTGTATAGTGTTGAATATTAGCAATGGTGGTGAGAATTCTTGTCTCACTATTGAATTTACTGTTATTGCTCCTCATTGTTCTATTAACTATGATGTTTAATACCTTCTTTGTTTATGTTTGATAATATAGGTTACAAGGTCAAGAATGTTTCCTCCAAGTCCCAGTTTCCAAAGAAGTTTTTTAATTTTTATATTTTTTATTATTTTTTCCAGCAAGAATGGGTATTGACTTTTTTCTTTTCCTTTTTTTTTTTTTTTTTTTTAGGGAAAGGTGCAGTCAGAAATGACAGCAAGTAGGAAAGCAGCCAGGAAGAGAGAGGAGGAAGAAACACTTTATTTTATTTAGTTGTTTGTTGTGGTTGTTTTTCCCCAGGCCTGGATTTGAACCAGGAATCTTGGTATGTTTGTGAAATGTACCACAGTGGACTAACCCTCTGTTTCACCAGGGTGTGCTGGGCATGGACTTTCATAAGCATCTTTTCAGCATCTATTAATTTATCATGTATCATTTCTGTTTGCTCTATTAATGTGATTTATTATACTAGCACCCTTGTGATGTCAAATCTTCCTTTAGTTCCATTTGACTAATTACCTTAATGGTTATGCTAGACCACAGTAAAAATACATTACCTAGGTTTTTTAAAAAAATAAGAACATTGCAAATTACTTGAATATTCTGAAAAATGTATTCATATAACATTCTGGCCTAATTGTGTCTTTTATGTGGAAAGCCTTTTGATGGCCAATTCAGTTTCTTTAATTTGTGTATTGAGGCTTTCTGAATCTTCTAAAGCAATTTTGGTAACAAATTATTTTTCTAGAAATTTATCCAATTCATCAAGATTTTCAAGTCTGTTTGCATTTAATTCATATTAGTGTCTTAAGACTTTGCATGCTCTACTGTTCTGAGATTATGTTCCTTTTTTGTTTTAAATATTATTGTTCGTCTTTTTCTTTTCTTGACCAGTTTTACTGAAAATTTAGTCTATTAATATTTATAAAGTCCATCTTTCAGTGTGGCAATCATATCTTTCAACTTGATTCTATGATTTCCTTGTGTTTTATTTAATTAACTCGAGATTTAACTTTACTATTTTCTTATTTCCAATGTCTTTGACATATGATGTTGTGTCCCGTCTTTGTGAGTTAAGTATCTTCAAAATATTTTTTGCTGAATGATTTAATTATTTTAAAAGTTTTTTTTTTTGAGGTAACTTTGTTTTACAAATTAATATAAACCTGTACGTGAAGGCTCCCCATATGTGCAGGTTCCCTGTTCCTCAAATATATGTCAACACACCCTGCCCTCCTTCAGATCACAAAGAGTTCTTCACCATTGTCCCTGTACCCCACCACCACTTGCTCCCCAACCGCTGTCCCCTTCCCTACTGGTATGAATAACTTTGAAGTTATGATTTCAATATAACTTCACATCACTCATATCCATATATACCACTTTTATCGGTATTTGGTTCTAATATTTAACATTTTGATTTTGTCTATATTCATTGAGTTCATTTTTAAATTTCTGAACCTACATTTCTTAAAAGCTATTAGTATTATTTTATTGTTTAATTGGACCAAGACCAGAGGAAATGGTTTATTGTCATATTGACTTTTTTGAAATCTCTTGAAATTTTCTTTGAAATTTAAGATGCGTTCAATTTTTGTAAAAATTTCATCTGTAATTTAAAAATTACATTTCTCATTTCTGAGACAGAAAAGTCTCTCTTATATATGCATTTAAAGAAAGTTGAATTTAATACTTGAGATTACAATTTTTGTAATTACTGAAAAATTGGGACTTATTTCTACCATCATACTTATTTTCTTTTTATCATCTTTTTCTTTGCTTTTTTGTACCCTATATTCCCTTCCTTCGATGTGTCAACACAGTTTTCTACCTTGCGCCTTTTTCTTTCTCTGGTGGTTTGGAAACTCTGAGTGTTGCTTCTTTTGAAATATTTATACTTAAGTATAAATTTTTCTAATAAAGTCTGTAGTTTTCCTGTCTGTCTACCCACTTCTTAAACTCACAGACAATTCATCAAATGTTGGCAACTCCTAGTGTAATCCTCCCTCTCCTGCCTTGCCATTCAGTTATCTTGAAATTGGTATTGGCAGTAATGCTACTGAAAGCCACAGAGGAAATTTTACATTTTGTAGTAGCCAATATAAAAATGATAAAAAGAAATACTGAGAATACTTTTAATAATATATATTTCAATATGTAATCAATATAAAAATCAGTAATGGGGTTTTTTAGATTATTCTTTCATATTGTCTTTGAAATGCAGACTGTGTATTTTTTTCCTTTTTAAAGGAACAGAGTAAATAGGAATAAAGTCAAGTAAACAGGTAGGCAGGAAGGGAGAGTAGGAAGAAGCACTTTATTTAGCTCATCTTTGTAGTTTCTCCTGACCCCAGGTCTTGAACTGGGGATGTTGAGATGAATATGGATTATGCTCCATGGACTAAACCACTAGGGCATGCTTAAACAGTATTTTATACTTCATCATACTCCAATTCAGATTAGCCACATTTCCAGTGCTCAGTGTCACAGAGCTATTCATGTTGGTCAGCTCGAGTCTAGAGTTTTCACTTTTACCTATTTCAAACATAAAAATTACCTATAATTACTAATTATAGTTAGTGTATAAATGTATCTATATGCTATATCTTTACAGTATGCATGATATATATATAGTATAGCTATTTATTATTTAACAAATGTTAACTTTACCAGTAAACCTATCCATTTTTGTACTCATTATTGATTCTTTTTGTTGAATTGCATCATTTTAGTTTTTTTGGTGAGGGGTTGTTTAATATAAGTTTTTTATAGATCTTAAAATTTAATTTTGCCCGCTGGAATAATGGCTTCTTTGGTTATCATCCCGTATTCACATATTTTCCCATAGGATTTAAAAGCTAATGCTGTGTTGTCCCCTGTCATCAAGCAGTAAACCTGGCTCCTGCCCCTTGTCTTGCATAGAGCACTTTTAGTGCCTCTGTCTTTAAAGGCTGAATTCTGGAGTCACTTGCTTGCCCAACCAGCCCACAGCTCCAACCTTGCTCTCTTTTGCATTTCTCATCTGTTGTGAGGCTTATTTTTGAATTAGTGATAGTTTTCCAGTATTCTATTTTACATTTTGTTTGTTGTTGGCATGTCAAAGTATGAGCTGATGGAATCACTTTGTTCAGAAGTTAAAAACTTTGTTCAAGTGGCATCTTAAGTATTTTATTTATTGCTTTGTTGTGTATACAGTAATTTTTTCTTTCTTTTCTTTTCTTCATGGTATATAGGAAAGATGTTGCTTTTCGTGCATGTATTTGTAATTACACACCTTTTATAATTAGTTCTGCTTATTTTTTCAGTTAGTCTTGTGAGTAAAAAGTAAAATATTTTGCAAATGATTTTATTTTCCTCTGATTAGACGTGATTTATTTATTTTCTTTTTCCTATTTTATTGCATAGGTTAGAATTCCCATTTTAGTTACAGGGGTGATAGTTAATATCCATGTTTTGTCTCTGATTTTAAAGAAGATTTATCTAATGTCTCATTGTCAAGTATGATAGTGGAATTGATCCAAAATAAATATTCTTGATTAGGGTAGGGGAGTATTCTTTATTTCCAGTTTACTATCTTTAATAGAAATCAGAAATGACTGTAAAATTCTTTTAAATACCTTTCAGTTTCCCTTAAGATATTCATATGTTTTGACTTATTATTGTGTTAATGTATATTGATTTAATAAGATTGAATCATCCTTCATTCCTGGAAAAAACTTTTTGGTCATGGAATATTATTCTTTTAATAAACTGCTGGAATCCATTGCTAATATTTTCATTAGACATTTAGATTAAAATAACAAATGAGATTAACTTGTAGTTTTCCTTTTTTGTGCTTTCTTAGGTTTTGAGTTGAGAGTTATGCAGTCTTTGTAAACTTAACTGGGAAGTTTTCCATCTTTTCATATGCTCTGAGAAAGTTTAAATAGCATGGGAATTATCTGTTCCTTGAAAGTTTGAAAGAATTCATCTGTGAAACCATCAGATTATTGTTTCTAAATTGTTATTTTAAAATTATGTATCTTCTGTTTCAGGAGTAATTTTTAACATTTGCAATTAGTTATTTAACCATACTTACAAGTTATTCATATTTAACCCTTTGTCTGCTGTAGTTGCTCAGTCATCATTTTATAATATAATTCCTCCATTCTTAAGCACTCAGATATTTAAGCAATATTTAGGGTTCTTTAAGGAAAGTTAGATATCTTTAAATCCCTTGCTCACATGATCATATCTTTCCTTCATACATGAAAGATAATTTTCATGGGAATGATTCTTAGGCCAAACCATTTCTTTTCAAAACTATGTAGAATTTTCTTTTGACATTTATGCTGCAGTGTAGAATTCTAAAGCAGGCTAATATCCATTCCTTTGAAAATAAGATATTTTTAAAAAATATTATTTCTGAATCAGAGAATTTTCTGTATCTGATAATAAAAAAATTAAAGATATGTTTAGATGTGAACCATTGCTTATTGATTTTTGCTAGAATGCAGTTACTCCTTCAATATGCATTCTCACATTGTTTTTTTGCCTCCTTATTTAATGTAACATAAAGGTGTGTTCTTGTGACACAAGCATCTGAAACTGGCGTGCAGACTGTAGCCCAGGGACCCGGGTTCATGACCTGGGGCCAGAATGAAAACCCAAAAATGAACAACTAACAAAATAAAGAGGTTTTGTCCTCCTTCCTCTCCTAAAAACAAAGTTATATCTTTCTCTATATACACACACATAGGTATACATAGGTATGTATATATGAGCATGTGTACACATGTATATATATGTGTGTATTTACATACATATGAAGCTGTTTTGCTATTTTGTTGTTTTTTTTAGGTTTAATTATATATATAATAAATATTTGAGAGTTTACTTGCAATAAGTTCTGATCTAGGTACAAGGCTATACCTTGTAATTTCTCTTGTAAATGTCTTCTCTTAGATGTTCCCTCTCTCTTCCGGCTGATTTGTTGATAAACTTTTTAAATTTTCTTATAGTTCTTTTTTTACCTCAACTGTATTTACATTGGCTCATCTTGTTATCCTTTCAACCTTTGACGTATTTTTTAAAAGAATACTTGCCTCTGTTTTTGCATCCTTCTTAGGAGTTTTATGAAGTAATTTTCTGAATCTTGCATTAAGTGATTTTCAGATTAAGTGATGCTGTAGCTGAATCTTTGGATTGAGTTTCCTTTAGTGTCATTTTGCTGTACTTTTTCATAGGCCCCATTAGTTTGTTTCCTTTACTCTGGAATCTCTGTGAATGAGCCATATGAACTCAGAGCTTGCCAAAAGATTTCGAGAATTGTTCTTAGCTTTCACTGCATTCACTCTTCAGGTGTGTTCTTGATATGTTCACTTCCCAGCTTGTGGTGGAATCTATTGTTTCCCTTCTCCCTGCCTACTTTTCGGAAGGCCCATCTTTCCTAAGAGCAGGCTGGTGCCTTCCCTCAGTGAGGTTTATACTGGGTTGCTCCACCTCCAGGCCAGTATTAATTAGCACAGCTGTCAGAGGCAGGCCAGTCACTCTTTCACTGGGATTTTAAAATTAAAAAGACAAGGAGAGATCTGTTTCTCTCTGGTCAGATGAACTATAGTCAAAAATTCGCAAGCTGTTCACAGCCATGTTTTCTATCATGTGGTTCGGAGAAGTGGTTAAAAAGCTGATCCAAAAAGGGGAGGGGAGCTAAAAGGATGCTGAGGAGTTGGAGTTGAATTTGGATTTGTGTTCGAAAGCATCAGTATGTGTGTGTGTGTGAGAAATCTCTAGTGAGATACATGGGTGGTTACAAATGTACGTGTATGCATCTCCTTAGAGACATGAATAAATCTAGAAAGGGGCAAGTACGTACTAAAGGAGTCTAAGTATCATTCTCTGCTAGAAATAAGATGGTGCTCACAAAATTAAGGGAACATGTCAAAAGAACACAGGGACCAGTTTGAAGGGGCTCATGCCAGCCAAATTTAGGACAATAAAATAAATTAAAGGCGATAGTGAACAATAAAATAAAAAGTAAAAGTATGAAGTTATAACCTATTGAATAAAAAAAGCATCCCCAAGTTCATACTAGTATAAGAAATATTAAATCAACAAACATCAGCAAGCAAATGGAAGATAAAAGCTCTTTTTAAGAATTGATTGTCAACCAATAGTAATATCACTTAAAAATATTATAAAGGTGCTTGACATAGGTAGGGAGTTGTTAATGGACCCTAAGTCTAGTGGGTGAAAGTTTGATGATGAGGTACAGAATTTTGATGTAATATTAGAGTATCTCCCACCAAGCAGTAGCAAAATGCAAAGGGGAAATTGGTGATTCTTATAGTGGAGAACCTGACAGACACTAGTTTGAGATGTGATATATTGAGAAGCTAGCATACCATTTCCAATTTCTCAGAATTTTAAAGAAATGATGGCATTAACTTTTAATCATTTTGTTGAGAAGTCTGATGTCAGTATTATTTTGGTTACTTATATGAGAACTGTTTTTTCTCTGTAAAGTTTTTAACATCTTTTAGACTTCATGTTTGAAATGTTATGATTTTTGAATTTTTCTATTTTTATTTCATTTTTTGTTATTACTTTTCTAGTTGTATTGAGCTATAATTGCCATACAGCACTATGTAAAGTCGTGTCCAGCATGATTGTACTTATATATATTCTGAAATGATTACTACAGTAATTTTAGTTAACATCCATTATCTCATATAGATATAAAAAAAGAATGAAAAAAATGTTTCTTTTCCTTGTGATAACTTAGGATCTACTCTTCCAGATATTATCATACAACAATGAAAACTGTAATTATTTTACTGTATATGTATATATATATATATATAATATCCCCTGTTCTTATTGTTCTTACAGTTGGAAATGACTCCCTTCATCCGTTTCTTCTGCATCTCTCCACCTCTTGGCTCTGGTGAAAATCGGATAGATGTTTCTGACTTTGATTTTTATTTCCTTCCTTCCTTCCTTCCTTCTTTCATTCCTTCCTTCCTTCCTCCCTCCCTCCCTCTGTCCCTCCCTCCCTCCTTCCCTTCCTTTCTTCCACTTACCTTTAAAAAAATGAACAGAGTAACTACTGAATGTGAGATAATATTTGCAAAACATATATCTGATAAGGGGTAATACTCAAAATATGTGAAGTACTCACACAAATCAGTAGCAAGAAGATAAATAATACAATGAAAAAATAGACACAGGAGTCGAATAGACATTTTTCCAAAGATGACATGCATTTGTAAGTTAGATGACTCACTAATTTGATTTTCTGGTTGTTAGTGAATCAGAAGGAAGACAATGAAGAGATCTAGGATCGCTATGAGGTTTTCCAGTCTTTTAATTTTCAAGCCTTTATTTTATAAGATGAAATTTAGGATAGATTGTCAGTTCTTTTAAAAAATATGGACCATTATCTATGTGTATGTGAAATATATTTTCTGTCAAAATATTTACTTAAGCTTTTCACTAAAATTTTGTTCTTTTAGAAAGAACTTTTTCATTACATGTGACCCTCGTGGAAAAATGTTGAAAAATTGAGCAGTTTGTTTTACAAAGATCCAACTCACATTCTGCTTTCGTCATGCACACATTATTATTTCTATTGAGGATTCTTTTACACCTTCATTTGAGACAGGGACCTATGCCCAATACTGAAACAATTTCAACAATGTCAACACAAAAATCAAATAGAAATGCACGAGGTGTATTTTCTGAATCAATAAAAATGTTAATAATAAAAGACATTTGCAGTTTGTAAGTTTTCATTTTGCTGGGCAGGAAGCCAGAATTCTTGATGATCAGTTTAATATTGGACACTCTGAACCTGGCTTGAGAAGAAAGCGCTCCTCTTTCTGCTCCTTGGAATTTAAAGTTAGTGGCTATTTCTCCAGACTGTGAAGGGGAGCTTCAGTGAGCTTTTCTTGGTGAAATTTCTTGGTCTGAGGCTGTGAAGGGGCCAGATGCACTTCGTTGTCCCCCGGTGCAGCCCCTCAGACATCAGGCCAGAAAAGTCTAGTCTATTCCAGGCTCTGGAGGGCTCTCTAACTCCTTGCTGAGTGATCTCAGCAGTTTAGCTCAGCTCAGGTGAATCAGAGAGGTTACATAAAGGCCTTCCTACTCTTTGTCAGGTTGTCATAGTCAGATGTTTGGGTCTAGTACTTTTTTTTTTTAAGCATTTCATAAGTAAGTAACCAAATAATAGTTTTGTTCTCCGCTATGATTAATTGAGGAATCCTTCACCCAATTAACTAAGGCAAACTTCACATTTGCATTATTGGTGCCCTTTCAGAATCCAATGGCATTAAAAAAAAACAAACAAAAAACTGTTCAATGGCTCACTTCAGCTCTACCTAAATGTCCTTACAACGCAAACGTTATTTTGGCTCTGGGCGTCTGCTTTCAGCTATCTCTCCAAAGGCCCCCCCCCCCCCCCCAGCCAGTGGAAAGCGGCTTTGCAGAGTCTATTCAGGCCCCTTCACATTTGCATGTCTATCAGGGTCTTTCACAGCCCAGTGGCCCCAACAAGTACTTCCCAATAGCTGCATTGTTGTCAGAACCTCTTCAGACTGGGGTTTCAGCTTCCTTCCCTCTATGCTGTGTGGTTGAAACACCTGTTCCTTTGCAGGGAATCCTAAAGCTTTAACTGGAAACTGAGAGGAGTTTTACCTTACCTACCTGCTATTTGTGGGAGAAATGCTCTCATTTCCTCCTGTTGAAGCCATTAGAAGCTACCTTAGTTTTATGCAACATCTTTTGGTCTTCCTTGTGCTCCTTTTCACGTCATTAGAAAAGACTGACTTGTCACTAGAATGGGAGGATGAAAAATTCTCTCTCATATGTATCTTTTTAAAATATATAATAGGCATTTAATTATATCTTTATATATAATCTTTATCTTATATTTTTCCAAAAGTTAAAATCTACATGAATGATGTAAGGTGATTATATTGATCATGGAGCAAACATTTCAGATTAGACATCGCCATGTTGAGAGAGATGAATTAAAATCTACCGCAAATATTTATTCCACATTTGACAGGTCTGATGAGCCCACTGAGAAGTTGGGCAAGACTTCGTATGTAGGTGTTTGTTTTGACTTGTGTTGCGCATACGTGTGTGGTTATACACATGTGATATGTGTCGGCATATATCTTCCTACCTTACGCATAAGTATTTACTGTAAATATTTGTGGGTTTCAACATCATTACTTATATGCATCAACAACTAAAGACAATATCTTTCATTTGTTTTGTTTTTAAAAATCTGTACTTAGGGTTTTTCTGCATTAGGGATCAGCTCATCTGTCAGCCTGAAGTGCTGTTGCATCCATGAATCCTGATAATCAGACAGGAGAGTAAGATAATCAACTATTATTATTTCCATGTTATGGATGAATTATTATCCTCATCATTCATAACTTACTTATCTAAGAGACCAACTACTTGGAAGCAGACCCAGAATTAGAACACAGCCGTTGTGATTTCTGGTCTTTACACGGTGCGGCCATTTTCTTCCTGTTCCCAGCTCGGAGATAACCTCTCCCCAAACTAGGGTCATTTTATACTACTCTTAAGATAGAGGATTTTAATAATAACAAACAGAAAATTAATTGTAAAGCAAGTTATAAAATTAACACAGTACTGCTTACAACTTTGATGTAACAATAGTTGTTGCTGTTGTTTTTTTTGGGTAGGAATAGTTTAGTTTATACACACTGAGCTCAGTGAGTCTGTGTGTGTGTGTGTGTGTGTGTGTGTGTGTGTACGTGTTAAAAGTTTGCTTTGTTACTTTTTAAGCAATTTTGTTGTGCAACCCCAAGATCTTTTTTTTTTTTTTTTCACTCTCAGAAGGGTGGCAAATGTACATTTGAGCTGGTTTAAATAAATCATCTGGTTTCTGGGTAAATTGTATATATAATATTTACTTTAGGAATCACCCAAGAGAAATAGTACACATTGCCATTTTTGGACATTTTGTGATTATAGCCAGAGAAAGATAAATGGAGCAGAGTCCAAGGAGAAATTTAAAAGCCTATGCTGCCCAAACAGATGTGGTATTCAGTCTGGAGGTCCCCACCCCACTGGCATCTCTGGGACATGGGGATGACATGGTGCACTTATTCAAAGCTTGATTTATTTCCTCTGTGTGCCCATTTCCTTTTCCTTCTCAATGGGGGTTTTCTCCACAGACTAGCTTTACTTTCTGAATTCACGTCAGTTGGTTGTGTATTGTTTTCTAGGCTTAAAGAGATGTTGTCTGAGGGAGAAAAAATTGGAACTATCGGTAAGAGAGGAAGAGAATAAAAATTTCTACTGCAAAGGAGGTGGGGGGGCCGCCTTCATGGCTCCTTGGGAAACGTTTCCAAATTGCATTTGGAAGGGCTAGAGGGAGGATTAGATATAGCCACCCCCTGTGTAGCACAGAATGCTCATTCAGCTCAGGGCTCTTTCTACTCCCTTTCCTCTGGGGAGTGACCAGGAGAGAGGGCAACTGTGTCACTGGGTTTCCCAAGGCGCAAACAGTGGAGGTCACCAGAGGTGAAAGGTTAAACACTGGTGTCAATAAAGTAAAGGGGATTTTTGGGGAGGGGGAGTAGGTCAGCAGGAAGGTTGGGGGAAAGGTGGGGGAGGTGAGTGCCATGGCAGGCCTATCCCAGAGTTGAGAGAAAGCAGACTGACCACCCCGCCCTCCACCCTAGCTTAGATACTTACAGATTGGTGGTCTCCCTTCCATCTTTGCTGCCTCAGCATTGCGGTTTGGCATTTGCCTCCAGGCCATAGCATCGTACACAGGATGTTCTTAGAAGATGCTTGTGAAACTTCCCTGGTCCTGCCTAGACTCTGGTTTTCTCAAAATACTCAGCTTTCAGTTTGGGGGCATAGTTTTTCATCTTTCCCTAATGGTTGCTAGTTTTCTTATATGCAATGTTTTTTGGAAAAAAACTCATCAGAAAAAAATAAGAAAAAGGAAGAGAATCAAGCTGGAGCTTATTGAAAATGACCCCCCTTCAAAACAGGGATCACTAGAAAATCATGCATCTGGTATTTCAGTGCTGCTCTGATTTTTTTTTTTTTTTTTTTGAAAGCATGCACATTTTGCTAATTGTTGATACATTTGGGATAAGTGTGTAGCTTCTCAAAGTTAGTGGTCATTTTGTCAGGCCAAGGTAACTTCCAGAGTTTTTGTTAGAAGAAAGCAGCCTTTCTTCGATGGTTTTATCACCCACCATGGACTCTTCGTAAGGACTGAAGAGAGGCTCTACTCATACCTTGGTAGAAAAAAGCCCTGTTACCTCTTGGATGACATTCAGGTTGGCTGTCAGGATCTCTTTTAGAAGAATCTGCCACCTAAGTAGAGAAAAGGATGCTCTGTCTGGTGGGGTGATGGAGGCAGGGAGATCCAGTAAAGGACCAGTTGAAACTGATCCTACTTAGTGGTCACTGATTGATGGATTTCTTTGGCAGTTTTACCTCTGATTTCCTGAAAGAATTTAAGATCCCCTGCTTGAGCTTATATTTTCTTAAGTAGAAAAAAAAGCTGTCTGCTCAACCCAGTGATATAGGAATGACTGTGAGATTGTTTGACTCAAAGTACAAAAAGAGAAAAAGAAGCAAGAAAAAAAAAAATCATTAGGAAGGATAAGAGAAGAAAACAATGCAGAGAAAAGATTGACAAAGGAAAAGTAGCTAAGGAACAGATGGGGAAAGAGAGAAAAAGAAAAGAAGAAAGTGAGAAGGAGGGATGAAGGCAGAAAGAGCCAAAGAAAGAAGACAAAATGAGATTTTGTTTGAAAATCTTCAGGGATTTATTTTTTCACATGCTTTTAGGATAGAATTCCAACATTCGAAATACTTCAATGAGTGCTGTTTTTGTGGTGCTGGTCCTCAGACTCAGACAGGAAGGAAAACTGCTGCAGAAACAGAAATAATCAATTCCAGTCTCAGGCTTGTTATGGGAACACAAACCATGGCTGGGTGGGGAGGGCACAGATTATCGGGGGGTGTGGGGGTGTGCGGGTGTGGGGGGGAGGGGTTGGAGGGTAGAATTTGCAAGTATCTAATGTGCGATAAAATTGCCCAATGTAGAGAAGACCAAGATGGTAACAGATGTTCCCTGCTTTGCTCCTAAGAGAAACACCTGACAATTGTCCCAGAGACGGACTTGTACAGCACAACAATGTTGCAGAAGCATTCCTAGCACATCGGAGACCAACATGGTCAGCATTGGAAGGGACATTGAAAGGACATTTACCCACCACTGTGTGGAGAGAGTTGAAATCTACAGTGGCCATGGCTTGGGTAGACTGAAACAGCAGGATTGCCAGCTCAGCCAAAGGCGCTAGAGAGGGGAGAAGAGCTGATGTGGTAGCACAAACCTTTGGCTCAAGTGAAGCCCAAGGCAGAGGGGTTGTGGTGTTCCACACCACAAGACCCTTGCAAGGAGGACAACAAGAGTGTGCTGGAGACTGACTGTCCTCCCCAACCCCAGTAGAGAGGCTGCTGAGTCTCATCTGAAATCCCAGATAGTTAACTCCAGTGTTACCCATGTGAACCAGAGCTCCTCGCTGAAATCCACAGTGGTTGGCCCTTCCAATTCCCTTCCCAACCCCACATTTCTCCTCTACCCAGAAGGCACAGGACCTACTACAGAAGCCTGCAAGGGTCATTAAAATAAAGACATAGCTCCACCTGCTGGTAAAACAAAAGTTAAGAAGCTCAGTTTTAAGTTGCTGATCTAGAGTCAAAATGAGAAAACAACTCTTTACAGGATTATCTGAGACCTCAAGGCATTATGATATTACAAGGAGACAATGACACCTTGCCAGAAACCAAATTCAAAGATGGGGAAGGTCTTATCTTTTGAATGGGTAAAGAATTCAAATTAGTAGTCATAAAGAAACTCAAAGTGATATAAGAAATCTCAGAAACAGTGTTCAAAGAGATACAGAGAACTCAGCAAAGCAAGTCAAGGAGATACAAGTCAGCAAAACAAGTGAATGAGCTAGAAAATTAATGAACAGAAGTCAGAAGTTGAAGCTTTCAACAAGAAACTAACATTCAGGGTGTGAAGAACTCAATATATGAGATCAAGCATACTATAGAAAACTATGGAGTCAGAATAGATCAAATGGAGAAACTAGTAACCTTGAGATAGAAACATGGAAACAAGGTGGAAGAAGAGAGAGAAGTTAGAAAAAACTGAATAAATGCTATGAGTGCTATCTAACACTCTTAGGAAGGCAGCATAAGAATAATGAGTATTCCAGAAGGTAAGGAGAGAGAAAAGGAAATAGAGGGCTTATTAAAAGAAATAATAGCTGAATACTTCCAAAACCTATAACTGAATAAAAAAGTCATGAAGCCAATAGAACATCTGGTTATCTAAATGCAAAGAGTTTGTGAAACTATTAAGAGTCTTAAGACAAAGAAAAATATTGCAGATGCCCAGGGAAGAAAGCAAATAACATGTAAAGTTACTCTCAGGCTATCAGCAGAATTTTTAGCAAAAACTCTATAGACTAAGAGAGAGTGGAATGATATAGGCAAAATGCTTCAAGATTAAAATCTTCAGCCAAGAATGCCATATTTTGCAAAACTCAGATATGGGCAAGAAATAATGGTTTTCCTAGACAGACAACAACTGAAGGAGTTTGCTATGACTAGAACTCCCTTACAAGAAATGTTGAAAGAAACTTTTCTCTCTAAATAAAAGAGAAAAGAGTTGACAAACTAAACAAGGCAATAAACAAAAGTTAACAATAAAACAAAAGTTACAATGTCAGTAGCAAACCCTCATCTATCTATAATCATCCTAAATATTAATAGATTAAACACACCAATCAAAAGGCACAGAGTGACTGGAGAAATTGAAAAACAAAGCTCAACTGTATACTGCTTACAAGAGACTCACTTAAGCTATAGCGGCAAGCATAAACTTAAAGGGCAGGGGTGGAAAGTGGTATTCCAAACCAATGGAGAAATTAAAAAGGCATGAATTGCTATATTCATGTTCAATAAAATAGACTTCTAACAAAAAAAAAGTAACCAGGCAAAGGTAGACATTATGTAATGATACCACAAGAAACAATACTATATATGCACCCAACATAGGAGCATCCAAATATATCAAGTAAATATTACCAGACCTAAAGGGAGATATTGACAGCAACACCATAATAGCAGGGGACTTCAATACCCAACAGATGGATTTAATCTTTACAGAGAACTTTGCCCCCAAACAATTGAATGCACATTTTTTCAAGTAGCATATAGCAAATGAATTATTTACTCAATAAAATGTACTAAACGTACATTTAGTTAGGAAAACGCACGTTTATTTTTTTATTTTTATATATTTTTTGTTTACATCGTTATATGCTCTTAAGGATATTGAATTTGCACTTCAGTCCATGTGTGTTTTACACCACCCATGCTTCTGTAGTAACCATATTCTTGCACCCTGTGAATTTTGTTGAAGATATTCTGTTCTTCTGTTTTGTTTATGTTTATATAAGAGTGAAACCATCCTGTATTTCCTCTTTTTCTTTCTGGCTTAATTTGCTTAATATGATCTCCAGTTTCATCCAGGTTGTTGCAAAAGTCATAATTTCATCTTTTTTTAAACAGTTGCATGAAATTCATTGAGTCTATATGCCACATAGCTTCTTTACCCAGTCATCTGTTGAAAAGCATTTAGGTTGCTTCTATGTCTTAGCTATTGTGAATTGTGCTGTTATGAACATAGGGGGTACATACATTGTTTTTCAATAATTAGAATTTTTATGCTCTCTGGGCATATACCTAGAATTGGGATTGCTGTATCAAATGGTAGATCTATCTTTATTTTTTAGAGGAATCGCTGTGCTGTTTTCCAAAGAGGTTGCACTAATAAACATTCCCACCAACGGTATAGAGGCATTCATTTTTCTCCAAAGTCTCTCCAACACTTATTGTTTCTAGTCTTTTTGATATAGTCAGTTCTCACTGGTGTGAGGTATTATCTCATTGTCTTTATTTGCATTTCTCTGCTAGTGACTTATAATGATCTAGAGCATTTTTCATGACTGTGGGTCATCTATGTGTCCTTTCTAGAAAGGTTTATATATACTCTTCTGCCCATTTCTTGAATGGATCATTTGCCTTTTTTGTTGTTGAAGAGTATGAGCTCTTTATATATTTTGGAGATTAAGCACTTATCCGATGTCTATTGCACAAATATCGTCCCCTATTCACTGGGTTGCCTTTTTTGTTTTAGTGGTGGTTTCTTTCCCTGTACAGACATTTTTTTAGCTAGATATAATCCCAATTTTTCATTTTACTTAGTTTCCTTTGCCATTGGTGTCCCTTTCCTTGAGGTTGATACATGAAGCATTTTTCCTACAGTGTCCTCTGTATTTTATGGTTTGGGGTCTTACATCAAAGTTTTTGATCTGTTTTGATTTAGTTTTTATGCGTGGTGCTAACAGGAAATCTAGCTTAATTTTTTTTGCAGTTGACTAATTGCACCAGCACCAGTTGTTGAATAGATTTTCCTTCCTGCATTGAGTGTTCTTGGTTCCTTTATCATGGATTAGCTGCCCATATATACATTGTTTTATTTCTGGGCTCTCAAGTTTATTTCACTGGTCTGTGTGTCTGTTTTTATTACAGTACCACATTGTTTTGATGACAATTGTTCTGTGGTATTGTTTACAGTCAGACAGTGTATTTATTCTATTTTTATTATTTTATTTCTGAGGATAACTTTGGCTATTGTAGGTCTTTTGTGGTTCCTTACAAACTAAAGTATTATTTATTCAATTTCCTTGAAAAATATCTCTGGAATTTAGATTAAATTATATGAATCTGTATATTTCTTTGAGTAAGATGGTCACTTTCATTATGTTAATTCTTCTGATCCATGAGCACAGAATATTCTTCCATCTCTTTGTGTATTCTCTATTTTTAACCAATGTCTTACAGTGCTCATTGTATCGGTCTCTCACCTCATTTTTAAAGTTTACTCCCAGGTATTTTATCTTTTTTTTGGTGCTATTGTGAATGAAATTTCTTTATTGATTTATCTTTCCTCTAGTTTACTGTTTGCATATAGAAATACTACAAATTTTATGCATTAATTTTATATTCTGCCACTTTGTTGTATCATTTATTGTTTCTAACAGATTTTTGGTAGAGGCTTGTGTTTTTTAATTATAATATGTCACCTCCAAATGACAATAATTGTATTTCTTTATTTGCTATTTGGAATTTTAAAACATCATTTTCTTGCTTTATCACTCTGATCAAAACTTCCAGAACTATGTTGTAGAGTAGTGGAGAGCATACATTCTTGTTTTGTTTCAGATCTTAGGGAAATGTTTTCAG
>RJWH01000252.1:757509-780187 GCA_004363575.1 Solenodon paradoxus
TTTTTTTTTTTTTTTTTTTTTTTTTTTTTTTTTTTTTTTTTTTTTTTTTTTTTTTTTTTTTTTTTTTTTTTTTTTTTTTTTTTTTTTTTTTTTTTTTTTTTTTTTTTTTTTTTTTTTTTTTTTTTTTTTTTTTTTTTTTTTTTTTTTTTTTTTTTTTTTTTTTTTTTTTTTTTTTTTTTTTTTTTTTTTTTTTTTTGGTGCTGTCCTTGCCTGATTTTAAAATCAGTATAATGTTAGACTCATAGGAAATTTTTCCTATTGTTTCATTTTGTGGAAGAGCTTAAGTAGGATAGGTAGTAAGTTTTCTTTGAACGTTTGGTAGAAATTGCTAAGGAAGTCAGTGAGCTAGTGAATTCTTGTTTATTGGAAGGCTTTGGATTACAGCTTCAATTTCCACACTGCCACTGATCTGTTTACATTATCTTTGTGTTCCTGAATCAGTTTTGGAAGATTGTCAGGTTTAAAAAAATCTGTCCATTTCTTCAACATTGTTGTATAATCTCAGGCTCCTTTGTATTTCTGGACTGTTTGTCATAATCTCATCTCTTTCAGTTCTGATTCCTGTTATTAGGATTTTCTCTCTTTTTTTTTCTTCAAGAATCTGGATAAAGTTTATCAATTTTATTTATGTTTTCAAAGAATCTGCTCTTAGTCATTGATTTTATAGTTCTGCTCTGATTTGTTTATCCTGCTGATTTTTGGTATAAATTCTTTTTCTACTTCGTTCAGGTGTGTGGTTAGGTATTTAATTTGAGATGTCTCTTGTTTCTGTATGTGCACTTGTATCACTATAAAGTTTCCTCTAAGAACTGTTTTTGCCGCATCTCATATGTTTTGGTAGTTCATCTCTTCATTTCCATTTATTTTCAGATAATTCTTAATTTTGTCATTAATTTCCTCATTGATGTAGGGATTGTTCAGAAGTATTATGTTTAATCTCTACATCTTTGTGGTTACATCTGTTTTGCTTTTATGGTTTATTTCTAGTTTCATATCCAATGGTTGGAGACGAAGCTATATATAATTTCAATCTTGTTAAATTTATTAAGATTTGTTTTATGCACCAGTATATGATCTATCCTTGAGAATATTCCTTATACACTTGAGAAGAATAGATTGTTTTGTGAATTGGGAGAGAAGGGTCTGTATAAGTCATAGATCCATATGATCATTTGCTTCTTTTAGCACTTTTATTTCTTGATTGATTTTCTGCCTAGTTCATGTATCTTGATGTAAATGGGATATTGAATTCCCTACTATTATTGTGTTGCTGTCAATTTCTCCCTTTAGGTCTGTTAGCATTTGTTTTTTATATTTAGGTGACCCAGTATTGGGTGTATATATATTAAAGACAGTTATTTCTTCTTGAAAGATTAGTCCCTTGACAATCTTTGCCCTGTATTATCCCTTTTATGTGGAAGTCTATCTTGTCTGATATTAATGTTGCAGTCCTGATTTCCTTTCATCCGCATCGCTTTTTTTTTTTCCCTATAGCCATTTTTCATTTTTCCATAGACTTTCACTTTCAGCCTATGTTTGTTTTTGGATCTGATGTGTTTTTTGCTAGGCGTAATATTAGAGGGTCCTGTTTTTTGAACCATCTGGCTACTCTGTGTCTTTTGATTGATCAGTCAGTTCACTCACATTTAAAGTGATTATTGCTATGTAGGGCTTTGTTACTAACATTTAAGTCTTTGTTATCTGTCAGTTTTAAATATATGTTGCTGATTTTCCCATTTTTTTTCTGTTTGTCTTTTCCTCTGAATAAAAATCAGTGTTATTCTCTTGTTTCATCTTCTGTGAAGTATCTATAATATTAGATTTGTAGCCACCTTTGCTTTATCTTTCACTTAACTCATCTCCTATAGTCTTTTCTGAGCCGACATCATGTCTTCAGAGTTTCCTCCATTTTTTTAGTGTGTTCTGTTCTCTCCTGATGCTTCTGATTCTATTGTGAAAATTCTTGAGGTTTGATAGTTCTTTGTTTTTGTTTTTCCTGTTGTACCTCCTTTCAAAACTTTTTTGAAAACAGATTGGTGATGGAAAAGCCACTAACTTTTCCTTATTATTGAAAACTTTTATTTCTCCATCATATTTGAATAATAACTTTTCAGGGTATCATATTCTTGGATGATAATTTTTTCTCTTTTGATATTTTGACTATTTTGTCACACTCTCTCCTGGCCTATAGAGTTTCTGCTGAACAGTCTCATAACAGCCTGCTGGGAGTAGCTCTTTTATCTTGCAGCCCTTAGTAGATTTTCCTGATCATTGGCTTCTGCTAGTTTTACTATGATGTGTTTCCGTGTAGCTGTTTTTACATTTAGGAACTTGAGTGCTCTATTAGTTTCTTGAACATCCATCATTAATTTTTTTCTGTGAGATTGACCCCATTTATCCATCCTATTTGTAGTTCTATGAGATAGATCCAGTTTGTCTTCAATTCATTGATTATGTTTTTTTATATCTAGCAGTTCTGTTTGTGTTATCTTTACAGACTCAATCTCTTTGGTAAACTAATTCTTGTAATCTATCACTTCTTTTTTAAGATCTTGAATTTGCTTTTGGGAAGTTAGTTGTACATCCTACAGATAATCCATATTTTTTTTAACAGCCAACACCTTGAATTCTTTATCTATTATCTATTCAGTTTCTTCTCTGTTCTCTCCCTCTCTTTCAACCATTGATAGTTTGTTTCATGGGGGTTTGGATTTTGGCTTATCTTGCTTTCTCTGTTTTATTTTTCTTTCTCTTGTTTACTTCTTAGGCAATGTTGGCCTTATGCTATTATTGTTGATGTGTCAGTTATGGGCTGTGTGGTATCCTTACTCAGGGTTGCTTAGCTCAGCAGTTGGTAGGGTCCTTCATGTAGAGGCAGATAAGATTGTTCCATTTAAAGGACTCTGAATCACTCAGACCCCTCATGGTTGGGCTCCCTGCTGCTATTTTGATGGTGGGATGATGCCGGTGGGTCACTTGCTCCTTTCCTGATATTTCCCTCATACTCATGGAGCTATAGAAGGGGTGCTCCTAATTAGGTGGGGCAGGAAGGCAGACTGGTGGGGGATAGAGGATGCACAGATTTTTCAAGTGCTCATGAAGCATTCTCAAGGATAGACTGTATGTTGGAAAACAAACTAATTTCAATGAATTTACAAAGATTGAAGTTATAACAAGCATCACAATGGCATGAAAGTAGGTATCAACCCAAAGATTAGACAAGGTGATCACAAAGGAGTAGAAAATAAACAACATGTTACCGAATAACTGTCAATCAATGAGAAAATCAGAGGTGAAATAAAAAAAATAACTGGGATTAAATGAAAATGAAGACATGCCTTGGCGGAATCTATGGGATACAGCAAAAGGTGTACTAAGAGGAAAATTTATAGGAATGCTACCTCAGGAAACAAGAAGAATCATAGAAAACCTAAGTCTGCACCTAAAGGAACCAGAAAAAGAAATAAAACCGAAAGTTAGTGAAAGGAAGGAAATAATAAAATTTAGGAATTTAGGAAATAATAAAATGTATAAAAGAAATAGAGATTAAGATGATAATTCAAAGACTCAAAGAAATCAAGAGCTGGTTCTTTGAAAAGATAATCAAAATAGACAAACCTTTGTTAGACTCATAGAAAAAGAGAGAGAAAACACAAAATCAGAATCAAAAGAGAAGTTGCAACTGATACTACAGAAGTACAAAGGATCACAGAGAGTATTATGACCACCTATACAACAACGAATTGGATAATCTAGAAGAAATGGAAACATATAACATTCTGAACCTAAATCAGAAAAAAATAAAAAAATCTGAGCAGATCGATTGTGTGTTTGAGTAAGGAAACCAAAACAGTGATGAAAAACCTCACACACACACACACACAAACAAACAACTCAGGACTGGATGGTTTCACTAATGAAGTCTACCAACCTTCCAAAAAAGAAATCAATCCTTCTTAAAGTCCTCAAAAAATTTGACATGAGAAATCAGCTTCCAAATATATTTTATAATGCCAGCATTACTCTGATTTAAAAACTAGACAAAAATATCAATAGAAACGAAAATAATAGACCATTATCTGTGATGAACGTATATACAAAAATCCTCAACAACCTATTGCAAATTGAATACAACAAGTCATTAAAAGAATTATACACCATAGTCAAGCATGATTTACTTGCTAAGGGGTGCAAGGCTAGTTCACATGCACAAATAAATGTGATAACACCACATCAGCAAAATAAAGGACAAAATCATATGATCATATCGGTAGATGTAGAAAAGCATTTCGCAAGATTTAATAGCCTTTATATTAAAAACTCCCAAAAATGTGTGTAGAGAGAATGTACCTCAACATAATAAGTGCTGTATTTGACAGACCTACAACCAACATCATACTCAGTGAATAAAGACTGAAAACTTTTCTTCTAAGATTAGCAAAAAGGCAAAGATGTCCACTCATCATTATTATTCAATATGGTGTTGGAAGGCCAACTCAGCTCAATTAGACAAGAAAAGAACATAAATATCCAGATTAGAAAGGCAGAATTAAAACTATCACTAATTGCAGATGATATGATAATCATGTAAAGAGACCCAAAGACTCTAATAAAAAGCTATTAGAAATAATAAGTAAATGCAGTAATAATGGTAGGCTACAAAATTAGTATACAAAAGCTATTGTAGTATTTCCACACATAACAAACTAGTGAAAAAGAGAATTCAGAAAAACAACTTAATTTACAATTGCATCAAAAATAATGAAATATCTTGGAAGAAATTTCACCAAAGTTGTGAAAAACTTGTATTGAAAACTATAAGATATTATTAAAAGAAATAAAAGACACAAAGAAATGGAAAGATACTCTGTGTTCATGATTGGAAAAATTAACATTTAAAAATTGCTGTATACTTAAAGCAACATATAGTTTCATCAAAATCCTAGTGACATTCTTCACAAAATATATTTGGAACTACTAACAATGCCAAATAACAAAAACACCCTTCCCACAAAAAAAGAACGAAAGTAGAGGTACTATGCTGTTTGTCTTCGCACTACACCACAAAGCAATCATAACCAAATCAGCATGGTGTTGGATAAAAACAGACACAGATCAATGGAACAGGACTGAGACTCTAGAAGTAAACCCACCCATGTATGACAACTAATTCATGACAAAGGAATCAAGAGCACAGAATTGAGCAAGGAAATTCTCTTTAATAAACGGTGCTGGAAAAACTGGGCAGTCTCATGCCAAAGAGTGAAACAAGAATCTTTTTAATAGCATACACAAAAATTAATTTAACATGAATTAAAGACTTGGATATTAGACCTGATACATAATACATAATATATAACACATAAAAGCAAACGTAAGTGATAATGACATCGACCTTTGAAGACTCTAATATCAAGGGAAACAAAAGTCAGAATCAACCAATGGGGCTATATCAAACTAAAAATCTGTTGCACAGCAAAAGAAATTATCATCAAAATGAAAAGATGTCCTACTGAATGAGACAAGGTATTTGCACTTGTACATCTGACAAGGGCTTAATATTCAAAACATATAAAGAACTCATGAAACTCAGTAACAGAAAAACAATCTAATTTAAAATTAGCAGAAGATCGGAATAGACACTTCTCGAAAGAAGACATGGCGATGACCAACAGACACATGAAAAGATATTCATCATTCTTATTCTTAGGGACATACAAATAAATCAAAACAACAGTGAGATATCACTTCATGCCTGTGAGAAGGGCTGTTGCCCTAAAGGATGGAAACAAGTGTCGGAGATGTTTTGGAGAGAAGGAAACCTTTACGCACTATTGGTGGGAGTGTAAATTAGTGCAGCAATTATGAAAAACAGCATGGTGAATCTTCAAAAAATTAAAAATGGAAATTTCATATGATCCCATTATTTTATTTCTGGGTTATATACCTGAAAAATACAAAAACACTAATTCACAGAGGTATATATATTTATGGCAGCATTACTTATAATAACCAAGTGCTGGTAACAAACTAAATGCCCAATGATTAGATAAAGAAGATGTGGTATATGTATTCAAAGAAATACTACTCAGCTTAAAAAAGACGAAATCCTGCCTTTAGCAACAATATGTATGGACCTAGATGGAATTATGCTTAGTGAGGTAAGTCAGAAAGAGAAAATGTATGATTTCACTTATATGTGGTATATAGAGAAACCAAACAAATGAACCAAATTAAATAAAAATAGACTTTTAATTCTTTAGACCAAATTAGTGGTTACCAGAAAGGAAGGGGGAATTAAACAAATCAAGTAAAGGCAGTCAATTATAAGATGACAGAATTGAACATCAGTGGTGAACAATGAATTTTATATAGTTGTTGATTCATCATGATGCACACCTTAAACCCATATAATGCAATTTCACTTTAATAAAAAGAAACCAAAACATCTGTCCAATGTGTATGAAATTATATATATTAAAACATAATTTTGTCATGGGACAATATGTTTTTTTAAATGCCTATAAAAAGAATCAAGATAGAAATGCCAGTCTTAATGCTACCATGATGGAATCGTGTGCCTACCTTCAGCTCCCATTTTCAAAACATGGTCATTCTGTGCACATGGATCCTAGAGACACTTGAAGAGTCCTGGGGCTTCATTGCCTGCATGCTATCTCCTGGCAATATTATATTCCCGACCTGAAATGGAGACATGCAGCTCACATAGGGTCTGAGGCTGGGATGGAGTAATTGAAGTGGACTTTTCTGGGAAATCACAGAATATATAGACTTCGTCATTTAGACCTCAATGACCAGCCCTAGACCCGTTTCTTCACAAGGAAGAGGTCCCTGTCCCTACAGAGGAAGGAGGAGTTCCTGCCCCCTCACAGTGCAGAGGGTCCTGTTCCTCAGAGTGAGGAGGTTCCTAGCCCCTCGTAAGAGGAGATTGCGGTCTTCAGTGGAAGGAAGTTCCTGTCCCCTCACAGGAGCTGACAACCTCAAGTATGTGTCTAGAAACAGTGGGTTACTTGAGAGAGGTTCTGGTCCTCAGTAGATTTCCTTTTCCTTATTTCACCAGTGTCTGAAGAATTTCCCTCAGGGGGCTTCCCTGGTGACTGAGCTGGAGCTGCCCATGGTGTGCTCAGGAGCCTGGGAAGGGAAGGGAGATAAACGGAGAGGGAGAAAGCCAGCTGGCTGGCGGAGCTAGGAAGAGCTAACAAAATGCACGTATCTCCCTGTCCCTCTGTGTGCCCCCACTTCCCAAACCCTTCACCACCCCCATTCTGCTGGTAATGCAGGGTGTAATCTCACTTCTAAACACAGAATTACAGAAAACCAGGGGTGAAAAGCCCCAAAAGGAATAATTAATTTCTGCTTCCTCATGCAAATCCTTTGGCCAGTCATGTAAGGTTCAGAGCAGGACCAATTCAGCTCCTGGTGCAAATTCCAAACTGAAGGCATTTAGAAAAGGAGAGGGAGTGAGAGGAGGGAAATTGAATGGATTTACTTTTCTAAGACCCAGAATTAACAAAGGTTCCATTTTCCATGGTTATGGGTCTGGCTAGACAGCCCTCACTGACAAGCTCTCCAAACACATGTGCTGGCCTGTTGAAAAGGCCTCAGTGTTGACTGACAGATAATTGAAGTGACAAATTGTTTCATTGTATTTGGCAGGGAGAGTGCTGTATTAGATAATTATGGGGAACAGAGGAGCTCTGGGGTCTCAGGTCACAAGACAGGCCTGACCCTATTTTCTGAAAACTCTGAATGGAGTTCTCGGTCCCAGAAGGCCTGAGTAGGAGGCTGTCTCTTTTTTGTTGGTGTTGAGGTTTTTTCTTCCCCTTTGCCTCCCCTTCCCCTCCACTCCCCACCCCTCCCCCCTTTCCTGATCGAATGATTAAGAGCTAAAGAATACAGAGACCTCCAGGGCTGAGCAGTGGCCTGCGGCCCTGGCACCCCCCAGCCCCCAGCCCAACTCCTTGTCTTTTAGGAACCGGTCTGCGGATTTTATCCATGGTGGCAAGTTTGCAAACTCTTTCTCCTTCTCAGGGAAGCTAGCTGCTCCTGAGCAAATGGGTTTCCCCGATGGTGTCAGGGCTCAGGGGTGCATCCCTGCAGAATAAGGGAGAAAACTCCACAGGAGGGTTTTCTGTTTGCAATTCTTTCCAACCTTCTCTCCTGAGGGAATAGCTGGAGAAGAGGCCTAGAGAAGATGAGGTAGTGGGACCATCAGACTTTCCAGCTAAGCCCCGGGAGGGCGCGCGGTTTGCAGAGAAACAGGGCAGACCTGAGGCTACTGGTCTGCCCCAAAATTCTACTTTAAATTGATGTATTATAGCCCTGCGAAAACTACTAGGTGACACCGTCTTACTGAAGAATGTAACAAGTGTAACAAACAATAGGATGGGAAGAAATGCAGTGTGGGGCCCCACACTACCTCCCTGGGGCCACTGCAGAATCTCCTAACCCCAGAAAGACAGGGTGGAAGCGCCGTCCTGCGTCAGGGACACTCGAAGTGTGGCTTCCGTGCTCCGAGACTGAGACTGTGACTGGCCTCCGGGGCTGGGACGCATGGTGCAGGGAAACAGCAACACAAAACAAAGACAGAACTCCTCAGCTGGTGCTCTTTTACCCAAACCATGGGGCCTCTTGGGAGATAATAACAAAGGCTCTGAGTGTAAAATCCAATAACAATGTCTGCTCCTGCCTCCCTAGGGTCCTTATTCACTGTGTAATCCCACCAGAAGCAGCTCCTCGCAGACACGGTTAGTCTCGCGCAAGCACAGGGTGGGAGTGTTCCTGTGTCCCAGGGCTCTAACATACCCACCCTTCTGCCCATCTGCCAGCCCCTGGGGGAGTCACTCTTTACTTGGGGACCCTCAGAATAGAGCCATCCCTAGATGATTCAGCTGGGAGCCCAGAGCAGGGTAAAGAGCCTCCTACTTTGAAACAATGTTTCCATTGCCTTTGTGTATATACCTGGTCATGAAATCACTTGATTATGTGGTATTTTCATTCTATCTTTTGAGAAATTGCCATATTATTTTCTGTAGTGGTTGCACCAGTTTACATTCCCACCAACAATGAGTGAGTGTCCCCTTTTCTCCACATCCTTGACAGTACCTGCTGTGTCTTATCTTCCTGTGGTAGCTATTCTGATGCCTGTGCGGTTCTGTCTCACTGTAGTTTCAGTTTGCGTTTCCAAGACGATGAATGCTATCGAGCATCTTTTCAAGTGCCTGTTGACCATTTTGATGTTCTCTTTGGAAAGGTATGCAAATAACCTCAATACACCTCAATGGATGGATGGGTAAAGAGATTGTGGCATATATTATTCCGCCATGAGAAAGGAAGACATCTTGCCATTTGGGACACAATGGATGGACCTCAAGCATATTATGTTTAGTGAGTTAAGTCAGACAGAAAAAGACAAGTACTGCATGATATCACTTGCAAGTCAAACCAAAAATAAATAAATAAATTTTAAAAAGTGGTAGAATGGCGCATGTTGCTTAAGGGTACAAATTTGCAATGAATCATCAATAAACTGTATGATCTAATGCACAATGTAATGAATCTAGACAGAAATATTACACTATAATTTTGTAATGTGATAAATACCATTACAAAGGAAATTATATTGCAGTATATAAGTCAAAGTAACATGTTGCACACCTTAAATTTGCACAATATTATATGTAAAATATATTCAATTAAAGAGTAGAAAGAGCCTTCTGCTTTGCTCTTGCTGGGGACAGTGACAGTCTTGCTTCTGGGCTGCAGTGCTGGTGGCAGAGGAGACTTTTGTGAGTTGTGTTGCTTTTCTGTATAAACCTAATGAAGTTTGGTTCTTTGGAACATTCACTTTCCTTTCACATCAGTGGGGTGGGAAGAGTGTTCCCACAGGAGGGACACACACAGTCAGCTTCCTGGAGTTGTGAAAACTCTCAAGATCCAGTTTTTTCAGTTGAATTTACTTCCTCCCTTCACATGTTTTTTCCCTTTCTCTTAACTTTTTTTCTTAAGCTTTAGCACAGACAGAACTTCAGAAGGTGTTTTGTTTTTTGCTTCTTCAAAAAACAATGTGACACAGTTGAGACCACAGACTTTCTCTAAATTTTACAAAGCCCAATAGCTTAAACAATGCATTTCAGTGGTTTCCAGGCAGTCATTTTCTGAGTCCAAGCCCACTGCTCTCATTTCTGGACTGGCTTTACAAAGAAAGCTGTCAAACCTCTTTTACTGACTTAATAGAAGACATTAAAAGGATCATGAGTTTTCGGGGAAAAAAATAAGAGGGAGTATCAGATCAGAAACGAATGAAATGTTTTTGTAATCTTGAAATAAGGCAAGAATATGGTCTAAGTGTGTGGTAGAGAGTTTACAAGCATGGCTGCCATCACATCTCTCTGTTTCTGGATCTACGTAGGTCTCATCCCATTGAGAGGTGCAGCAGAATTCCCCTCTTCTTGAATCTAGACTGACCTCAGTGCTGTGCCTGAACAATAAGATATGGTGGAAACGACTTTCCGGGATTTCTAAGCTCATAAGCACTGCTACAGCTTGTATCTGGATCTCTCAAAATACTAGCTTCCTGAGACTTTCCTTCCCAGGACCTTGTCCTTGTACTCTGAGAAGCCATAGGGAGAAGCTCTGGTTGACAACCACAGCTGACTTTCAGCTGACAGTATCAACCATTGGCCACATGAGTAAACCACCTTGAATGCCTCCTTTCGTCAAACCTTTGTATGACTTCAGTCTGGGTCCCTGTCTGTATGATTACACCCTCTAAATGGGAACTGCCCAACTGACCCAGTCAGGAGACGCTTGAGAGATCATGATGAATTGCTGTTTTAAGCCACTAGGTTTTGGAGTGGTTTGTTAAGTAGCATGGTAACCAGAATAAACAATGAAGCTTTTTGTCTCTAAAGACCTATATCTGTTTGGACTTATACTTAAGAAAAAAAAGTCAAGGGGAAGAGAAAAATATGTCGAGGCGGGTAAGTGACTTCAACTGAAAAAAACTGTGAGAAGGAAGGAGTCTCTCGAAGAGGTGAGAGAAATAGAACACAATCTAATATTGGAGACAAAATAAGATCTAGGAGAAAGTGATGCAGAAATTTTAGTGGACCCCAGGCCCTTGTCCTAAAACTGATGAACGATATGCTGGTGCCTCCGAATGCGTTGAAGTACTGGAGAACCGTCTTTCTTTTCCTCTCCATTTTAGGATGCTTTTTCTCATGAAATAGGATTCACTGGGGTAGGTAGCCCCATCCCCTGGCTATCTGTGGAATCGAGTATTCAGATGCTAAGTAAGGGAAAGGAGGATAATTGATGGAGTGCTCAGGGTGGGGTAAGAAACAGGGTGTCTTTTTGGATTGAGGGTGATAAGTAAGGGTTTGCATCCAGAAGCTGGAGAGACTTTCAAAAATCCAAGGTCACCAGGAAAAGAAGCTGAGATCCTGTCTGCTCCCTTCCTGGACGTCCTAGTGTAACTGGCCCAGTCCTACAGAGTGGCATGCAGGTTCAGGTAAAAGCCAGTGACATCCAAGGCCCTTGTCATGGAGTTTCAATGCCTTAGGACTTATTGCTTGTTTTCTTTTCCCTGCTACTCCATCTCATTGCATTCTCTAGTATTGACTCTCCCTCACAATTTAAAGACTTCTTTGGGGACTGATGATCTAAGCTCATCTTTTTTAAGCCTCCCTTTTGGAGCTGTATTTCCATTTGGACCCACATGAAACTCTGGCTCATAGGCATGCCCTCCTGGGGCTCAGCCCTGTTGTCCATGTCTGAGGAAGAGACTCACCCACAACTAATTGTCTTTTCTGAAAGAACAGAAAAAGAGAAACATTTTTCCTTGAGCCACTATGAAGAATTTAGATTTGATAGGTAAGTTAGAGAGCTGCTCATATTGCTGGAGGTATTTCTTTAAATGTCCACTCGTGCATTTAAATATAATTTGATTTTTAAAAAAATAACCAAGTTAGCGTTTCTTTAGGCCATATTTACCATGTAAAGTGAGAGGGACAGATGTTTATAGGAAGGGGATCTAAGAGAATGTGCCTCAGTCTAAAGACAAAGGGAGCCCTTGATTGACTTCTCAAAGGGGGAGACATTTTTCTACCTTCTGAGGTTAAAAACAAACTGTCAAAGAAGTGAACAAATCTGGGCTTTTTGCAGTCAATTCACTTTGCCAAGTCTTTTTTAAGAACCCATGTGCACCTAGTGGATTATGTCAAATAAAGAGTTTTAAATTAATAGATCAAGTTAGGAAAAAAGTCAGCTTAACAAGGCAATGCAAATTTTGCTACTTAAAAGGTATTAAAGATGAGAGAACATTCTTTTATTCTTTATTTCCCACCTTTTCTAGAATAATAAGCTGATAGTCTTAGGTCTCAGGAATGGAAAATGATTTTGCCAAGTTATCTAGGGAGAAATGTCTAGATCTGGGAAGATGTTTGCATTTTGAGTCAAACTGCCTCAGGCAAATTCATTCTCAGGACAAATCAAAATCAACCCAAACAACTTAGATAAATAAACTAAACAGGAAACAAAATATCAATAAGAAAAACAAAAGTAAAGACTTAAAAAATGGCTTTGAGGAAGGAAACTAGAATTAGTGTGAAGGGATATGGGGGCCCAATTTGATTTAATTACATTCAACCCAACTAACACAACCCAGTAAATACTTACCAAGTAGTCTGACCATACGTACTTTTTTTCTAAATTTCTTTTGTAGTAATTATTCTATACATTAAAGTAATTTCCTATGTATAGATATATTTCAACACATTATGCCCTCCACCAAATCACCAAGTCTTCTTCCCCATTGTGCAGTGGGCTCCACCACCATTTGCCCCCGCCTGCCCTATTCCCTTTCGGTAACCTCAGTTCTGTTGCAAAAGTTTCAGGGTTGGTTTTCTTTTGTCTGTTCCTTTGTTTTGTCTGTTCATATTCCACCTGTGAGTGAGGTCATCTGGTATCTATCGTTCTTCTTTTGACTTGTTTCACTTAGCATCATCCCCTCTAGTTCCATCCATGTTGATTCAAATGACAAGGTTTCATCTCTTCTAAGGGCTGTGTAGTATTCCATCATATTTTTGTATCACATCTTCTTGATTCATTCATCTAATGTTGGGCACTTAGGTAATTTCCAGTTCTTAGCTCTTGTGAATAGGGCTGCAATAAACATGGGGATACATACATATCTGTGGATGGGTGTTTTTGTATCTTTTGGGTAGATGCCCAGAAGTGGAATGATGGGATCATGTGGGATTTTCATTGTTGGTTGTTTTCTTTAACAAGATTTTTTTTAAATGAAAACATGGAAAGTTTTCATATAATTGTGAATTAGATTGAGGTACTCACTATAAAAGGGTTGAGTAGTCTAAAATGTACCCTGGAAATGAGAGCCGAGTATTGAAGGAAGGAACATATTGAAAAGATGGAACCTCTCCTTAAGGTGGGATTCTTGTCATCTGGAGAAGGTGTGGTTGTTGTCCACTGGTGGTGAAGAAAGTCACTGTGTTGTCCTGGGTCAGGACTAGTTCATGGAAAGTACACAGAAGCTGGCAGGCAAGAAAGGGACCCTTCCAATTGGTTGTTGCTGAGTTGTGCTGATGAACAAGGATGGGAAGCAAGAAACTATGCTGGAGGTTTTAATTTGATCAAGGCTGGCAGACGACACCCACTGTGGTACCATATGTACCGTTTTAAACAGAGACAGTGCTTTTTTTTTTCATATTTTCTGAATGTTCCGTCACTTTATTATAAATGTCAATTTTGTCCTGTTTTTAATAAACCGGGGCCATATTTAACGTGGGGCAAAAGGGACAACTGAGTTGCCTTGGGCCCTGTCTGTTGAGGGGGCCCTAAAGCAATTGCTCCTTTTGCCCCACATTAAAGATGGACCTTGCTGGTGCTGGCAGTAGCAGGTTGTGGTCCTTACTGCTGTTCCCACCCCTGTGAGGAAGCAGGAGCCCACAGGAAGAGGAGTCCCCCACTGCAGCGTGGTCAGCAGGTAAGTACGATGGGTTCTCTCTGACACTGTGGGGATTTTGCTGGGCATTTCTGGCTCTGGGATGGTTAAAGCACCTGCCTATGTTTTAGGCAGGACATTTAGAGCAGGACTTACAGGGGCGCCAAATTTGGTTTTTACTTAAGGTACCATAATTCCTTGCAGTGGCCCTGGCTGTTTGAATGAAGTCCTGCTGGACCCCATGTATTACTATGTGATTGCTGATCTGAATCATATAGTACTTACTTGTTGCGGGCCTGACTGCTCTGCTCCTGCTCGGATTGCTCTGCCTCCGCCCCTCCCCTTTATCGCCAGCGCATAACCCTGTTCCATTTTTGCCATTCCAATGCCCCCATTTTTGTCTCAAGGAAATATGGTAAGCCTATCATTGAGGACTTACTGTGTGCTGCCCAGTGTTAGATTCTGCAGATTCAGAGGTCAGTGGACTCTGTTCCCAGAAGCTCTGTCTACAGCATCAGCAGAGGATCAAATGTGTGCTTATGTACTTGAAAAGCAGTAGGGCTAGTGATTGCTTCCTGGTCCTCTGGGAATGCCCTGCCCTATGACCCACCTCTGTGCCAGCAGGCTCAGCATGGTGGTGCCTTTTCTCCTCTGCACCAAAGGGGATACCACTGCTCTGTGTGAGCTCTTGTGGGGCAACATGCATGGGGGTGCTGGGTAGGTATAATCCATTTTTGCCAGCACATCTGCTAGAGCTTGAATTTCATCAAGATCTTTTTTCTCCTCTCCCCACTGTCAGTCTAGCACAAATAATAATTATTAAAGTCCCTTGCCTACTATCGAAATAAAATACAGCCAGAGAGCTAAAGCACAGCCAGTCCATTGAGAGCCGACCGAGGCTGGGTAGTACCAATAATTCAAAACAGATGAATGGTATGGCAAATACTATGGGCTTAGTATCCCAGGCTGACCCGACCTTTGAAACTTGCTGAAAGTTATCCTTGAAATTCTCCAGAACTCCTTGACTAACTTCTGTAAAAGGCTTATTTATCACAAAGTCATAAATAATGCTTGCTGGGTATGTGCTCCATCTATCTAGAAAATGAATTAGGCTAGAAGACACCAGCTCAGTGAGTGAGCTGGGGATAGGGGTGAGGGGGCCATAGTTGTGGGGAGACTGTTCTCAGTACTGGGAAGGAGCAACGAAGAAGCCGCAGCTTTCCATCTTGTGTATGTGGGGGCTGGGGTAAAGATAGGGCTTCTCAAGGAATTTGGTTCAATACAGAGGATTTTAATTTCATTGCTTCTTCGCAGAGGTGACTGGAGATGGCTGTCAAAAGACATAGTGCTGGTAAATAATTCAAGTGATACTTTTACAATCACTAAGTTATTTCTGGACAAGAATCCCAAAGTCCCTGCCCAAAGACATACAGAGACTCTGTGACTTACCCCCTGTGAAAGCTGGGGGCTTCATTCATTCGTTTATTACTTAATTCAGCCAATTTACACGAAGGAATTATCCTAGTTCTGTGGGGATATGCAGATATAAAGGACTCAGTTACATCTCTCAAAGGATCTTTGTCAGCAGGGAGACAGGAAAATACACAAACACCTATGACACAATGTGAAAAGTGATAAGCCTTTTAGGACAGGCACAGAGACAGAAGGGAGTGAGATGAGAGAACTTTTAGAGGACACCCCACTGAGCAGAATCTTGGAGACTGGGCAGGATTTGACAGGAATCATACCAGGATAAATCCTTTTAGGCTGAAGGGAGGTCAGCTATAGATAGGTACTAGGCTTGGTCTCTAATAGAATATTGAATTTAAAAAGTGGGGTGGGGTGCTAGAGAAACAAGGGCTGGAAGATTCTAACTATAGTCCATATATGAAATAAGGAAGATGATGTTCACTGGAATGAAGAGAAAGGGATGAGTCACAGCTGTCAAAGAGGGTGACAGAGCTGACAACTGATGTGTGAGATTGGGGGATTGGAAGGAAGAAGAAGGAATCTTATGGCAATAATGTTAAGATCATTTCACATCTTGAGTGTGTGGTACAATTAAAGATAAACCTCAGTGTTTGAGCCTGCATGACTGGGAATTGGATAAGAATTGGGGGATGCCTGCTTATAGGAGCGAGTATCATGAAAGACCATAAAAACAACATTATGTTATAATGTTGACAGATAAGGACAGGAAAGGAGTTAGGGAACTTGCAGGGGCAAGAGGGAGTGGGGAGCTAATTGGGTGAAAGGCTGAAGATAAAGCTCGGGGATGATGAGGTGTAAGAAAAGGAGGGATATATGTGGAGGAAGTAATGGGATAGAATGCATGGATCCCCAGAGAGATCTGGAGAGTGAGAGAGGAAAGTTGGAAGAACTCTTGTCCTTACCTTGATGAAGTCAGTGGGCAGAGGAGGCTACTTTGAAATCTTGGTAAGTGGAGGGTACACACAGGAGATATCGCTTTCTCAATGACACAGGATTATTGGTTGTGATGGAGGATAATACACAGTAGCTTATCATGGTTCCCATTCTTATCCTAGGGCATTGCAACAATAAAGTGAGCAGAGAGAGCATATTGGCCAAGTTCCCCAACCTGTCAGTCCAGAAAGTCACCTCTGGATCTTCTTTTCCCACAGCTGCCAGCCTAGAGAAACCCTCCAGGTTTGCGCAGGGATTGGACAGCATCACTGGAATGTGCCTCTTTTCTCCAGTGGAGGTGGGGACGCCAGCCTGCAGAGAAAGAGCAGAGACCAGCACCTCAAAGCAGATCTGGAACAGCCTCCAGCTGGTACCATCATGACTTTAGGGGCCTATGCCTGGCATAGAACAGAAGCTCAATAAACAGTAGCTGAAATTTAAAATAGAGGAATTTAATTACATTATAATTAAAGAAAGAATAAAACTTATGGAGTTCGGGCTTTAGTTTCTTAGTTCCTTCTCACTACCCTCATAAGTCTTTTCTCTACAAACATCATGTCTTTAATGAGGCTGTAGCTTCAAGAACTGTATGTCTTTCTTCAATGTTTCTAAAAATTCCAGAATCTTCCCCACAACCTCACTGAGGATCTCAATGGTCTCTAGGCCCTTCGAGTATTAGACCTACACTTGAGGAATGTGCTGAAAAGACAATGCCTGATGGCTCGTTAGCGCTTGCGGAGATTGCAGAAACGGCCCCAGATTCGTGCCCTTCTTGGATTTACACGCTCGCCTCTCACTGATGCCCTCCTGGTTGGAGGGAGACAGGGCCCTGCCATGTAATCGCTCCAGCTGCTGTAAAGCAGGCAGAGGCTGCGAAGCTTGTATGCAGTAGGGCTTGGCTTTTCTTGCTGTTTTTGGAACTCGTGACTGAAGAAGCCGCTTGGACTAGCTTCTGCGATGAGAAACATTTGGCCCAGTTGTCCCTGTCACTCTGGCCAACCGCCTGCCAACGAGCAGACATATGAGCAACCCCATCACATTTGGAGCTGTTTTACAGCAAGAGCTAACTGATACAGCACTCCTCGTTCTTCTTGAAAATGTGCTGATAAGTGAGGATCTAATGCCTTTCCAACCAACTCATTCTTGTGCCAAGCTCTGTCATATCTACAAGCGCGTTTCTAGACCTCTTCTATCTTTCCAATTATGCTCATACTTTCCTCCTGAAAGCCACTTGCTCTATTACAGCCTCTGGGAATTATTGGCAATAAATATGTATTGGATTCCCAATCACAGATCCGACGAGATGCAAGTTGTGAGTCGTCCCCAGAGACCCAGATCTGATGGGAGTAGATACCCCAGAGGTGGAAGTGGGTGCTTTTTTTGTTTTTGTATTTTTTTATAGGAAAGGTACAAGTAGGAATGAAGGTGAGTAGAAATAGGAAGAGAGAGGAGGAAGGAGCATTTTATTTTATTTTTAATTTAGTTGTTCATTTGGTTGTTTTTCCCCTGGCCTCAGGACCTTGGGATGTGTGTGGACTGTGCTGTGGTGAACTAAACCACTAGGCCACCAGGGCACACTGGAAATGAGTATTTGAGAGATCGTCTACCAAGTCTCCCTCAGGAAGCACAGGGCACCTGTTGCTTTAACCAAAGAGCTTTACAGACCAGAGTCTTCTGACCTGATCAGTGCTACTATTTACCTCCCACCCTGGGATCCTGTGTCCATAAAAGGCCAGAGATGGCTACCTTGTTGCAGGTCCTCTGGGCAACAGCTCTGTTCACCCATTCGGCAGTGAACTTGGATTCCAAGGCATGACAGTCCAGCATAGGAATCTGCTTTGTTATACAGAGCGGGTAGGAACAGGCGAGGCTGGAGCCTGCGTGCGGAGCACCCTGCTACTCTGTGGTCCCCACATTACTGCAGAGAAACCTAGAGGAGAAGGGAAGCATCACTGCTGTGCTTGGTGCTGATGCAAAGCAGACAAATAAGTATGCTGATGATAATGATTATAGTCATGCCCTGATAAAAGCAGCCACAACTGGATTAGGACCTGACAGCTCTATTGTGGAAGCGAGGGAGATCACAGCATGTGCAAGCTGGCTTTGCACACGTCCTGCCTGGGGCAGGGAAGTGGAGACTGTACTCTTGGCATTCTTCTTTCTGCGCTTTCCCACCTCTGTCCTTCAGGATAGCTTTATCCCAGTCACCCTGAAACTCTTGAACATTCAGTGCCCTCTCCCCCCTGACCCCCCCGCTAAAGTGTCCACATCCTCTGTCGCAATTCTTTGGGGACCTGTTCTCTAGCAGCAGACAGCTAAGCCTGATAGAGGCAGCCCCACTACTCTGCCTGTTAGCACGCATATTCCCACCTCAGATAACATGACTTATGACCGCAGATAGTGGGCAGGGCTCTGGGAAAAGGTCCTTCAGCAGCAAGGCTTGAACTGCGCTTGAGTCTGTACCTGGGGTTCAGGGAGAAGGGCTCAACAGATGGGGTCCTATTTGCACTCAAAATGCCAGGAAGGTGGAGCTTCAAGCTTCCTGGGTGTCTGAGCTTGACCTCTGGGAGCAGTTTGATCTGGTGCAAGCTTCAGACTCACATGAATTTGAAATTCGACTTGATCTCTTATAAGCTCTGTAACATCAGTTATACTTAATACCTCTGCACCCCAGAATTTCTCACTTGCAGAGTCAGGAGATTTATGTCAGCCAGGCAGGCTTGCTGTGAGACTTAAAAGAATATCAGTAGCATGTTTATCTACTAAAGGTTCCAGCAGAAGTGGCACTGGGATGGGACTCCTATTGCCTGCAACCTGGGGGTGTGAACACACAGAGTGCCGGGGCAGGGCTGGCTCTGGGCTGACTCCACTACCTAAGAGATGCAGGACTTTATAAAAGTGACCTTTCTGGCCTCCTGCTTACTCATCTGTCGGGTCCACAACCATCCCTATATTATAGGGAGAGCTATTTCAGGTACTTGATGGAGATGGCACTGTGGCCACCAGGTGGTCAGAGAGGACGGGCATTTGGGGGTGGGGACGAGGACTTTGTGGGTTACGTGTTGGTGTCTCTTCCTTCTCAAAACTCCATCCTTCCCAAGTATCTTGGCACTGCTGTGTGGACAGAGGCACAGAGAGCAAGCCTATGTGAGGCCTGAGTTGCTCAGGGCGAGTGGGTGGCGCCCCACACTCTTCAGCTCCATCGGGCACTGTTTGGGGGTTGGGGCTTGGGGTCTGCTGGGTCCAAAGGGCTCACCTGAGGAGTCAGAGCCATCCCCAGGGGCCCGGATCGCTCTCCAGGGGGAATTATGAGGCCTGGGCGCTGAGATAGATTTGAAATGTTAAGGAAGGGGAGGAAGCTCAACATTGTTTAGCTTTCCTGTGTGCACGAGACACCTTGAAAGGCATCCTCTGCATTCACCCTCACTGCCTGGAGAAGGGCATATTTCCATCAGCCCTGCTTTCCAGGCGAGGAGCTGGTCTTACAGAGGTCACAGGAGATAAGAATGGAGAAACTAACACAGAGCTGCAAGGCATGGGAGCCTAGGCTTCGTCCCAGGCAAGGGAAGGAGCTCTTTCTCGGGCAGGGTGGTTGTGCCATGGCCTGGGGATGGCTTTAGACACAGCACTGTCCTCAAAAGCTTACAGTTTCTAGAGAGAGGGAAATAGCAGTATAAGATTGGGGGACCCTGGATCCTTGGGGAGGGGCTGTGTGAATGGGGTCAGTGCATCAACAAGCAGACACAGGCGACAGGAACCTGGATGTGGAATCTTTTCATTTGCTGACTTGGAGCACAGTCTCCAGTGCAGTTTTGGCTAAAATTGCCACAGAAACGCCAGAGACTAAGGCATTCCTTCTCCTTTTTTTCTTGGAACTCTTTTGACCACAATTCTAATGTCATTCTGTTTTTTGGATTGTTTTTTCATTTCCTCCAGAAAGGGTGCAAAGATCGAAAACCAAAACAAAGCCAACAACCCCAACAACCCCAAATTCGATGAAATGAAAATCCCAGTGAATGGGGATCTGGTTAATGGAGGTGTCCCTGTTGAATGTGGCTTTTCTTGTTTTCACTCAGCATTACTTTTGTGTCGGTGCAGCATGGGGCATCTGTCACTGCCAGTGACCACCATGAGTCCCTGCTGGAGGCGATTGTGTGTGTGGTCACAGTTAGCTTCCGGGGTGTTGGGACTGTGGGATCAAGGGGCCCAGCAGGTTAGTTTGTCCCTCAGTGATTTCCTGTGGGGGCAGTGGCCCTCGAAGAAGGGGATTTCACGGGGCAGGGCCACCCCTGCTTTGACTTTGCATTTTTTTTTTCCAGGCCCCTGCGATTAATGCTGCTGAGAGGAGGCACCAGGCAGGGTAGGAGGGGCAGGGGGAGCCATTCAGGAGGGGTTCTCCGACTTGCAAACACAGAAGTAAGCACCCCATCTTTAGGAAGCCAGGCTCCTGATTACTCACTGGGGCACCGGTGGATTCCCCAAGGCAAAAACCTTTCGTTTATTCATTTATCTCTTATTTATTCCTTCATTTCTCCACCCATCCATGACATAAGAATTGTGGGGGAAATATGCAAGACTAGGTCTTGCCCTGAAGAGCCTCCACTCTAGGAAGATGGCTAAGACAAATATAAATGCACATATGAACTAAGGTATCTTACCAATGTGCATCACAACAGGGGGTGATGGAATTGAATGCAGAGGGATGGGAAGGGGACTTCAGATGATGAGATGGCAGAATTAGGTTTTCACACAACAGAAACAGTAAGTGTGGGTGCTCAGGGAAAGGAGCTGTTGCATCTGGTCGTAGAGTAGGAGTGAGCGGGAATTAGTCGAGGGATAGTTTTAAGCAAAATTGCAGATGGCCCTGAAGTTAGGATTTGATGCAGCAGGCAGTCAGCATCCACTGAAGTTTCCTGGATAAGTGTCACAAATTCAGAGCTATACTTTGAGATGACAGAGCTGCAGAGGGATTCTTCATGGTTCTTCTTGGTCATCCAACGGGTGAGCCCATACCGCCTTGCCCTCCTCTGCCCTGGGAAGCTGGATTCCTTGATGGCTGGGCGGGGCCAGCCAACCACTCCCTTTCCCAGCGGACCCCTCCCCGCTGCTTCTTGTCCCAGCACTTTTGGCAGTGACCAAGCTGTACCACACATATTAAGGTGGGAATCCAATGAGCTGGCACCACTAGGCACGTCCAGATGACTAAGCAATGGTTAGCCTCTGTGAAGAAAAACACCTACCAGAAGAACCTTTCACAGCGGTGAGGGTGGGGGGTGGGGGGGTGGGAGTGGGGGAGAGTTTGAGGCAATACTTTGTTAATGACACAGAGGATTGATCGGTGTGTATAAATGTCCCAGTCATGATGCCCTTTTTAGTGAGAGGTTAACGTACTTCGTATGCTATGCTATTGAGTGTTAAAAGGTATCTTCACCATAATAATTATCCCTCCCCACAATGTCTTAAATGGGCACCCTTAAGCATTCTTTTGCTTTGAAGAATACTAAGTTCCTAGCATGTAAATGCTGGGACGCAACATCGAGCTGTGCGTCCCTAACATCTCAGTACAGTGGGTTCCTTAAGTTAGCAAACGTGATGCTGTCAGCGTCTGCGAGATCAGCACTCAGAACTGAATGGACACCAAGTATTTGAAGCAAACATTTATTGCTCTTCTACTGTGTGGAAAGGTCTGTTGCAGCTATGCTGGGGAACAGCGATGAACATAGCTCAGCCACTGTGCTGTAGATGCTCAAAGGGTCCTGCAATCCAACAAAGAAGAATGCGTATAGCTAACATTTTGTAGATGAATGGTACTAGACAGGTGTTGTCCCACTTTAAAATTCATCGATACATCTCTATATGATAGTAGGATTATGAAAGGCTGAGGAAACTTGCTCAGAAATATGTATAGTATTAAGAATCGAATGAAAAAGGACGAAGGGCTAGGCAGGAGGCAGTTGGTGGGAGACATAGTGAGACTCAGCCTCTGCCTTCCATGCTGTCACTGCGGGGGAACCACCCCTGTCATGAAATCAGTTGGAGAAAAGCCAATCACAGACCTGAGGCAGGAGTGCCAAGCAGAAGGGATGCAGGAGACTGTGAGCACGGAGTCAGAGTAGGTGACTGGCCATAGGAGAGAATGAGTCACTCACTTCTGCATCCCCACATTGGCATCATGCTTCATACATGGGAGGCACTCTTAACGTTCACTGGATTTGTGCTTTGTTTCACTTCGTACATTTGCAGAGCAGGAACAAAGTAAGCAATCATGGA
>RJWH01000252.1:780287-875485 GCA_004363575.1 Solenodon paradoxus
GGTGGGGGAGGGGGCTGGGGGCTGGGGGCTGCAATCCCTCAAACTGGATGTCCCTGTGAGCAAAAAGATCCTTGTCTTATTTGGCTGTGTGAATAGGCTTAGTTCATGAGCCCAGGGCATTAAAAAAATGTCAGAAGGGCTTGAAGAAAATCAAGTGGTATTATACAAAAGCAAATATCTCTTTCCTTTGCCTCTTGTGGCTTTTTGGGGGGCATGGGGCAGAGGTGGAGGGGACTCTGCCCGTGGAGGAGCAGTGAAGTGTTTTCTGAGAACAGGCGGCCAATGTTCTCAGCAGGAGGTGACAGAGTGAGCTAGGCAAGGGGAAGCTCACTCTGCAGAGAGGGCAGGCCTGGTGAAGTCTAAACTTGTGAACAGAACATACTTTATGTAGCCCAGGGCTTTCACAAACGTCTGGCAAGCTGATGAGGCCTCTACCTGGATCTGGGGAGTCATTCCCTGGGTGTTCCTACCTAGGCTGCTTCCTGCGGCCCCAGCATGGGGTTAACCTAGAAGAGCCAGGACCCAAGAGGCAGAGACTCCCAGGGTCCTTCCTTCAGGGTTAGGTCCCTGTCATCTGGAGAGAGACAGGCAGGATTGGAGTGAGGAGAAATGAGGGTGAGAAAGTCCCCAGCAGCACGTGTTAAAGACTTAAGACAAAGAGCAAGGGACTGTCACAAACCACACCTGCCCCTTCCAGTCTCGCAAGCAGGCCCCTCACCCCAGCTCCAGCTTACTGCCACCTGAAGCACCTGGCGCCTTCCTGAGCTAACTCTGAGGTAACACAGACACGGCTCTGCCTCCTTCCTGACACCCCAGCAGAGTCCATCCGTGTGTCGGTCCCACATCGCACAAATGCGTGTGTTCCCTAATGGTCCTGCCTGCCCCCCGAGGGCTTTACCCTTTTGTTGGAGAGTTGATAATGTCTTCAATTCACCACACCACTCACGTCTCAAGTGAAATGTCATTTCCCAGAAGCTTCCCTGGTGAAATCCTCAGACAGAGTCATCCTGTTGGAGATTTTCCCACCGCACTGTCCACTTTCTTAACCTCTCCTGGCTTATTGGTGTGCGTGTTTGTTCTTGTCATACTCCATGAGAAAGCAAGGCAGGAAGACGCCTCGCCTGCCTGGTCCCTATGGTGGACCCGGTGCCTGGCACATTACAGACCCTCAGAAGAACCTGTTGAATAAATGGATGAGTGAGTGGCTCCTCCCCTGCCCTCGTGTGTTAACCAGTGCTCGTCTGCTGGCGGCTCGGCGGCAGGAACAAGTCAAGGACTGCAAAGGACACAAAGGACAGAGCACTACAAGGGGCGTAGGCCCAGGACTTGAGGCTCTTAATGCCACCTCAGGCCAGCTCCACTGGACTTCTCGTGGCGGGATAATTGGCCCAGCCCCTCCCCTGGGATTCAAGAGCTCCAGAAGGAGAAAGTTTGAGACTCTGGCTTGGCCCATGGACCTGCCTTGGCAGCCGGTGCCCTGCACTGGGGAGGGGCCTGGGTGTGCCCGAGGCTGCAGGGCTCCTCAGGGAGCCAGCAGAGCAGGATCGTTAGTGAGGAGAGGAAAGTGAACAAAGCGTAACCTTCCCAATTATTAATACGGCAGCGACCCATCCATCTTAATGAGACAGCGTGGAAAGAAACAGCAGCCAGGCTGCCAGTACACAAAAGGATACAATGGAGATCTTTCTATTGGTTTCTTTTTAACAAGGAGAGAAAGACGGCAAGGAAAAGCCGTGTGGACTGGAACATACCTCTGTGCCGCTCATCGGTGTCACCCTGCTCTGCAGCCACAGCTGCTCAGAGAAGGCCAAGACATGTGGGTGCATCGGGCTGGGCGTGGAGTGCACCCGTCTGAGCGAGAGCCTTTGATTCGGGGGTGCAGTGTGGCCCAGTGCAAACCAGAAGAGCACCAGCTGAGAGACACAGGACCTGGTCGTTAACCGGGGGCTCAAAGAGTGGTTAACCATTTGACTCTCCACCCTTCGTTCCTACCCCTGTCACCACACCACAGCAAAGTGTTGTCTGAGGCCTGAATCTCAGTTCCTCAGCTTGTTATCCATGTGGCTTTCGGCAGGTGGCTTAAGCGCTTACTTCCAGGTTCTTCAGCACTAACTTACCCCCCCTGCTGAGAAGATTCTGTTGTGCTCGTAGGTGTACAAATGATGACTGAAGTGATTGACACGATGAAGACATTTGGCAAATCTGAGCTGAGTCAGGGCACAGACAGACCAATGAGGTCTTTTCCAGGAGGCTGGGGACATCTGGAGAGCGGATCTGGCTTGCATTGTCTTTGATTTCCTCCCCTGGCAGAGGGCTCAGCACAGAGCAGCTGAATGAATGATGAAAATGCAGGACTAGCATAAGTGTGTCAGACAAGAGGCTGACAAGTGTCAGTCATTCCCTGGACACTGTTCTCCTGACTCTGGAGGCTCTACCAGCCCTGGCTTCTGCCTCTTCGCACACAGCTCCCTGAGATGCAAGGGCCACGCCATACCGCTTCTGGCTGATGTTCTCTGCCTGTGCAGGAGACAGGGGAGAAGGATGAAGGAAGAACCTCTCATGGTCTAAGGTCTTCTTGTCACGACCCCAAGAAGTGGGCTGTGTAGAGATGGGGCTGAGTCCCAGAGGACATAGCTGGCACTGCAGTGAAGGAAGACACTGGCTTCTTCTTGCCTCCTCTGCTTAGCTTAAGGTTTCCTGGGGTTTATGCCTGTGGGGACGTGGAATGCATTTTGACGTGGGAGAAGTGGAGGGAGGTGGGTGGTGAGGCTAGTGACAGGCTCTATCGGGTGTCTTACTAGGTGTCCACCCCACCATGGGGCCTGGACCTGCTGTACCGTACGAGGTCAGCACCCACATGCTGCTGCCCTGCCTCCAGAGGAGCTGGCCAAGGCTAGATCCCAATTAGAGCAAAGATTCCTGCCAGGGATTGCCACACTCTGCCAGGATCCTCATTAGCTTGGCAGGAAATCCTTGCAAGCCATGCTGGATCCTGCCACATGCCCAGACACACTCCCCAGTGTCCACACCACCAAGATCTCTGCCTCCCCTGTCATCAGGTGACACACAGCTTGTCCAGCATTTCCTCAGAACAGACGCCCCTAGGCCTCTGCAAGAAACTCAGGTCCTCTCTGTGGCATGCAAGGAAGCGTTTGCATTACCCTTCCCGTCCTGGGACAGGGTCCAGTCCAAACGGGAAAGGTGTGTTTTGTGTGGCAAGTTATTACAGGATGCATTCCGGCAGCCCGGAAAGGGCATCCGCCAAGCACTCCTCAGTACAACAGGTATATGACCTCCTTGGGCTGCCCTCTTAGCTCAGCCATCTTCGGGTGGATTGCCTCAGGCTGTGCTTGTTCCGCACCCATGTGTCAGAGGCTGCAGGGGCCGGAGGTGAGCATGCTCAGGAGTTCAGAGGCCTGGTCCCCCCCAGTGACCCACTGTGAGCAGCTCCGGACCTCTCGGAGGCTGTTGTAAAGCCTCCTACTTGCCTGTCCGGATTAGAGCAGGTGGATGCTCTTTAGACTCTCTTCTCCTAGGAGATGCATGGTGCAGCGTACAGGTGCCCAGCCTGGGCCTGCGGGGCCTGGGGATGGACGAGGCCCATGCAAAGCATGCCAGGGTGCTGAGGGACAACAGGAGCGTTTGTGGTGGGCATGAGAATGAGAGAAAGAGAGAGATGTGTCCTTCGAGCACAGAACTTTGCACGTAGTAGGAGCTCATTAAGCATCTGCTGATTGATTGCTGGCCTAAGAGTTCTCACTCTGTACTTCACTTCTGTGTGGTCTGGAAGACAGAGGCAGAATCTATATGCATCATGACCCGGACGATGGGGCAATTATCCAGAAAATGTGAGCCATCGCTCACCCCACTCCCACACTCAGTCTTTTGCAATAATTACCTGACATTTCGAATGAAGCAGAATTTTTAAGAACCTATGTAATCAAGACTAATATTAGAGACTCACTGTGTTCCTCCTGCCCAAGACAAAAGATTCAAGCTGTTCTTTTTACCCATCTTATTTTGTTTTAGATATTGACACTTTTACCATTGCTGTGCAAGTGATATCTGGTGGTTGTAGAAATGTTAGAAAATGAAGGCTGTTTAAATTGCCTATGATTCCAACAACTAGAGGTGGTTAATTTTTCTTTCTTTTTTTTTAAAAATGAGATAGAATTTTAAAATAACACTATATGTTTTAGATGTGTGAGTTCACTCTATCCAACCTATACTAGCACACCACACACACTGGCAAGTTTCTAAAGTCCTCCTCCACTGTCCATGGGATCCCACTGCCCTTTGCTCCCACCCCTATCCCCTTCCCTGTTGGTAACCTTAGATCTTATTGTCAGACAGTTAACACTTCAATGTACCTATTTCTATCTTTTTCCTTCTTCCTTTCTCTTTCTCGTCCTCCTTTCTGTAAAGGTTGAATCATACTGTGAACAAAACAATATTAAATCTCTGCCCTTGGGAAGCTTACCTTTGGTGGTGGTTGGGATGGAGGCACAGAATAAAATAAATGATCAAAATATGTAGTGTGTCAGAGGGTCATGGGAAGTAAGTAGGAAAACAAAGCAGTAGAAGGAGCTAGGGAATGGTGGCTCGGGCTGGCTGCAATTTTAAATGGGAACGACCTCACTCAGTAGGTCGTGCCATCATCTACCTGCAGGGTATCCTTTTCTCCTGAAGCACTCCGTCTTCAACCTCCATTCCGGTGCTTGGAAGGACTTTCCAGGTGCACAGCGAAATGTTTATGGCAGCCATACTGACAAGGGAGTACTTAGGTCCACATCTTGGGTCTGTCCCTCAGTGTGATCAGAGTATGTCCACCCTGATAAGAGAATGAGGGGCAAGGGCAGTTGGGGGTGACGTTGCAGGCAACTACCCCTCACAGCTGTGCCAGGTGGGGGTTCTCTTCCCCCAATTGGACATACCTGTTATAGGAATAGAAAATGATATCAGGAGAGTTCTACTCTTGGTACTGGGTTTGCTCTGTGCACAGTGGTCTTTGACAAAGGCCCTCAGGATGTGTGCCGTGGGCTTCTCGGTGTTCGGAGTTCAGGTGTCTTCAGAGTTCCTGATGCAGGAAGGGACGGCAAAGTGAAGAAAACCAGGGTGTCTTATACATGAAATCTCAAAGTTTGAAGGAGCTGGGAGGCCACCTGCCCTAACTTCCTCAGAGGCTAAGGACCTGAGGCCCCGGAGAGTTGAAGATGGCGAATGTCACTCAGCACAGTGACCTCCAGCTGGAAGCAGACTCAGCTCTGTGCTGCCCACGACAGCAGGGGCCTTGCAGGCTGATGTTATTACAGCATTGTTCCCTCTGAGCAGCCAAACTGGCTTTCCCTAAGTCCAAATAATAAAGCTGGCTTTGGAGTTAACCACTGGCCCCAGTCTCTCTAATTAAAAATGAAATCTATCTTGCCTGTGTTCCGAATAGCCGTTGCTTGACCTGCCATGGGTGGGCTGTGCAGGGATGAGTTTGGGGGACTGGTGTCAGCCTCCAGGCTCTCTCCTTGGCACTGGGATACTTTATGTGAGGGTCTCAAGAAGTAGTCGGGGCTGCTGCCCATGGCCCACCAGCCAAACCCTTTGCAGCCCTGAACATTGACTTTGTAGGGCTCTTTCTGCTCTGAATGTACTAAAGCCAGTCATTTGGCAAAAATCAGCTCAGTTGCCGCCATTGTTTTTAAAGAGGCAGAGCTGAATGGCTGTGGGACTAATGTATTCTATTATGCCCCTGGGCTGGCCTCTGAGGGCTGGGGACAGGGCTGCATTCCACACATACTCCCTCCCTTAGCTCTCTGCTCTCTAGCCCCAAACAGCCCAGGCCGAGACCAGGCGGGTATTTCACTTCCCAGGAAGAGCCCCTGACACAGCGGTGGGGAAGGCACCTGTCTACCACCTGTGGTGGGGGAGAAAGTGTGTTGGGAGTGACTGAGAGATCTGCAAGAGAGCCAGGAGTGGGAAGGGAGAGGTCACCTTGGCTGTGAGAGAAGCAGGAGGTGGCAAGAGCATCTCCTTAACCTGGGGACATCCTGCTTCCCTGCCGCTGGGTCTGTACCTGAGCATCTTGTGTCTGCAGCACACCCTCCGCCTCCCCCCAGATCCCCTTGCAATCCACCTCCCATCGGGGACAGTCCTCTGAAGGACAAGAAGGGTGGCAGGATTCGTTATGAGCAGCCTGCAGTTCTCCCCCTCAGGGTTGGTGGCCCCAACAAGAGAAATGTGATGTGGGAGAGATAATGGGAGGGGCTTGGAGACAGAGCCTGGCTTATGCATTTATCATACATGCCCTTCTAAGCACAGAGAAGGGGTGTGTGAAAGTCTTGGGTCCCTGCCTAGGGTTCCTTGTGATTTGCAAAGCTAGGCCTGCCCAGGACTGCCTTTCACCTGGTGCACTGGAGGGAGGAGGCAGGGGGAGGCTGCTGCCTTAGGTGTCTTCCCTCACAAGACAGAGGTTTGGAAGACAGATTTCCCTGATGCTTGGGCTAGGTGGGCTCATTCTTTAGAGCACTCTGCTGTGCTGAACTCTAGTGCTGCATGACTCTTCCTTCCCCCACTCCCGCCCCCCACTCCCTATTCTGGGAGAGCTCCCAGGATAGTCTGGGGTGGTGGGGAGGGCAGGGAGGATGGACAACAAAATTTGTTAGGCCTAAGGAATATGGGGATCTCCATGTGCCCAATACCACAGTGGGGAGAGGGGGTTCCCGGTGGGCTGGTTCTGCAGTCACATCCCTGGCATCCCGTGGGATTCTCGGAGGTGTTGGAAAATGAGGCGGTAGATGAATCATTGTCTATGATGAAGCACATTGTCATGACTGCCTGTGACATCGGCTCAATCCCAACCCTTCCACCCTGCTCTCCCCAATCCTTTGCCCTGCACACCTGGTTCCTCACTCACCTCAGTTGTGTCTCTTTCTCCCCACTTCTACACTTTCAGGGGTTTGAGAATACACCTTTGATGCCCCCCCTTTCTTCTATGACCCAGCCCAGGCAAAGGTTATGTCAGGAGAAAAGGGAACAAGGAATTAAATTCTGATCTAAAGTCCCCACTAGTTGTGAAGGCAATTTCATTGGTGGTGGGGATGGAAATGAAACCCCTAAATGGAGACTTTGTATGAATTAAAATTATGCAGGATGCAGAGCATTTTTTCTTCCAGAGAGAATATTTTACTCCCTTGTCAAGGTCCCAGTGATAATAGCAAGGAAAGAAGCATAAACGATGGAGGTAAGGCTTATGTGGCAATTTAGAAGCAGCTGGGTATGTATTTATGGGCCAAAATGGCTGGAAAACCCTTCACACCTGAGGAGCTAATGCAGAACTTGGAAAGCTCTCCAGGGCTGAGTGGCTCTATTTGGGAAGTTGTTATTTATGGAGCTTTCGGCTGTGTATTAAGCAATTTGGTGGTCTAGATTACAGTTAAAAATAAAGAACAAAAGGGTTTGATGGACAAATTATGCTTTTCAGGGGTGGGGGCTTAAACGTGTTAGAAGGATTAATAAAAGGCAATGTTTGTATGGCAACAGATATTAATGCTGATAGAATGTGGCCCTGCTGGAAGAGTACAGAAGCTTCCAGATAGCCAGCGGCTCTCTTAAGGTGGAAGAAAGTGGAATCTGTGCTCTGGTTGCTGAAGTCAGCTCCTGGGGCCCAGGCAGCGCTGCTTCCCTCCTGTACACTTTTTGTTGTGAATCCTGTGGTGCTGCTTCCTTAAGATAGCGGCCTGTCCAGCCTCTCTGCCTGAGAACTTGATTTAACTGTTAAAGCAATGTCTGAATGTTCTGTACATGGGGTGACTGATGAGTCCCTCTATGGCTGAGTCTCCTCTTCTGAAAAGTGGGGTCTGGAAAGCCCTGCCAGATGGGTACTAAATCGAGGGGTCTAGAGCAGCAGGGTGCTTATGTGAGAAAAACCTACCAAGACTTAAAAAGAAGGGGATTCATAGCTACAGGAATTGAAACAGGAGAAATCTCCACAAACTTCCAGGCTTGCAGGAGAGTTTCTTAAGATGATGCTTCTCCGTCTTCAGCATACATAGGATTTACCTAGGGATCTTGTTAAAATGAAAATTATAATTGGATAGGTCTGGGGTGGACCTTGAGATTCTGCCTTTCTGACAAGTTCCCAGAGATTACTGACGTTACTGGTCGGTGGGGCCACTTTTGAATAGCAAAGTAACGGGAAAGAGTAAAAGTGATAACTTTCAATATCTGAGTTTCCCGTTTGCTGGGAGAACTCCTAAACATAACCTGGTGTCAGGCTTACTTTTGGAACAGAAAACTCAAATTTATCTTTGGATTTGAACAGATAAGGGAGAGAGACTGTCAGTCTCAAGTCACGAGGGAGGCTGCTCAGGGCTTGTGCAGTGGTGCCTTGTAACCTGGAGTCATTCCCCTATTGTGGGGCATTTATCCTCAGGTTTGTGGTCTTATGGTTACAAGATAGCTGTTGTGCCTTTTCATAGCACATCTGAATTCCAGGTGGAAGAACAAAGAAGGGTCATAGTTCATGTCCTCTAATGCTGTGTATTTATACTCGCTTTTCAGGGCACCCTGTTTTCTAGCTGCTCAGAGCTGTGTTATAGGACCTCTCTCATTCAGTGATCGCATGTTGACTGTGTACCTGATTTCTGTATGGCAGGTATCAGGCCAGGCACTGGAGATAACAGAACAAAAGATAAAGAGTTTCTGTCCTTAAGAAGCTTCCAGACATTTAAACACGGGGACTGTTGGAGGAGAAGTGCTAGGGTAATTGTGCTGCACTGGGGCACGCAAAGACCACACCAGCCAGCTGTACCTGGAAGATTGTGGGGCAGTGGTCAGGCAAGAGGAGGTGGGTAGCTGAGTCTTGAATATGGCCTGGGAGATGGACTCAGGTTCAGAGGCGTGAAGTGGCACAGTTCTGGGCACTGCATATCCGCATGCACCCCTGCTGCAGCTGCTTCCATACAGACCCGGGGCATTCACCTCCAGGGCTGGGCAGGTGGTTTTGTCTTACATATGATCTGATTGGCAATGCCATCGTGGGTTTGAAATATTTGTGATGTCACTGCTGGAAGGATCACGGAACTTCCCAAATGTCCAGGATCTTGAGAGGACCATAGTTCAGCCTCCTACATTAGAGTCTGGCCAGCTCTTATCCCTTTTGCTGTCACGGGTACACAGTGAGCCTCACCTCACTGCAGGCTCACAGTCTATCTCCCCTGGAGTATTTCTTCTGGGCATCCCCAAGGTGGCAGCTCGGCGCACCTGGATTATTGGCGGCTGCCCCTGGGGAGACAGGGTGGGCACTTTGCCTCTAGCTGTCCCCAAATTCTGACCCTGGAAGCCCCTCCAACCCACTCCTAGTCCATCCCAGAACCCCACTGTAAGATACCTTATGCACGTGACCAAACTGATCATGCCATCGTCTCCCTCTTTCAAAACCACCTTCACCTTCTAGCAGGCCTCTTGGAAGAGACTGAAAAACAAAATCACAGTAAGACCTGCCAAAGGGTCACCAGCTTTTTCTCCCCAACACTGGCATTTAACAGAGGCAATGAGACCAAGTGCAGAATCCACGGGATTTGGAATCTAAAGGTGGATGTTCCTGACCTGAATTTGTCTGGCACTAGACACCTGGCTGGGCTGCTGGGGAGGGTCCCACCATTCTGAGCCTCTGGCTCTTCTGTAAAATGGGCATGATAAACTCTGTCACCTTAGGGGCTTTCTGTGAGGTCCCAAAGCAATTATGCACATAGGATACAAACTGGGGAGACAGCAGAAAGGCAGCTTTCCTCTCCATGGGGTGGTGCCTTAACTCAGATGGGGCAGTGCTCCGGTGCGGTTGGGCATGCCTTGTGCCAGTAGAGGGGAGGCATTCCAGCTGCCCAGATGGAGATGTGGCGGTGACGGGGCTCCCAGCCAGGGGAGGAGAGGCTCTCCTGCAGAGGATTGTGATGGTGGACACTCTTCACTCCTCCCAGCACCTCATTTATATCCCAGCCTCAGCTCTTGAGAAAGGCTGTGCAGGGTTAGGTAAATAAGCACAGGGCTCCTTCTTTGGGAATGTGCTCCTCCCTGGGCGGCTGCCACCCTTCCTGCAGCCATCTCAGCAGATTTATGGGCCTCCCATCACTGAGGCATGTTCCACTTCACTTTCGCTCTCTGGGTCACCAGAGGGGAAGGTTCCTAAAGTGTCCCCGCCCCCAACTTCATTTCCTGCTCTGCAGAGTCTTGGAGCTGTGAAGACAGGACTGGCACAGGTGGTGTTACCTAGTGGGCTCTTCTAGAGTCTCCCACCCACCCTATCCCAGTGCTGCCAGAGACTTCCAGAAACGCTGGCCTTCTAAGCACCAGCCCCTGTTTTGATACAGAATTGCACTGAGGCCTGGAAGTTTTGTTTTTCTCCCTGAACTGGCTACCACACCCACCAACCCCGCTCAGCCCAGCTTCTGCTGTGCAGCCGCTTCGGTGCAGGCCCTGGGGAGAGAGGTGAGGTGGCTATGGCCTCTGTTCACAAGGTCGGCTCTGGGATGGGAGGAGAGAGAAGACGAAAGTCCCACACTGTTCACAGTCTGTGCACTACCGTTCATCAGTTCCTTTAGCGTTCAGAACTGGGGACTGTGTGAGTCATTCATGGTAACTTATTTCTTTGGCCCTCAGGAAACCAGCAAAATCAGTGCTCAAGCGCAGTATCTCGCTTAGCCTGGGTAACTCACATCTCTGCCTCCCTCTGTTTTACATGTATGCATTTAGTGGGGTGAAGGTCTCTGTGTCCTATTCGTGGCTTCGTGTTCCATACCGGGGAATCAGGAATGGATGAGACGAAATAAGACCCCATCCTGGTCCTCTAAGAGCTCACCGTTGTCTAGTAAATAGCACTTGAAAGCAGTTGTAACATATTCACAGGGGAGCTATGATGACATGCGTACAGGTACTCTGGGAATTGGGGGGAGAGTGGTTAATCAGACTAGGGGTGGAGGAGGGAGGCGATGAACTGAGAAGAGGTCATTGTCAAGTGGAGAGAATGGTAGAAGGATGAGCAGATGGGTTTGCTGGATATAATAGAGAGCACTCGGTTCAATTTAACTGTCGATGAATGAGGAATACTTTATCTATCCCCTGCATTTTGGGGGCAGAATTATATTAAAATATTTCTTGTTTATCTAAAATTCAAATTTTATTGGCACCTGTGTTTTTATTTGCTACACTGAGGAGCTCTATGAGTTGGAATTTCTTGGAGGTAGAGGTAAGTAGTAGAAGATGTTGCTGAGACAAGAGTAAGTACAAATGGCATATGCAAAAGGATGGAAGGCAGGCAAGAAGCTGTTGGACTGGAAAGAGCAAGTGCTTTCTTGAGACTAGTGGAGGTGAGTTTGGGGAGGCTTTGGAGGGTGAGGTCGTCATGTACTACTACAGCCTGGGCTTGTCCTGTGGGCAATCAGAACGTCTGTGAGGGTACTAATCAAAGAAAAAGTTGAATAGATATTTTTGTTTCTATTTCAAGAGTCATGTTTATTTTTTTGTTCCTTACTTTCTAGAAGTTGCTATATGAATTCTATAATTTTATATTATAAATAACCAACATTCACGAATAAAATTGTCAAGCCTGGCTTGCTAAAGCTTCATCTGGAGAGCTAGCGTGGTGGGGCTGGTTGATGAAGGTGGATGCTGGTGCTGGGACGGCCTGGTGAGTAGAAGTTAAAGGGAGCAGAGTTGCCCTTCAGGGGTTGCCCGAACCTGCCGCCGTGTTCCCCAGACCTGGAAGGGTCCAGTGGCGGTGACTGGGGAGGTTCAGCTAGTTCCATCCAGAATGATGTAGAATTTCTACCACACTGCACTTCATGTATAACAACTCGTTGCGAGGGTAGATCTCATATTCTCATATGAAGGGTTCTACACAGACACACACACACACACACACACACACACACACACACACACACACACACACACACAAGCAGAGCAGTGGGTACATGCACTGGGAGGAGGTAGGACTGCCGCTTTGCCTTCAGCTTAGAATTCTGATTCTTCTCAGACATCCCCCAACTTCAGACAGCATGTCAGGCTGGTTCTTGTGTCGGAGGGGCTCTGGATCAGCAGGGTGGGCAGGCATTAAGAACTCTTTTACAGACATGCACGCAAAGCCCGGAGGGATAAAGTGTCAACCAGCCTGTAAGGAGCAGAACCGAGGCCACACTGCCTGTCTTCTGCCTCTGGGCCAGAATGCTTTTCCTCTGCATTGCACTGGTCCACCACTCAGCAGTAGGTGGGAGACCCTCCTGTCCTGCCTGACCACTACTGGCTGCTGGGTGATGGAGATGATCCTGAGTGTATCTTCAGAGAGGGTCATACAAATTACTGATGAAATGGCAATGGACTGGAATAGGAGGAGCAGGCTGGAACTCTGCCCCCCACCCATCCCCACCCCAGTATCACCTCCCCCACATCAGTTTCTTTAGGAGAGGCTGGGAAGAGGCCACCAGGTAGCCACTCCCCGCTCACCCTCCTCTTGACCTTGCTTGGCCCAATAGCAGCTTTGGGCAACGCAGTGGATAAAGAATGCCTCCCGGAGCTGCTTTTATAAATCAACAGGGAAAGCCCTTTCAATTTTCATGTGCAGGCATCTGACAGTGTGGGAAAATCAGAGTTTTTTGTAATGAAAAACACTAGTCTAAAGTTGTATGTTGCCCTGATCCACTTAGGCCTGTCACAAAGGCAAGATGGATTTTTGACTCACAACTTCCATATTCAAGAACCCTGTTCTGGAACCTCACATATGTTCTAGAACTTTCTCCTCTACAGACACGTTCTTACCATTAGGTGGAGGGAGACTGAACTTTTTTTTTTTTAACATTTATTGAAGTACCTTTGGTGTTCAAAATAACATAAACAATGTGTAGATTCACCATTTGTCAAATATATGACAACACTCCACACCCACTATCAAATTACCAAAAGTTCGTTGCCATTGAGGAGAGTAAGATTTGAAAGTGCAAAGTTTTAACAATATGAAAGAGAACGAATAAACTATGTGCCTCTAAAATATGAGGTCTGAAGGCTTTTTGCTTGGCCCTGTTGACAGGATGTGAGCTGACTGGCAGCTGGCAATTGTACCTTAAATTCCCAGGTAGGAGTTCAAGTCTGCCACTGGGACCAAGATTAGTCTTTCCTTTTCAGTTGGGCCTTGAGAGGAACCAAAAATATACTGACTACGATTTTGGATTCTTACACTCATCTCCCTGACTGTCCTTGGGACAGGTGTGTCCCTGGCATGGTCCAAGAAGCCTTTCTCTAAAGCAATAAGGATGAAGTGGGGAGTTGGGGGATGAGGGTGCTCAAAATCAGTGGACAACATGCTGGTATGGCCTGGGTCCTCTCATGGATGGATTTATGAGATCCACTTTTGACTTGCTGGCGGAAAATGCCATCACAGGGAATCATTTCCAGAATCTTAACAGTGGACACACCCAAGTCCTCCCACCATTTGGGGGAAACTGTGCAAACATGAGTGAGAGGTCAGCTGAGCCTAGATTCAGAGGTGAGAGGATGTTATCTACGAACAAACAAAGCTCTTGAGTGAGTAAACAGACACATTTGGCTTGGGGCTGAGGGCTTGGCTGTTGAGAAAGGGACCCCCTACCAAACAGCATTTTCCCCTAAATGTTCCTTGAATTGAGACAGGTTGCTTGCTCTCCCTTGGTCTATTCTCTGTGAGGAATGTCTTCCCCAGCATCTTGGGTCAGCATTCTCAATTGTTTCAGGATTAACCCTTTGCCAACCAAAGTCTTGCTCTCTCCCGGGTCTCTTTCTCTCCACTCTGCCTGTCTTGCTGTGGCTCACCTTTCCGGAGTCTAGCCATGACAGAGAAGCTGACGGTCTGCAGGTCTGAAGAGGCTTCTTGTGTGCACCGTCGGGTAAGCGCACCCTCCGCATGCGCATGCGTGCTTTAGGAACCCTAGCCATGCTTCGCAAATTCTAGTAGTTTTACTTGGAATCTGTCCATCCAGAAATGAGGTTTGCAAAGCCCAAAGCAAGCTTCCCCAGAGTTTCACAAACAAGTTGGCCCAGCCAGACAACGCCTCCTATAGTGTCTGCCTTTAGTGCTAAGATGTGTCACCGGTTTGTCACATGGATGCCACCACACAGCTCAGATTCGCTGTTTGTCTTCTTGACTTCCAATCACACGTCAGGACACACGCGTGAGTGTAAAGACTCAGCAAAGCTCTTGCTGTGGCCGCCTGTCCCTGGGATCAGTCGCCATCACACTGCCACACTGTCTCCAGAGCTTGACTCTCCCCCTCAGGAGAATGTTTGAGACATACAAAGAATACCCAGGAACTCTGAGGTGGAGGGTGGAAAGGATACTGCTGTTTCTGGGGGCCTCCATGCGAAGACCAGGTGGTGTTTCTGCAAATATCTCCATTTGCCTTTTGCCTTAATGGGACCCTTGGTTTTGACTGGAAGGTCCTGGGCCAGCTCTGAATGTAGCATGTGTGCCACGGTGATGGACTTGATATTTACACAAGCCACGCTGATAAGTGCACATGTGTTTTTAATGTTTTGCCTTTCTACACCACAAACATGTCAATGCGTATATGTGTGCGCACACAGATGGGCTGTTGGGCTAGGACTGGAAAAGGGATTTTTTTTCCTGTTTCCTTTTTGTAAAACTGTCCCCGAAAGCTAACATCTCCTTTGTGAGCACTCTTTTCCCACCACCCGGAGCAAAATTTAAGTAATGCCTTGCGTGTTGGTGTCTTTTGAGGATCACTATCCAGTTGTCCCACCTGGAAAGGTGCTGCAATTAAACTCACAAACAGCACCCAATACACCTTCCCCCTTGTTTTTGCTTGCATTTGAGGAGCTGACAGAACCGGCTGGGGATTGAAAAGCGGATCTCCCAGGTGTGCGGGCGGATAAAGCCACTGGACGTCGAGGGGGTGGGGCGGAGTGGCGGAGAAACAACCAAGAAGAACTAAATAAAAAAAAAAAAAAAAAATTGCTTCTTCCTCCTCTCTTTTCCTGCCTGCCTGCCTACTCGCCTTCATTCCTACCTGCACCTTTCCTTAAAAAAAGAAAAGGAAAGCAGACCTCTACTAGTTTCAATCCTCCCGAGCCAGTTAGTCTGGACCGCTGGTCTTAGTGCTGCAGTTACAGAAAAGCAAACCCAGGAGGTGAGCTGCTGGTCTGCAGGGCCGCTGCTTGAAATTAAGAGAAGGTGTAAAAATAAAGTCTTCTTGATCTCATGGATCTGCAAGTAGGGTTAAGGTTCCTGGCTTTTCTGTGAACCAACTCAAGTTAACTGCAGCGTAGAACATTCTTTTTACTTATCTCTACCCTTCTATCTCGTCCTTCTTTGCTTTCTTCCCCTTACTTTCCCTCGCCTTCTATTATTTATTTATTTTTTTGGTTTTGTTTTTGAAGGGGTGTTGACCGGTGTTTAGTTCTAGTAAACCGAACCCTCTCGCGAGTGAAGCGATTGGTCCATTGCGCCGATGACTGACGTGCTAAATGAGTGCGGCTCGCCGCAGCCGGGAGCTGATTGGCTGCGCGGGGAGACTCCAGGGCTTTGCAACAGGAGCGCGGGGCACTCGGGTCCTGCCGCCTCGGAGTCGGTTCCTCGCGCCTGCCAGCCGCCCGCCGCCCCTCGCGCGCACCGGAGCTGGGCAGCACTCGGCCCGCCCGCGCGCCCTCTTTGCGCAGCTCCTGCCGCCAGCCGAGGGCTGCCCTTGCCCAGGACCCGGCAGGAGCGTGGCTGCAGAGCCGGCCGGGGCGGGGACGGCGCCTTTTGTCCCTGGAGATTGCGGGAAGTTTGCGACGGGACGTGCACGGGGCGGCGACCGAGGCAGCCCCGACGCCGGGAGCGAGCGCGCCGAGCCAGCATGGGCAACGGGCGCGGCGCGGGGGGCCGCCGCGGGGCCGCCTCGGGCGTGCTGCTGGCGCTGGCCGCCGGGCTGCTGGCCGCCGGTGCGGCCAGTGAGTACGACTACGTGAGCTTCCAGTCGGACATCGGCGCGTATCAGAGCGGGCGCTTCTACACCAAGCCGCCGCAGTGCGTGGACATCCCGGCGGACCTGCGGCTGTGTCACACCGTGGGCTACAAGAAGATGGTGCTGCCCAACCTGCTGGAGCACGAGACCATGGCCGAGGTGAAGCAGCAGGCCAGCAGCTGGGTGCCCCTGCTCCATAAGAACTGCCACATGGGCACCCAGGTCTTCCTCTGCGCGCTCTTCGCGCCCGTCTGCCTCGACCGGCCCATCTACCCGTGCCGCTGGCTCTGCGAAGCGGTGCGCGACTCTTGCGAGCCCGTCATGCAGTTCTTCGGCTTCTACTGGCCCGAGATGCTCAAGTGTGACAAGTTCCCTGAGGGGGACGTCTGCATCGCCATGACCCCGCCCAATGCCACCGAAGCCTCTAAGCCCCAAGGTGAGGCAGTCCCCTTCCACGCCCGCGAGCTCCCAACCTGGGGCGGGGACCCCGGACGGACCCGGCTGCAGCCGAGCCGCCGGGCAGCCGGTGCGATTCTGCCCGGCGTCCCTGCACCGCTGCCGCGGAGTTCGACGTGCTCTCTAGTGCTTTGCTCCCTGACTGCGAGCGACGGTTTTTAAAAGCTTCTGATCCGTCTCATGTGTCGCTTAGCGCCTCTCCCGACCCAGGTGTCCGAGGGACTTGCCCGGCAGCGGGGACTGTTAATCAGTCCCCGGCAAACTCGGTCCCATGCCTGGAGTGGCTCTCCCTGAGATTCTGTCCCTTTTTTCCACACCTGGAACAAAGCCTTTCGCTCTAAATAGAAGGAGGGCTTTTCTCTCCTCCGGGAGGAAACCGGAGCGAAGTTTTTAACACCCGAAACGGGATGCTGGCGGTGGGGGTGGGGACCAAAACTCCCAAACGCCCCTAAGTGTAGAAAGTTCAGGAAGGCCGAGAAACTGCTAAGGCACAACTTTATTTGTTTTTATAGGTTCGCTGAAGATTAAAAAACAAACAAACAGAAACAAGTCTTATCCTTAGCTAGTCTGCCAGCCAAGCAGCTCCCGGACTGCTGCAAAACTGTTTTGAGAAACAAGTTAGAAACGGGATTTCTGTTCTCCATCCCTTTCGGATCACAGCCCGCTCCTAAGAGGGGTGGGTTGGGGGATGGAAAGCCTCTTCTCGTCTCGCACACCTCTTGGGTCTCTCATTTGCACAAATCCTTGGGTAATTAGAGAGATAAGAATGTAATTAGCTCATTCCTCACCTCTCCTTGGGGAGCAATGCTCTGAAAATGGGAGACTTTCCTAGCAGTTCTAGGGACCTGACCCAGGTGCCTCTCCAACCGCCCTCCCCACCCCATTTAGGGCCATTCTTAAGTGGGAGGGGAAAATGGAATAGACAAATAAATCTCCAAATAGACAAAACACACACACACACACACACACACACACACACACACACACACGCAAAGACAAAACAACTAAACACCCAAATCACAATAAACAAACAAACCCCCAAATAGTGTCCTGACTTAATAGGATTATGTTCAACCCTGAATTCTTCAGAAGTAGATTGAGGCTCAAAGATGTGGCGATAACTTGGGTTGGGGAGCCATGCTTAGGTGTGCTGAGCACCTGGACATCTGACTGGAGGCCTTTTGAGGAGGGGGTTTAGTGGGAGGACTGAGGGTGTGCTTTTCCAGAACAAGGGTAGGGGTGGATTGATTTTAAAGGGACACGAATTGTGAAAGTTTTTGCTTATTCTGGGAAGGAAGACCTGGGTCCCACGTGGCCAGCATTGGATGGCACGGGCCTGCTGGTGGCAGAGGCAGCAGCCTGCCTGCAGCTCCATAGTCTGGGCACTTGTGCTCTCTCCTTCCTGGGTGTCTGCACAGGGTTAACCTTCGGAAGTGCAGCTCTTTGAGAGTCAGGGCTGACCAGTTACCTAGAGCAAACAGAGCACTTTGCATTCTGATGGTGTGGAACCATCCCCTGCAGCCCATGGGATTTTCCTTCTCCCTTTCCTCCTGTTTAGGAGATTAGCACTGGCCTGCCCTGGGAGGCCAGCTCTGCCCACTCCTAAGAGTAGAAGTAGTAGAAAGGGGGGTGCATTGGAAAGCCTATTGATGAACCAGGAGGACTCCTTCCAACCTAGCCACACAGAAGACTGAGGTAGAATGGGGGAAACCGAATAATCGCTGTCTTCTGGAAGCCTTTTACTCCGTGACACGGTTCTGCTGGTCTGCTCGACCTGGGCCTTTATACCATCCTCTGTCCTTCCCTTGTCCCAGGAATGCGCATGCAGTGACCCTCCCAAGAGCAGCTGTTGAGCAGAGCAAAACTGTGAGGGGACCCGTCAGCAGTGGGACTTGGAACTGGTTCCCTTTAAGAGTTTCTGGGGAAAGACTGTGTCCAGTCCTTCCCAGGACTGCAGCCCCTCAGTGGGAGGGACTCCCACATGGCTTTCTCTGAGCCTGCCTGGACACTGACGATCGGATGAGCACTATGGTGGGAGGTTGTGTGTGTGTGTAAGGGCTTGCTGAGCCAAACCAAACTCCTGGTCTTCATAACCTTATGATTGGTGGCCATAGCAAGAACTGGTATTTTAGGTGAGAATAAGTACACATGCACTACTTTTATTCTTTAAAATTAAACTGATTTTTCAAAGAAACATACTGTGCAGCCTGTAGGCTGGCTTCTGTTTATATGCTAGGGCATGTATGGCTTTGGGGTAATGGGTAGGCCTCTGTGGCTATGTGTTACTAAAGATAAATTTGGTCATGAGAAATGAGTTAGACCACCACCCCCACCTTCCCCCAATAATTATGCCCACACTGCCTTAGAAGCTGTCAGGGGAGAGGCAATTATTCTTTTTCCAGGAGAGCAGTTTTCCTAAATTGTGTGCTTACGTTAGACCTGTATACTCGCAGCTGATAAATTGGTGTCCTCTCCCTGCCAGGTTTTATGGATTCAAGTTGTATGAATGAGCACACACTTTATTTTGTTGTTGTTTAGGCATGTTGTGCATTAAATCAGCCTGCTTTAGTCACAGATTGCAGAGGCCCCGGTGCCGGCGTTTCCCCGGAGAGTTCCTGCCTTGGCTCCCTGCTCTGTACAGAGAGCTGCAGTGGGAAGAACTTGGGGTGTGTGAGGGGAGTTTGTGTGTGTGCTTGTGTGAACGTGTGCCTGTGTGAGTGCGTGTTAGTGTGCATATGTATGCATTGATTTTTAAAGATTTACTTAATCCTGATTCCATTTTTGGACTTGGTCCTACTCTCCTTAACGATTGTAAAACACAAAATCTTTTCATTTTTTGTTCCTTTTCGTTAAACATTATTAGAAAGATACCTGACAACAGATTTAATTTGAACTCTCAGATGATGACTGGTGGGTTTCTCCTGCCGAGGCAGCCTGCAGGGCCCCCAGGCCACCCGGTGGGGGGGCTCAGATTAATATTGCATTTCACATTCCTCACTTCTCTGGATCAAGCTGCTCCAGAGTTGGCTATCAGAAAAGTGGAAATGGGGAGAGGTCATGCTGAGAACACACAGAGCTCACCCCAGTGAGCTCTTGCCACTCTAAGGGCACCAAAGTGAAATGTAATTGATGGGCTGGAGGAAAATGTTCCTGTGAGGTACTGAGCCCCCAGCTGCTTATCGGGCAGGGAGCTTTGTGAGAGGAGATGATGTGAGTGTGGGGAGTGTCAGAGGCTTGGCATTTGTGTTCTGATAGCCCTCGCCCTGCTATTTGGCCCAGATTATAATTGTAGAGACTTGCAACATGATAATTTCTACTCCTTTTAAAAAAATTTTAATTAAAAATAACAAAACTCAGAAAACCCCCAAGCTCATTCCACTCTCTCAATGTAGGTAACACAGTCCTTCCTATATTGTGGGATTTCCTTTCTCTGTTTTTGTCTCCCTTAGAAGCAAGAGCCATAACACAAAATTTAGGGTAAGTTTTCCCCTTTTATCGGGGGAATCTCAAGTTTCGGGTGCAAAGCACATTTCCAACTTCTGGACCAAAAAGTCACGTAATCTTTTTGCTTGGACCACAGCTGTGCCTCTTGCTACACTGAGTCTGGATGGTGTTTGGCCCTGGGTCAGAGTAAAGGTAGGCGAGAACTCTGTCAGTAATGTTGCAGGTGTGTGGTCTCTGCATGGGACTCAACATGGATGTGGAGAGGGAGTGGTTGGGCATCGCCTCCCCACTCAGCAGCCTACTGGCCAGCTGTGTTGTGGGGGAGCAGTGACTTGGGAGGGCTGGGCAGCTCCCCGATTGTCACCCTCTGTGGGAGGCTTTGTCCCAGTCACTGAACCACCGAGCCCTAGGGAAGCCCAAAAGGGAAGGAGGTATTCCTGCAGAAGCCGCTGGGGATGATGAGGAGGAGGAGGTTCGAGAACCACATATGTGAGTAGAGGTCACTCAGCACCCCATGCTTCCTTGGGTGTACTTCATGTTCCTCAACTCCAGCATGGTGCCGTGCCGGGAATGGAATGCCCTTGAGATTGTGCGATTGCTTTCTTAGATCCTGGCTAAAACTCCAAGTTGTTTGACAGAAGATGATGGTGATGGCGATATGGTGATGATGGTGGTATGATGTTGTGGATGGTGGTGGTGATGATGGTGATGGGGCGATGGTGGTGGTAAGAGTGATGGTGATGATGGTGATGTGACTGGTGGTGGTGGTGGCGGTGATGGTGGCGGGAGTGACAGTGGTAGTCATGGTACAGTGGTAGTGATGATGGTCCTCATGGTGGTGGCGACGGTGACGGTGACAGTGGTGAAGGTGATGGAGGGTGGTGGTGATGATCAGTCACCCGGCTACGGGTATCACTGTACGCTTTCTCCCTTCCCTCCCACAGAGAAATTTCACCTCTCAGGGTCCCCCTGGCAACAGTAGCAGTTTGGCTTTGAGAAGGCCCTCCGGCCTTAGACGACCCCTCCCTTTGGGGCTCAGCCACCGCCCAGTGGCTCTCTTGCCTTTTCCCCTCCCTTCCCTTCAAAGCACTTTACAGTGTCATGAAAATGACTCAAGAAGGCCTCTTCCAACCAGCTCTGTCTTCCCATTTGGCAGCTCTTGCTCAGTCTGCCCTCAGCCCCCAGCCAGCTGCTCTGTTCCCTTCCCGGCAGGGGCTTCACTGCAATAGCCCTTTTGCAAGGGGGATGTTCAGGACCCTGCAGTTGGGGTGGGTGAGTGGGACTGAGATTCTTTCTCGACTTCTAGAGAGCGGTCAGATTGTTGGTTAGGAGTTTGGGCATGGGAAGGGGGCTGGAATCAAAAGGGGGATGTTTGAAAGAGACGGGTAAAAACAGGAAACAACTCAATCGATGTTTTTACAAGAACCAATAACACCCCATGAAGTCATTAGTCGTAGGGCCTGCCCCACCCAGACCCAAGTAATTTAAGCAGATGTATCATATTCAATAATTCTCGTTCCTGAATTTTCAAAGACCCGTGTATGTCTGTTTATGGCTTTTGATCCCGGGCTCCTGGACTCTTCTTTTCGACTCTTCGGTTACCCTTCAGAAATTCCAGTCATTGCTGAACTACTTACAATCTGTTCCTGGGGCTCTTCCCAAGAGGCAGTTCCTTTCCGCACCCCTACCCCATCACTTACAGCTCCTCTTTCTCCCCCTGTCCCTTCCTAGGCACAACTGTGTGTCCTCCATGTGACAACGAGTTGAAGTCTGAAGCCATAATTGAACATCTCTGTGCGAGCGAGTTTGGTAAGAGAGCATCTGGGATTTGTCGTTTCCACTCTCCTCCTGGTTTGTGTCCCCCGTGAACAGAGCCTGTGCATGCATCCTTTTGTGAACTGGTCATTTTCCTCTATCTTTCTTAAATAGCTGCTTTTCTTAGATAGATCAAAGATTAGAGAACATGGGGAACCAGCCAGTTTTGTTGAAAGTCAGATGTTGCTCCTGCCCTTCTTTGTGTGGGATCATTGGTCAGGTTTTTGCGGACATTCTCTAGGAGTGGAGTGGGGCAGACTTGAGGGTAGGCCGGGCGGAGCTAGGGCAAAAGGGGTGCCTTGGACACTCCCAGAAGGTGCAACATGCAGCTCTAGGTCCTTTCCTCCACTCCGGCTCTTCTCCCGTCCACCCCTAGGGGTCAGCACCACTCTGCTAGTATCTGAAATGGCCATTGACCGGTCTCCTTCCCAAGAATAGGGGTCAGTTCAACTGGAGGGCCTTCTGAGGAGGGGCCTCTCTTAGGTCCTTACAGGCATACAAAGTGACACCCCTATGGTATGGGGGTGTTTCTCCCTTTACCTCAAATCACTCCATGTTAAAAGGAATCCTAAATCAACACTTGAAGACCTAAAAGATGGGCTGGATATGCCCTGGGGAGCAGACCCCAGGGGCCTTACATGGAAGACCCACACTCCAGACACCGTGGGAATCTCTCCTCTGGGATAAGCAAACCTCAGCCACATCTTTGGGAAGAGTCAACGCCCTCACACTGGCCTGTATTTTAAGTGGGTGCAGATCGGTGCTCAGGCCAGGCCCGTCTGACCTGTGTTTCTCATGATCCATGTTGTGTCCTTGAGGCTAGACTGCCTACAGCATTCTTATCAGGAAAAGAACAATGGTAGGTGACATAAGTCTTTTTGTCTATTCAAGCTACCTGCCCCATGTTTCCATGAGCCAAACATAATAAAGTACATGAAAGGCCCTGGTCCTGGCAAAGTGCCATGTCTGAATGGGCTGCTTACTTATGTAACAGGCACAAGGTGAAGGGAATTGTATGTATGGCAGAGGCATTCTCAGAGTATCTTCCATCTTCCGAAGAGGGAAGTCATAATCAGACCTTTGCCAGAGGAGGGTCCTTGAGAACGGTGTGCACGCTGCTTCTGTTGTGTGTCTCTGCCACCTCCGGTGTCCTGGCTGGAGGGCAGCAGGACCGCCAGGAAAACTCGGTCTGCTATGCATTATGCAACTTGAGTTCATTGCACCCTTTTTGGTCACCATTTTAAATGAACTCAGATAAATTTGTAGCCATCACCTGCAGTGCAGCCTGCAAACTCTGATAGCCACTCACAGTAGTCACATTTGCTTCTTGAGGTTCCTGCTTTATGGGGGTTGGGGGTGCCGCTAGCAAACTGAGCCACCTACTGTCAAGTCTGTGGTGCGCAGCCCCTCGCTGCCTCAGTGAAAAGCTTTCCTTCCATACACGGGGGTGAGATTCCTTCCCAAAGAGGCGTTTGGACAGAGAGAAAAAGGACGTAAATAAAATCCCGCTGAAATCCTGACGAGAGAAGCCTTTTGCTGCAGAAAAGTGGGCAGAAAACGTCTGCCCAGAACTGACCATGTTCCCGAAGGACCCGTATAAAGGATAATCAAGGTGGCAGCTTTTAGAGCTCATTGGTCGTCTTCAGGTATTGTAAATGACCCCACTCACTTCTAGAAGTTGGCCCCCTGACATTTCAGCAAATCCAGGGAATTACATTAGAGCAAACTTTGAAAGGTAATAAATTAGTTGATGTTTTATGCTTATGTGACTCCAATCAGGCTAAGCTCCTGAGGGAAACATGAAGGAAAACTTGGAACCGAGTGTGTGGAAGTGACTGACAAGTATACTGTCCTATCGGGAAACTCACATCCAATGTATCTGCTCAGTCATTGGGTCACGAATCACTCTCATTCATTCAACACTTATTACAGATAGTTTGTCCCAAAATACTTACCTAGAGTAAATTGAAATTTAATTTTTCTTTTTTAAGTTACATTTTATTGAGAAAAGATTATAACTTTATAGAAACATCAGGTGTGCATCATTACAAAGCAACATACTCATTCCGTTTTTCAGTTTTTCAAATCCTGACTGAAGACCAATCAGTGACTTCTTAGAGATTGTGCAGTCGTTTTACCTCATTAGATGCAGAGAGGACTGTAGGAACTCAGGGCCAAAGTTAAAGTCAAGGTATCGAGAGAAGAGAATCCATGTCTTCAGACTCAGGTTCTTGCCTGGACCTCATCAGCCTAGACTGGTGTCAGGTCTCCTCCTCCTCCATGATGAGAATGCTCTCTGCTTTTGGTTGCTCCCCACCATTCTGGCAGCTGGGAGCTTTGTGACAGCTAGTTAAACTGGAGACATTCACTAGACATGGTCTAAAGGCACAAGCCTTGAGAAAGACTTGGAATGGAAAGTGTAGGACAAAGGCTGGAGGATGCCCAGATCACTCCTCTGGGGATGGGTATCCTTTCTCCCTGCCTCAGGATCCTGGTAAGTCAGCAAGCCATCTGCTTACAGGAGGGAAGGGTAGACCTTATTTTAATAACCAATCTTGTCTTGGTGAATCTGAATGATATGCTGTTTGGGACTGTGTTCCTTTTAGTCCTGAGATTATTTTCTGCTTGGATTCATAGAACTTTTGAGTTGTGGACCCTAGAGGTCATCTATTTCCTCTATTAATTAGGAAACTGACTTTCTCAACTGGAGTTCTTTTCCTCTCTGTCATGCTGCTTCCCTCACTTAACAGGAGATGAACGGTCACTGGGCTTTGTCAGAGAGAGGCATTTATCTCCCCTGCACGGGCATGGTGTATGCAAACTTCTTTTATCAGCATGCAGGAAAGATTTTTCGGTTTGTTGCAATTTGTACAGTTCTTCTAAAACAATAAGTGGATTTTGTCCTCTCTCTGTAGGGGCTGAGCTTAGCTCAGTGCCCTGGAGAAGCAGGCACTTTGAGAAACTTGCTTCCTAGCTCATTTCATTTCAAATAAGGCATTAGGTCACACGGATGGGATTCAGTTAGGAAACAAAGAAATTTAGCAATGCAAGCTGACTCACAGCAGAGAAGAAAAGGAATGTTTCATCCCCTCCTCCAGATATGCAACTTTGCAATAAGTGGTCCTGCCATCCCTGGTGGGAAGACAGGTTATTGGAAGGCTCTCTGAGCTCCAGGAACAAGGGAGCGCATTCTTTCTGGGTCAGCGTTCACACTCGTCTTCCTGCCAGTGCATCCTTGGACTCCTGCAGCCTCCGTGGAGTGAGGCATGCCTGCCCATGGGCTCATCCCTGGGGAGTGTATTTTTAACACTCTGGCAGGTCTGCTTGGCCACTTGTCCCTCCACCCCTGCACTGTACTCCCTCCGTTCAGAGCACATTTTTTTCCCCAACAGGGAAAAGCATCAGTAGAAACACCTGTGTGCTGATGCTCAGGAATGCAGCTGGATCAGCCTGAATCAAGCACCAGATGTGGGAAAGCCAAAAGTTAGACGGTGCAGAATCTCCCATCCAACATGGCAGTCAGCCTGGCTGCTGCTCTGCATCAGGACGCCTTGCTCTGCTTCTTTTTCTCTCTGCTTTTCCTGCTAAGTGACAACAGGGTGCTACTCTTTTTGCTTAACCAGGCCAATATAGTATTTGCAAGCTGCCACACCAGTAATCCTGTTATTAACAACTCAGTGGCTTTCCTCCAGGTTAGTTTATCCCAGGGACGTGAGGCTGTGATTTATAATTGCTGTGAGGTTAGGGCTCTGCCTCTGAACACTGGCTTCTAACTTCTCCAGTGTCTAAAAACAGCCTTCAGCTTTTCTGGTAGTGATGTGCTTGAGACATTTCTGCTAAGATACTCCAGGGCTGCTTCTTATGCTGGTCTCTCCAGTTTTTGAAGTCAAAGGTTCAGGTGGCAACTTCTTCAGCCTGGTGTTTTCTTGCTGGAAAAGATTTCTTTGCCCCCGGAAATTTTCCTTACCTTCTGGAAGGATCCCCCCCACCCCCACTTATATGTTTCCTCATAAAGAATAAGACCGTACTTTGCAACACTAAACTTAGTGAAATAGGAAAGAGAGAAAAAAAAAAATCATCTCTGAATGTTAGCCTTTGGGAGTATTTCCTAGAAGAACTATTCCCAGAGATTCCTCACCTTCACGGACCTGTTTTCCCTTTGCCTCAGTCTTCTTCCAAGGTGCCTCGACTGTGCTGCTGTTTAGAGGCAGAAGGGCAGTTTGATCTCTTTCAAAAAAGTGGGCTCAGTCTTTCCAAACTAAACCTTGGGTTTCCCCCTGCAGATGAGGAAACTGGCTGCTTGGGCAGAATTGAGATACCTGTAAGCTGCCCAAGAGCAGGATCCGAATATTATCCAGTGTTCTACCCAGTGTAAGAGACACAGCATTCATTTTGTATCACTGACAAAGAAAACATGCTCCAGGTTGAAATGTGAAATAATTTGTGTCTTAGAGTGAACAAACCAAGGCCTGTCTGTACTTAAATAGTCCCTGGCACAGCGGAGGGCATAAAATAAAAAATTTCAGGGGAGTCTATGAATGAGCAGAGATGGTACAGACATGGAAATTGGATTTCCTTTTTCATAAAAGGAGAAAGCTCCTTCCCAAGTGAATATGTACAACTTGTTTATCAGGTTCACGGGTGACTATATGCTCTGCTTTAGGTGACTGGGTATTTATGTTAAAAAAAAAAAAAAAAAAAAAAAAAAGAACGAAAAGGAACCCTCCCTAGTTCAGACCAGATCAAATCAGATAGATATGGGAGAAGGCACTGCTGCTACCAAGGGTGGAGTTGGTGAGTGGGAAACAACTGGTTGTTGTTGTCACTGAAGATCTCTAAAATACATGTCCCATCTACAGATCGGTAAATTCTTGGAGCGAGTTATGTTATTTCGTGTGTTGGAAAGCATGGGATTGGGTGGCTTAGTGTGTCTTAGCAGTATAACTCACAGCCCACATCCTGTCCCACGTCTTCCCATGCGTGGGGTGGCTTCACAGGCCTGACCAGCAGCCTCTGCAGCCTCTAGTGCTGGTGAGTGTGATGTCAGTTACCTGCTCGCCCGCGTCTCCTACTGGAGTGGCCCTGAGCAGGCCCTGACCTAGGGGCCGAACCAGAAGACTCAGGGTCTGAGCAGTTTGGACTGAGTTCACACTGGAAGCAGCTTACCCTCCGAAGTCAGGTGAATAGCCATAAGGAAAAACTGGGAAAAGAGCCACATTTTCACCTCTGCTTCGTATTCTCTAAATCTCCATCTCTGATCTTAACAGTGGCCAGTTGAAACCTAGATCAGGCAGATTTCAACAAGAACACTTTTTTCCAGCATCTTCGAAGCTATGAATATGATTGAGGTAGGAAAGAGGACTCCGCACCCTAGATTCCATGAGTGGGGCACCCTGCTCCTTGGAACTGAATTCAGGCCCTCTCTGTTGCTGACGTATGCCCTGTAGTACTACTGAAATCTCTTCACCTCTCCAGGCCTCAGTTTCCCTCTATAAAAAGGCAGCTTTTTCCCAGGGGCAGGCTCTGGTGAGGAGCAGATAAAATAGGGTGTCAGAAACCTAACTCTGACTGGACAACGGGCCGGACTCTCTCAACGTGTATGTTGGCACTCTTCAGAAAAGTGGCCAAGGAGTAGTCGATAAACTACATCAGAAGTAGTCTGTCAGGGCAGATGAGGCCTCCCTGTTGGCACTGACCAAAGGAGTGAGAAGGGCATCATGGAAACTGTCTTTAGTTCTTAGAGTATTTATTGTAATCTTTCTGGAACCTATTTCTGTCTCCTCTTGCAGCGTACTGGAACGGCTGCTTTTCTTTGTGCTAACACATGCAGTGTGGGCATGATTGGTTCAGGTGGGTCTGACACATGCCCTCCCCTCCTTGTGCTGAGGTTCAGTCCTGACTAGGTGCTTCCTTGGGACTCTCAGTTGCCAGCTGGTGTGGTTTGGGTGTCCTTAGGAGTACTGTCCAACCTACACTTCTGTGACTCTTCTCCATTGCCGAGCCCACCTTATTTCAAACAAATATGGTGATAAATAATAAAATTTACCATTTAACAATTTGGAAATATATACGTGGCTTTAAGTACATTCAAATGATTGTGTAAACATCACCCCTGTCAGCGGCTATGTCTCATCATCCCAGATTGAAACTCTGTATCCAAACAGTAACTCACATTCCCCTTCCTTCCAGACCCCAGAAACAGCTGTTCTACTCTCTGTCTCTATGAATTTGATTATTCTCGGTACTTCATACAAGGGGAATCCTACACTATTTGTCCTTTGGTGTCTGACTTATTTTACTTTCACATAATGTTCTCCTTATCATTCGATATAGAAGCATGTGCCCTTCAGTTCACCTCCATTCTCTGAAGCTTTTTGTGGGTGATTGGAGCAAGAGGGGTAAGGCGTGTACTGGGATAAGGGGACAGTCCCAGCTCCCAGAGGAGCCCACTTCTTTGGGTGCAGCTTGCTCATCTGTACCTGCTACTGGATGTGACCTCAAAGAGCAGCCAGCCCAGGCCATCAGCCTGCAGATGGAGAGGCTGAGATGCAGAGGATGAGGTGTTAGTCGTTTGATGGCTCAAGCCGCTCCACCTCGTGTTCTTTCCAGTTCTTGTACCCACCTCCTCCTACCTGCGTAGCCAGTCCAGATTCCAGACCTCTCCTCCGTCATGTTCTCTCACTCCCGTCACATTTCAGTCCAGGAATGGTCGAGGAGACCCCCTGGGGAGCACTGGGTGCTCTTCGTTGCCTTCAGACTTTATGGGATATAAATAGACTAATGTCTGTGTCTCACATAGAAGGAGCTGGACAATATTTTCTTTTTCTTATGGAGAGGCAGCCAGTGCAGTAGGGTAGAAAGAACATAGGCTTGGCGTTAGACAGCCTTGGATTAAATCCCAGCCCTGTAAATGGAGCCCCTACAAGAAGGCCTCATCACACCCCGAGCTTGTCTCCTTACTTTCAACATGTGGCTAGTGATCGCTGTGTTTCTGTGCTGTGGGGAGAAGTGAGTGACTCAGGTGTGCAGAGTTCCTGGAGGTTGATGACAGCTTTATCCATAAGGATGATCTCTTCTTATTGCGAAGAATTATCGCTGGACGGAAATGAGTCTGGATAGGAGGATTCGAGCATGATTGAAGTCAACTGGTTTATGGAAAAAAATGGAAAGGGAATGGAATGTCCTGGTTAATTTTCTGGTTTGCAGAGGATTCAGTTGAAGAAACCTTTTAAAAAGCTCATTTGGAAAAACTGTAAAATCATCTTGTAGCTTCAAGGTGCTGTCTTAAACCAAACAAACCAAAAGCAACCTTATCTCCACTGGAAGTTAGGAGATCTGGGCATGAGTTAGGCTGTCCCCTCAAGTCATTGTAAAACTGGAAGCCATCAGCCATCACGACTGGAACCTGGAGGTTCGAGATGGAGGGAGACCAGTTCCTAGACATGCCCACTGAGTTTTCTTCTTTTGTACTTTTTTAATGTGAATTTTAGAAATTGTATTCTTAATATGTTTTTCCGACTCATCATTTATAGCATTCAGTTTAAGGGAGATTTTAGAGCCTTGGCATGTTATAGCATTCAGGTTGTATCTTAAGGGCAGTTTTCACTTTCTTTTCCAACAGCCGCCTTGTGATATTTGTGCTATTTACTCCCTTGAAACAAAATATAGGCTATGGTCAGATGCAAATAAGCATTTTCATATTGATATATTTTGTCCAGTTTTGCAGAAATGAGCCAGAAGATCCGATCTGCTTTTTTTTTCCCTAAGGAGAACAAATGGCTGAGAAGTGTCAGCCCTTGCCCTGTCCCAGCCTGTGAAGAGCAGCCAGTTAACACGCATTAACTTGGGAAGGCTTCTCGAAGGCCTAGAGATTGCGCTTGAAATCTTTGTTTAGTCTTTCAGGAACACTGTCACACAGATGATTTATCAAAGAAAGTTGTTTATCTGGCAGTAAAATAAACTCTAGGCCTGTTCAGACTACGGTTTCCCGTGAATTTCTACCAAGGTAAACAGTGTAACTGGCAGGTTGCAAATTCTGTGTGAAAGCCAGACACATACAATAAATATTTGAGCTACAGCTCTGCCGTGTAAAAAGCTCCGCCTGTCACCGGTGCTGTCCTTCCTGTCCCTGCCCAGGAGGACGTGGCACGGCAGCTGGGCCACCAGTAGCAAGGACTGGCTGCCCGCGTTCTGGGCCTCCTCGGCTTGAGTGCCACTTAGCGCTGGCACCTGGGCCTTCCGGCCTCAGAGGGGCCAGGCCTCAGGGTGGCTTCGCTCGGTATTGCACAAATAGCCTGTGATGAGTTATGAGGGAAATGAACCAGAAGTGACAGATTAAGTTTCTTTGAAAATAGACACTTGTTAAACCGAATTGGCAGGGGGCTGGGCCACGTTGAATGATTTGGGAGCCGGGGCCAGGGCCTGGGAAGAGGGTGAAGTCACCTGGTGAATCTGCAGAGCTTGAATTCTCGTGACGGAAAGTGATGAGGATGCTTCCCAGGATCTCTGGCTTTGCTCGATGCTGGTCTGAAGAGACCTGTGTAGGAACAGAGGGCAGAGGCGGTTCTGAGTATGACATCCCAGACACATTTAAGTGAGCGAGTGAACGCACAGCCGAGTGGTGATGATGGAAACGAGCCGAACTCGCCCTGCTAGGTCATGCCGAGGGAGACTCTGTGGCCACTGCTTGTCGTGGTGGCTCCTCTGGGAGGGGCCTGCTGGTTCTCACAGTGTTGGGCCTGGAGACGAGTGGGAGGGCCGGGCCCTGGTCGGGGTCTTTATTCAGGACTGGGCTTGAAGGAGTTCAAGAGCCCCTGTAACTTGGACCGCACGCAGGGTCTCTGTCATCTTGAGTGCCTCTTGGGGCAGGGAGGCAAAGCAGAGACCCCAGAGGAGAGGCCGTGTTTGTGTCTTTTTGATCAGGGGCTCCGGTCGTTTAGGATTGGAGGGACTCCGGGTCTGTGAGGCCAGGCTCTTCGGAGACCTCTTAGGGACTGGTTTGTGGTAACATTTTTTTTTTGACTTTTGGATATATGGGGAAATAAAGGAGTATTTAGGGCAGGAATTAGGGAAATCATTTACAAATCTGAAAGCATGTCTGAGTTGTAAAAAGATGCCAAAATTGTGCTTTGGCAATGGGGAAAAGTTAGGAAGCAGCCTCCCTAAGCCATGTCCCCACTTTTTCAGACAGCTCTGGAGAAGGGCTTTCTCTCTCTTTTTGTCTCTAGCCTTCCCTTCAGTATTGTCGCAGGACCTTTTGTGAGTGACTCCCTCAGAGATGCCCTCTTCTCCTGGTGAGCTCTTTGAAAATATGTTCACATAGGATGCCTTCCACAACAGATGCATTCAGCTGCTTGAAACAGCCTTGGAGCAGAAGGGAATGCCTGACTAGAAGTAGAGCTAGTCTGCCCTTCTGTGCAGCCATGCCCGAAGGTTGGGCCCCTGTGCCTCCATGTGGGTGGTGGGGTTGCCAGCCTCGCATGTCTCCTACTGAGGTTGCTTATCTTCGACGGAGACGTCTGGACCCCTTGCAGCTCCATACTGAGGACCCGGGGCCTGTGCTCAGTAAGTGTTAAGAATCCAGTGTGCGAGACAGGCCTTGACCAAACTTATTTGTCTCTGTTTTCTGCTAACTGCAGATACTTCAGTGCATAATTCCAACTCTCAGGCCTGAAGGAAGGTGGGGTCTTCTGTGGGGACTGGAGATTTGGGATGCTTCCTAGAGGGGCCGAGTATTCTGTCAGACTTAAGATGAATGGAGAAAGTCAAGAAGGGCATTCCTGGTGTCTGGAGATGAAGCCTGAGAAAGGAGCTAAGACTCAAAACATATAGTAACTCTTTAGAAACAGAACCTAGATCAGTAAAGAAGTGAGATAAAAAGGGTCATTTGTCTGTTCTCAGGCTCACACACCACCTGTTGTCAGGATGAGCCCTGGTTCAGGCAGGGGGACTTGGGCTAAACAGAGGTGTGAGAAGGCACGTGGTCCTTTTGACTCGCCTCTGCTGTGTGCCCTGCCGGGCAGTGGTCTCAGCACTGGGTGGGATGAGTAGGTGTTACAGTGGTGACCCATTTGGTGTGGCTGTGGGCCAGTCAGATGTACCAGGTGGGCACTGCTGAGAAGTAAATGAGGTCAGTCAGTGATTTTGTTGTCTGCTTTGGGTGAGGTGCTGAGAAATGGAAGGGGAGACATGAGCTGTGAGGAGGCTCCAACCTCCACTAACCCTTAGCCCTGCCACCAGCAGGAGCAGGGCCCACTGAAGAGCGGGTCTTCCTCTGCGACAGAGGCTTGGGCCCCTGCAGGGTGCCAAATACCTATGCACCCAGCCTCTCAGGTTACAGCTTCTGTGGTCTTAACACGTATTCATTCAAACAGGTGTGACGTGTGTGTGTTCTTTTGATCATCTGCAGAAGGTGTGCACAGCGGTCCAGATTTCATTCAGCAGCCATGGTTGGGCTTCTGCTCATACTTTACATGGCATCTGCTGACTTTGGCATCAACATCCCAAGATATTTTAATTGTGCAGACACCGTGTTTGTAACAGGGTCTGGAAAGACGGGAGTTTTCAATGTCAAAGTTGAAGTGACCAGCCCCCTCCTCCCTCAGGTGCCCTGCGCCCTGACTGAGCCCTTGGCGAAGGAGAAAGCCTTGCTTGACTGCAAGACAGTTCTAACCATGCACACAGGGACAGAAGGGGAGAGTCGCAGTAAGTCTGGGTCCATCCTGTTGTGTGCTGCCTAGTAGGTGGTACTGAGTGAGAAACCCCACACAAAGCCATCCTATTGGGTGAGGGCGCCCTGCTTTATTTTGACTGGGTCAGACAGAATAGGAGCTGGTAAGGTTCGCAGTGGTTTTGGGGCGTGTCTGTGGGTGAGCTCACGGAGGACTCGGGCACTGTCCTGCCCACTCCTGGGCCAGCTTGATGCTAGCCTTCCCGTTAGCCACAGGCTTCCCCAAGTTGCTTCGGTTCTGCCTCTTGGGCCCAACGCGCAGCCGTTTCACGTGACTCCAGGTGTGTTCCCTGCCCTTGAGGAGAAAGTGTCACCAGGAACTCCATTGCATATTAGTTTAGAGATTCAATAATTGTTGAGTGTGAGGGGGCTTCATGTGGAAGGTCACACGGGGTGACTGGGATGTTGTTCCTGCCTTCCCCATCTAGAGGGGATAGGGAGGGGAAATCTGAGACCATGAGGCCATGTCGCCAAATGCTAAAGTTCCTGTGAGAGGGAAGAGCTGGGGCCTCTGGGAGCAGAGAGGAGGGGGCAGCTCTCTCTAGGGAGCAGTCAGGAGGGCTCCAGACAGGAGCTCCTTCTGTTCTCCAGGGGATTGGTGAGAGTTTGTCAGGTGAGCTTCTTTGTAGTTAACTCATGAAATGTGTGGTGGTGAGTTTCTAGAAATGAGATTGATAAAGTAGGCACAGAATTCTTGTGAAGGGCCTGGCATGCCATGCTGAATAGCAGAGAATGTGTCTTCTTGGCAGTAGAGTGGTAGCAGGAGCTTGTTGAATTGTCACTGTCACTTCCATCTTAAAAGACGACTTGGGTGCGGGGAGTAGAGAGACCACAGGAGGAGAGCTGAAAGAAAAGGCACTCGTTAATCCACAGCCTTGAAGTTCTAAAGGCAGAACTTTGGCGTCCATGGGGAGATGATTTGGAGAGGAAAGCTGGGTGGGGCTGGGGTGAGGAGGGAGGAGGAGGCCCTCAAGTCACATCATTTGAGAGCTCTTAGGGCAGCGTGGCCGGGCCCAGACCAGCTCCGGGCCACCCACTCCAAGGAGCCCCGGAGACCTGGCCTGATGAGATCATTGCGTGGCCTGGAAGCCAGGGCAGGGCCATCTGCTGCGGTCAGGCCTGGGGAACCTTTGTTCTGGATGTGTGGAACAGGAGCCGGAGCCTGTAATCAGCTCCTACTTGGGTCACCACAGAGCTGGTCATTACCAAGAGCAGTCGTCATTAGGAGCTGTCGTAAACTGCCCCGAGTTTTCTCTCCAGACCTAGTTAGAGGCCTAGGCAGACAGCAAGCGCAGCGCTTCTGGAGCATTGTTGGGCCTGGGGGCTGGGCCGCTCATGGCCTCCTGGAGGAAGGAGGGGAGAGGGGCTGCAGTGACTGTGAAGGACAAGGGGAGAGGCCTCGGATGGGTGTGTTTGTGGTGTGTATGGGTAGGTCTGAGGTGCGGCGCACAGCTGTGCAGCACAATGGCCTGTGTCCACACATGCTAGTCTGTGTGCAGAGTATCTGCCTGGCGCATGGCTGATGGGAGCCCGCCTCTCCGCTGCCTGGCCTCTCCGGGGGCTTCGTCTCCACCGTGAGGCCAGAGGCTACTCCTCTGCCTGGCACTGCAGAGGGAGGCCTCAGGAACATGTCACTGATTGAGCAGGCCCATGGAAGCCCAGGAGGGATTTCTGCACAGCTTGTCTTCATGCACACTGAGGCCATCGCTGTAAGTATGGGGACATCTACAGTCTTGAGGTTCTGTTTATGACTCCAGATGTCAGCGAGACCTCTTTGCTTAGGTTTGTGTTTGGAGCAGGTTCATTCAGAACTGCTCATTCTCTTGGTTCGAGACACTTCCTTAGCAGATCGCGGTGACCAGCGGGGATTGTCATAAAGGGTGTGATCCCTTGGATTTAAAGTCTATTGGACAGCACATGTACAACCTTAGGAGTCCTTCAGACCTTGTTCAAGACTGGGTTCTACCACTTACTGTGTCAGCTTAGGCAGATAATTTAACCAATCAGTGACTCAGTTTACCCACCTGTCCAAAAAAACCAAAATACAACCACTTCTGTATAAGGAGGTATCATGTGATGTGATAGAAAATAGCAATTTCTAGAGTCTTTGGGTCTAATCTCAGTGCTGCCATTAAAATACTTTATGACATGGGCCTGCCAGTTAAAGACTCTGAGCCTGTTGCCTTGCCTGCCTATTGCAAATTGAAGGGGTCACAAGGGGGTCATTGCAGGGGATCTCTCAGTTCCCTCCAGCTCTGAAATTGTAAGGTTTTGTTCCACACAAAGCCGGTGACTTGGGTTCTTGATGTAATGTCTCGATTGACACTTTCGTGCTCCCCTCATGTTCACTAGGAACACTTGCCTTCATCTCAGGCCCACGTGGAGGAGAAGCCTGGGCCTGTGAGCGTGTGGCAGCGGACACAGGACCACTGCAGGTCAGGCCCCGGCATTGTGATCGGTATTCTCTCGGAGGCCCTCGCGATGTCTGCACCTGAGCCCCTCTCATGGGACCGCCCCACATTGAGGTCCCTCTCCTGAATGTGTCTCAGGGTCTTGTTCGTCCCTGTCTTGCTTAGAAACCAGGGACAGACACCTGGACAGCTGTGTTCCTGCGTGGGACAGATAAAGTCTGGTAGGAAAGCAGTTCGGAAGCATGGAGGAACGCCTGCCTTCTAAGGAGGACCTTCTAAGGAAGCACTTTCTGAACCTCAGAATGGAGGGTCCCCCATCTAGGGAAACTCATTCTGTAGCATAATATTGGCTGTGTGGTTGGGCTCAGTCTGTAACCTCCTTCACATCCCTGGAGGTGGGGCAAAGCTGAATTTTAATTCCAGCTCCACAACTTACCAGCCATGTGACTTTGTAAACTGGACTAAGTCTGGTTCGCTGAGCCTCAGTCTTCTCATCTGTCAGATGGGAATGATCGTCCACACCCCACAGAGTGTGCAGACTCCATGAGATTGTGTGAGTCTGGGAAATGACATGGTACAAATTCGTACCCCTCGTTACCTGCTGTGACAGCTGGACCCAAGTGCCACCTTACATCTCTGCTTGTGCCCGGTGGAGAGCCAGGAGCTATCAGAGTGCCCATTGTGGCCATTTTTTCTGTAAAGTGTTTATAGCAAGAGCTGAACGCGTGACTTTCTCTAAAAATTAAAACATAAAGGGTGAGTGCATTTTCCATTTGCCAACTCTGAGCCCGGATACCAGTGGTCATGTTTTTCCTCAGAGAAACTGAAGAATATTTTTAGAGGTTATTAAATGTAGGCTGATTGAACCCCAGCACATCTATGGACTCAAAAGAGGGGCAAATATGAATTGAAGATTGAGATCCACAGCGCTGAGTGGGAGAGGGCGCTTGGAAATCTCGGTCTGAGCTTTGTGTCAGCCTGGCCCCAAAGAGTGACCACAGTGGGTCCTGGGGCAGACATGACACCTCTGGGAGCCTTCAACCTTTAGTAGCGAGCGAGCTGGTGCTTTATTGACATTCTGTCTCTCTCTCTCTCTGCACCAACACAGGGTGCACAGTGGCTGATGGCAGATACTTTGTGTAGGCAGGAGCTGTGAAGTGTCAAAAAGTGAGTGACCACGCCATTGCTCCTAGATGCTGCAGGGTCTCATTGGTGACCTCCCACTTTCCAAGGGGCCTGGTGATTCTCTTCCCATGTCCTCCTTCAGATGGACACGCCTGTGTGTGTGAGGTACGCCTTTCAGGGCTACAAGTGTCAGGGATGCAGGGGAGAGAATTGTCACCGTCAAATTCAGCAGACAGAAGATATGTTCTGTGTAGCTCTGATGGAGGCTTGAATGGAAGTAAAACCTCAATCAGCCAGGTAGTGGGGGCTCTTCAGAAGTTGGTGGCTCTTGCCTGTGATACCTGGGGGGGCCTGCATTGGGCAGGAACTTGGAGGGAAGCACCCCTTTCCTTTAAGGTCCTGTCCATCTGGCACACGTGACTCAGTGATTCCTGGGGCACCTGCTGCCTGCACCCTCTGGGCTTCCCCTGGGGACAGCTGTTTTGGTTGGTGGGCTTCCCTTTTATGAGGAAGTCAGGTGATTTCCTGAGGGAGGTGGAAGAGTCAGCAGGGTCCCAGTCCATTAGGTCACCCAGCAACATGGACTCCACTTGAAATGTTTTTCTAGTCAGGCTTGACCTCACTGTAGACCCATCTAGTGCAGCAAGGGAGGGACAACTCCTGGGTGTGCACAGACAGAACCCCAAAGTCATTCCAGGTTGGGTGTCTTTGAGCTGAAGCTGGATGGCCCGGAGCGTAGCCATGGTCATCACTCTTGGGGACCGGTCCTCTTGTTGCCAGAGAGGAGGCCGGTGGACCTGGGATGGGCAGGCCCCAGGCCTGGCCTTCCTCTCCTCCTGCCCATTCCAACCATCTGGCTCCCACCCCCACTCTCTGGTATCAATTTTCCTGGGGATTTTTTTAAAACCCTTTTGCCTTCACAGTTGTGTAACTGTGTGTGAGCGAGGAGGGGGAAGGAGGTTGAGCATGAGGCTGCCCTTCACTGGGAAGGGAGCAGAATCAATAGATGGTGTTGATTTTGCTTGGTGACTGACAGCTCTTTGCCTGGAGCCTTCTTTTCTTTCAGACTTAATGTGTCTTCTGGCAGATTTCCTTGTTTTGAGTGATTACTCAAAGCAGGGAACAGGCAGGCCTAGCAAAGCACTCTACTCTCCCTTCCTCTGGCTCCCCTCTGCTTCTCCCATGTTCTTTGGAGTCAGTTGGTGCTACGAAGCTGGTCAGGACCAGCTGAAATTGTGCCCCGGCCTGGCTCTCCAGGTGCCTCAGGATGAGAAGCTGCCTGCTTCCCCCTGTTTGTCTGTGTATCTCTGTGCTTCTTTTTAAGGAAACTAGTCATTGGATTTAGGGTCCTCCCTAATCCATTATAACTCCATTTTAACTGATATCATCTGCAAAAGCCTCTATTTGCAAATAAGATTATAATCTGAACTTCCAGGCAGACATGAATATTTGGGAACACCAACCAACCCTCTGTAGTGTTCTAGAGTGAGCTTAATTTAGATAGAATTAGGTTACTTAATTTAAATAGATGTAGGCTACTTACTACCTGGTGTCTTTTGGAAAATCACATGCCTCAATCCATTTCCTCTAAAAGGTGCATGATAGTAGAACTACTTCATCGGGTTATGAAGATGAGCTTGAGGTCTTTAGAGCAGAGCTGGCACTTGACAGTCAGATCAGGGGTCCCTCAGGCAGACCTGGTAGGTGACAGTAGAGAATCTGGTCATTAGAGGGATGATGACTTGCAGTTACACAAAAGCCAGCTTTGATGCTCTGACTCTTGGAGGGGTTTCCGATGAAGGAAGCATTGTTGATCTATGCGCCTGGCCTGGCAGAGGATGATCTAGATATGAGGTAGCAACCGAGGGCTGCTGTATCCGTTTGCCAGGGACCTGTCTCCTGGTAGCCATCAGGAGCCAATGGCTCTGCCGTTGGGCTGCTGGGGATAAGGGAGGGGTGTTAAAAGACCTAGTTTCTAACACGACAGGCATGCTTTGTGAGTAGAACCACAGAAAACAGAGCCATAGGATCATTATCTGGGACACCTGAGATGACATGATATCTGCTGTGCAGCTAAGCCAGGTAGAGGCAGGTGCAGGCATGAAAGGCACCTGGGGAACCAGATCGGAAGGATGAGGAGAGAGACTGAGTATGCCCAAGGCCTCCAGCAGCCCTTGAATTGCCCCGCCGCTTATTTTAAGCTCTTCAGCAAAATAAGGGCACAGTCAAACTCTCTGTTGAACTTCGGGCCCAAAGTATTCATTACTTGGAGACAGGTACTTTGGAGGAATCAGGATGGGGCAGATCAGAACAGCCGAAAGCAGCAGCACCGCGCAGGGACGCCCTCTGTTGAGACTGCTCTCTCCAGATGGGCTGCGTGGGTGAGGTGCTTCCCCTCTGCCCACCCGCCCCAGGCTGTGCTGGCTTCCTCTGAACACTGCACAGTCCCTCAGGCTACTGATCAGAATCAGCCATGGTGCACATTCTGTGTCAAGGATGGTTTCACGGCAAGCTCTCAGTTTATGACAAATTAGCATGGTGGCAGCCTTGTGTACAGTGCCTCTCTATACACATCCATCCACAAAAGATCTCAGCTGGCACTGGAGTTAGAACAGCACCTGACAGTTGACAAGATGCTCTCCTGTGTACCAGCTTATCTGCAATCTTCAGGTGGTGTTTGTGAGCTTAAGCGTTTCGTGTTCGGAAGTGGCTGCATGGCTGCTATGACGGCATGTGCAGTGACATATACTTCCATTGTCCCCTTCTGGGGACATCAATCCTGTGCTGAGACAGTGAGGGTGCTGTGACCCCCATTATTTTCAAGCAAATTCAGGAAAGACTGCTCCATCTCCCAGATTCCCCCATCTCTGTACTGGGGTATAGCTTGCTGGGGAGACTTGTTCGGTTGGGTTGTGGGGAGTGCCTCACCCCAGAGGTCTGGGACAGGAGCCACAGCAGAAAGGCCTCTCCCTGCAGGGAAGGGGACTGGGGAATGGGAGTGTTGGCTCTGGGTTGGCTGTTCTGTCTCAATCAGAGATGGACACGCCTTTGGGGAGAGCTGGGCTCTGCCCCATGGGGCTCTGAGTTAAAGCCATTGCCTCTAAGCCCTGGGACATAGACTGTCTTTAGCAGGAAGAGAAATGCTGTGTATGACGAGTACTGGGGTGCATTAAAAAATCCGTGGGTCCCAGAGCCAGGAACTTAGTAAATACCAAGAAATAATGAGAAAACACTTGCCAGCTGAATGGTGGGGGTCCATTTGGGAGTTGGGGGAGATGCCCCGGAGTGCAATCCAGACATCTGTTTACTGCGAAACTGTCTGCTCTGCCCCAGTCTGCGGACCCCCAGACTCGGTGGAGATCTCCTCTGAGCCTGGGACTATTTGTCTCTCCTGGGGCCGTTTAGCTCCAGGGGGCAGCAGCCTCCACAGCCACAGGGAAGCTACTTAACTGCTCATCATTCATTCATTCATTCATTCATTCATTCATTTATGTTTTTCTTTTTAGTAAGTGGTGTTCCCATAGCAGAAAAGCAGAAAGGAACACAGAGTAAGGCTCCCGATGGGTTGAGGGAAAGAAAAGTGACTCAGTGAAGGTCACGGGGAGTCAGGACATACAGCTGGAGGCAGATACAAGTGTGAGCTGGCTGAGCTCAACAGAACGAAGAAACGCTGGAAAAGGAGGGAGATCAGCTGTCAGTCAGGCCTGGGTGGGTGCGGATGCCCATTTAAATTCTTGGTCCAGGAACCAAGGGTGCTTCAGACGAAGACACATCTCACCTTGGGGACACCAGCACACATCGCCACCCTGTTTGGGGCACATTGTCATCCGACCTGCTGCACTCCTGTTTCAGGTGGGACTTGGCTGCTGGCCCACAGGGACCACACGAGCTCTGTCCCTGCCCCCACGTCCGTCCTGGTGCTTCGTAGTGCAGCTGGGCTCCTCCTGTCTGACACAGCAGGAAGGTGTATGCTGTGTCTGGGCTGGACTTCAGTGCCTGCCAGTGGTCAGAAGAGGGCAGGCTGCCAGGACACGGTGTCTCTGAGCCACCCTGCTGTTTACACAGAACCTAGAAAGACTGGAGACGGGGAGGAGAACATTTGAGGGTAGAGAGTTGGATAGATATGTAGGCTGAGAATGGGACTCAGTAAAATGAACCTTGTTACGTGAGTGTGACACTGTTAAGGGTGTGCATGTGTCCAGATGTAGTGAGGAAGCTTCTCTTTCTGCTTCAGAGCAGCTCCTGTGGCGGTTAGAATGAAGGACTCTGAGTCTACGCATCTTTGTGGAGCTTGTCTTAGAGAATTCCCTGCTGAATCGGAGAGGTGCTTCCTGCTCTGAATCCTTTTACACCTAGATCACCCTTGGGAGGGAAGAGGGGACTGTGCGTGAGGACCTGCCCCGGCCTAGACCTGACAAGCAGCTTAGACAGAGGATGGAGGACACCTAGAACCCAGGTCTCCTGTTCTGCTGTGTCCCATATCGCTGTATCTCTGAGCTGCGTTTTCCTTCTGTCAGCAAGAGCTTGGGTAGAGGACTGTCCCCGGGTTCCTTCCAGCTCTATGGTTCTGTGTCCTGTAGACTGCTTTTTCCCAGCCAGCGCTGCCTCCTTTTCTGGGCTGGGACGGGCTGGGACGGGCTGGGAACTGCTGGGTTGGACGGTAGACCTTCTCTGATCTGCATCTTACCAGGAGCCTTGGGAGCCAGGAGAGGGCGAGGCGGTTCCGTTCGTTCCCTGTCTGGTCACCAGGCCTCTTGCTCCTTCCCTGCCCCACGCCAGTCGCATTTTAAAACAATGCCCACTTTTTACACCCTGGCCAGTGGCTTGTCAGGGCTGTCAAATATCCTGCTTTGCGCAGGGCAGTCCCCATTTATTCCTGCTGGTTAATTGCCCCTTTTCTTTCTGCAGCAGGGCTTGGATGTCCAATTATTGTTTCCCTGAGGGTTCTTGTGGGGTTGGTTCCAGGAACCTCCTGGATACCCCAGTCCGGGGGTGTGCATGTCCCCTCGATAAAGTGGTGTCGTCCTTTCCTATAACCTCCCTCCCACGTCCTCCTATGCACTTGAAATCATCTCTAGGTTACTTATGTGCCTAGTACAAGGTTAGAGCTGTGTGAACAGATGTCAACTGTTTTGTGTAGGGAGTAATGACAAGGACAAAAGGTCTGTACGTGTTCAGTACAGGAGCAGTCATCACAGGCCTGACTCCAGAGTGTATTTTCCGTCTGCAGTGAGTTGAAGTCTAGGGTGTAGCATGGGGTGGGGTGGGGGTGCAAAGGACAGACTCCTCTGGCTGCCTTGTGCTTCTGAGAGCCGCCACACCCCCGATAGCCAGCGCTTCCCTGTGGGGACCACCACCTGGAATAAAACCTCCTGGGTTAGCAAGGAAAGTACATGTTTGGGAAGGGAAGTCCTGGTGGGGTGCACAGGATTTATCCATGTTATTGGGCGTTTCCTGGGACTCCTGTGAAGCCCTTCCCTCCGGTGGCAGCAGAGCCTCTGAAGAGTAGAAACTAACTTCTGAACCCCTTTTGGTGAGCAGGAAAAGACATGGGCAGTAGTTTTGAAAATCTCATTTGCCCAGAGCTGACTTCTTTTTCGGAGAACTTTTTCACTCGATTGTAAAATACAGAATTTTATGTACAGACCGTGGTAAACAGTGAAAAGCATAAGAAGATTAGAGACAGTTTAGAGCAACTGATTTTTTTTCGTGTGTGTCTCTCCTCTGCATCATTGATATTAATGACTCTTTCTTACTGATAATCTTTCCAATTGGTTTTTTAGGGTAGGTATTTTTCTTTCCTAAAATTATCTTTCAGTTTTCCTCATCCTAGGTCTTTTAAAAGCAGAGATTTTTCCCTAGTGTTTCAACATATCAAATTAATATCTTCATTATTGTTCCCAGCCCTGGGTTTCAAAGGCACGGGTCTGTTAGTATTTCTTACGAGCAGTGTCTGTATGACTTTGTTGGAGAACATTCTTTGCATGTTAAAGAGGAAAGCCCTGAGAACAGGGGGAGGCCTGTGTGGCCTCATGAGGGTCACACGGACCTTTCCCAAACACCCTCTGTGCTCCGGGTGCTGGGCTTTGATGGCCTCAACTGGACCTCCTGGCAGAGCTAATTTTCCCTCTTACGTTATTTAGATTTCAAATTCCAGCCCTGCCACTTCCCAGTTGTGGGATGTTGGCAAACCCCTTACCCTTTTCTGCCTCAGTTTCCACATCTGCAACCTGGGTATAATTGAGGTATCCGTCTTGGAGGGTGGCTAGAGGATTCAAGGGGTTCAGATGTGTGAATGCACCCAGACCGGGGCCCCGGCAAATACTCAGCAGCTGTTAGGTGCTGGGGATGTTTGTGTTAAAGCAGATATTTGTGCAAATAACACCAGCTTCACTAACGAGGCCTTGAGCTTCAGGACTGTGACTATGCTGTTCACATTTTACATTCTTTCTCACCTCCAGAAATGTTTCACTGAGCTTTCTGATTGTGAGGCACTGCTCTTGTGAACAGAGGTGAGTTTACAGTGGGAGCGGCACGAGAGCATGTCCTGTTCTGCTGAGTCATGATTCAGACAGGCAGGGCCTTGAAGGTCTGGGATGATTGGGCTGGGGAGGCGTCAGGGGGAAGGGCGGCTGTAGCTTGCCTGGAGGACGGGTGGCAGAAGCATGCTTTTCACCTGCAGTGCGCCCTCTGATCTCAGAGGTCAACTGAGAAGACAGTAAAGGGATTAGGGCTGAGATGTGTCGTGTCCATTCTGAGAGACTGGACTCAGAGCTTATTCAAGGATATCCCAAGTGTGTGCCCAGGGCAGTCAAGGGAGGCCAGGACTTATCCTATAGTCTCTTCTCCCATCTGTCAAATGGAATAACGTGAAGTCACCATGTCCAGTGTGTCACATACTTCTGCGGGGCTGTTTTTGGTTAGATAACTTCATGACTGGGCTCTGTGCCCTTGTGTCCACCACAGGCCTGGACTGTGGCGAAGCAAGCAGGCCCTTGAGCCACGTGAGCAGGCCAGGGTGGCAGCAGCCCTCTGAGATGGGAGATGCTTTCACCAGGATGACTGAGGCTTCTGTGCTGGATTTCAAAGACTGAGAAAGGAAACAGGAAAGTGTTGCCAGTGCTAAAGGGAAATGGAGACTCACTGATCCAGTGGCTAATGGAAACCCAGAGCAGGAAAGTTTGTACAAAAAAATCAGTGATGGAGTCTGAACTCAAACCTGGAGTCTCCTGGCCCTGAACTCAGAGACCTTTCCTCTGAAATGTGCTGCCTCTTGCTGGCAAAGCCTTGCTCTCCTGACTTTGCAAGAATTCACAGTGATTTTGTGATCTGTGTCACATCAGCTTGTCCACAGTCAGCTGGATTTTGGATGTGTCCTTATTGATTTTGCTGACTTCGGTCTGATCTTCCTGAGTTTGGAGGACTGTCCTGGGGCGCCGGGATATCCAAATACCATTCAAGGAAGAATCCTCAAAGCACCACTGCAAAAAACCAAGGTGATAAATCAAAAGGTCTCCAGTCCCACTCTCAAACTCTTTAAATCATTGGTTCTCAAATGTGGCCCTCAGACAGCAGTATCGACATCCCTTGAGGAGGTGTGAGAAATGTTTTCATGAGTCTTGCCCCATTGCTACTGAATCAGCAACTCTCGGGGTGGAGCTTAGTAATTTCTCACACATTTTATCCATGGCGTGATACTGATGAGGCCTAAGTTTGAGGACCCCTCTCCTAAGCATCTCTCAGGGCCCAGGGCTGCTCCTGGTTGTTCACATTCATTCCTTTGGAAACTGCTTCCCTTCTTGATCCTTCCCAGGGACCATGCCACACTCCAGCTTGCCATTTGGGCAAACCCTAGGATTGGAGTGGAAAGCCCGTGACCCCGAAGTGGGACAGACTGTTTGCCTTGGCAGGCATGCCTGGATTTGGAGCCAAGATTCAATAGATCCTAATGATTGACTTTATTTAAGTGATTCTCTTGTTCTTTTCTGCCTCCTGCTTGGGGAGCTGGGGGAGGGACATGGTGTTGACTCTGAAGGAGAAGGACTAAAGATCTTAGCTCCACTCTGAGGCCCCTGCTCCTGTTGCCAGGGACGCCAACACACAAATCTCCTGAATAAAGCCACGCCACGCAGTGCTTTGCTCTCAGAGTAGGGTTTTCCTTTTGCACATTAGCTTAAATCAGTGGGGATTTAACACAACCCATGAAATCGAGCAATTAGGCAGCGTGATTCCGGATGGTCGACACTGCGGTGCTGCGTGTGAGGGTGTCGGGGAGCGGCCCCCCATCAAGACGCAGGCTCTACTCTCCTGCTTGAAGCCTCACCCCCACAAGGTCTGGGATCCAGAAAACAGGACTACTTCGTTAAATAATTTGCCCCAAATAAGTCACTCAGGAGCCTTTTCTACATCTGCTTTTTTTTTTTTTTTTTTTTTTTTGTAAATGAGAGAAAAAGAAAGCTGCTTTCAATTTTTTGTGTGTAATGTATGTCCCATAGTCAGTAAATGCATGTAAGAATGTGGCGTGTGGTTTGTGGTCAGGGGAGAGCTCTGAGTTATTGTGACGAAGTGCAAGCCCCTTTCTTTACTAAACGAATTAATGATGCCAAACACTGGCTCCTGCTGGGAACAGAGAGGTTTGCTAAAGACCATGGCAGGCCTTTTGTCAGAGGGACTCATTTGGGCCCTGCTGCTTGGAAGCCAGCTCTCCACAGCGCCCAGAGCGTCTGCTGGGTGTTGGAGGCTGCGGTTTCTCAGGGCCAGGCCGGATGGCCCGGGGCGGGTGCCACATCTGATTGCATGGTGGGTTTTGGGGGTGGTGCTCCACCTCAGGGCCTCCCACCCACCCAGGGAACTTGTGAAAAAGGAGACCAGGAAGCAGTATTGCTGAGGGAGGTCTTGCTATCTGAGCAGATGTTTGCACCTAGAGGGTCTGTGTGGGAGGGGCTGATGCATGGTGCCCATCTGGGGCCCTTCCTGGTCTGATCTAGGAGGCTAGAACCTTTGTAGAGTCTGCCAGTCTCCTCTCTGTGATGACCTTACAGCCCACCCCACAGTCATCCACTTGGGAGCTTCAGCTCTTGCTGTAAGAGAAAGTCATTTAGAGAAAAAGCAAGCCACCAGGATGGGCTGGTGTGGGCTGCTTCCTGGCCCAGGGTGATCGCTCACCAGAACCTACTAGAGAAAAGACATCCCAGTGCTTGCCCGGTTGTCCCCCAAATCTGTCAGGACCCCGTTCATCCTCTCTCACTTGGAGGAACTCTGGAATAAAGCAGCAGGCTGTGGGTAAAGAGGCAGGGCCAGAGCTGCTCCCTGCAGCCATGAGACCCCAGCTGCATGAGCTCCAGGGCTTGCTTCTTAATGTCCCTTCCAGTCCCTTCCCATTCAAAGCAAATCATTCAGCTTCTGCTGTGAAAGGTGATGAATGTGAACAAGACTTTTTTGTGGAGATCATTTCACAATATACACACATATTAAATCACTATGTTGTACACCTGAAACTAGTAAAATGTTATATGTCAATTATAGCTCAGTTAAAAGGACATGAATCTGAAACACAAAAACAGATCCAAATTCTAGCAAAGCGATGGGGATTTACTGTATCTGTAGGTCATTCCTTTCTCACCAAAAGTGGGGAGAAAGCAGAATTCTTTCTCAAACATAACCCTTTAGAAGCCCTGGCAAACACCAAAAGGATCCAGTTGAAAGATAATGGAAGTTTAACTTTGTGTTTAAGATGGTGTGTTTTGTGATTCATTTACATTTTATATACATTTAACACTTTACTAGGCTATAAGCTTGTTTATGGTTTTAACCATTTTGCTTCAAAATAAATGCAGTTTAATAGGTCAAAAGTCAAATAGTAATAAAAAACTTTTAGCAAAAAAATTCAAAAGCACCCCCGCCCCTCAAAGAGAAAAAAAAAAAAACCAGACTGCAGTCTCCTGCCCCAGGCCTCCTGCTGCTCATCCATCCAGCCCAGAGGTAAGCATTTTCAACTATTGTGGTTGTTTCTTGCCATATTTAGCAACATGAAGTCAATAAATAACAGTCTTAGAATTTGATTTCTTGTAATTTTTAGGCAATATACATTGATTTTGTTTTGAAGATAAAAAGTTATCTCCCCACTTCTCCATATTCTTTTCAATGCAGTTTTATCATACTTTTGGTTAAATTAATATTCAATGTTTATTATAATTATATACATATTTGCAGCTGAGCTGTGTAGTATATTGCACATATATTTTTTTGTTTTTCTTTGAGATAGTAATTGCCTCACTTTATTTTCCCAGTTCCTTAACTTCATGGTGTGAGTTCAGCCCCAAACTTCCCTACAGTTGCATCGGGTAATCTACCTGAGCCCTCTGTCCTGTTTCAGTCTGCACTGGGGGAGCTCTAGTCTTGCCACATACATAGCAGTTCTAGAAAAACCATTCTCAGACTTTCACTTGCTTTTATCTTGTTGGATATTCAGTTTCCTGAATTTGATCTTCTAGGTCTGCATTTCCATAGAGCATATCATGAAATAGTTTCCTAGGAGATGATACCTGGGAAATAATTTATTATTTTTTTAGAAACCATTGAATGAAGACATCTTTGTTCTAACCTCAAATATTGATTGATAGTTTGGTGCAGTATTGAATGTAGACATTTTGAAGGTATTGATTCATTATCTGCCAGCTTCTAGTGTTACTTAGTGTTACTGTGATAAATGGATTCCACTTGGATGCTTGATCTTTTGTACACTCGTATACTGTCTTTGTCTCTGGAGGATTTAAAAAGTTCTCTTTAGCAAGAGAACTAAATGTCATCATTCATTGAGCTGGGCATGCTTTAATCTGAAAACTCACGTTCTTCATAACGGGTACGTTTTCTTGTATTATTTCTTTGGTATTTCCTCCCATTTGTCTTCCTGGTTCTCTCTGTTATTCAGCTATTGAAACTTTTGGATTGACCCTCTAGCTTAGTTTTCTTTCTCCTCTTTCCCATCGATTGGTCATTTTGTTCAGCTTTCTGGGAAAGCTTTGTAATCTTAAAATGCTTATGTGGCATTCTTTATTTCTGCTTTTATCTTTTAAATGCCTAAATACTCTTTTTGTTCATTCCCTTCAATAATTTTCTGCTCTTGTTTTATGAATACAATTTCTTCTTATTGTTATCTTTTTAAAGAGTTCTAACATTCCCTATGTTGTTATTTCCTAATTTTTTTTTTCTCTCTGTTTCTTATATTTGACATTTGTAGAGTTTTGTTGCAGGAGCTGCAAGTGTTGTCTTGAATTCTCTGGCTGGGGCATACGAGTGTTCTGAGATGTGAGGGTCTGTCTCACAATTTACAGACTTTTTCTTCATCCTTTGGGATCGATGAAGCAGTGGCCCTCACTGGCCTCCTATGTGTCTGGGTCTTTCCTAGTTCACAGTTTGTCTGGTTCATATTTTCTGTTTAGATAAACCCTTGGCTGTTGCTGGGGTGGGGTTGGTGAGGGATAATCACCTGGAGGCATGGCCCAGACTTGTGGATCTCAGTGACCTTATATGGAGACTTTTTGCCAGTTCCCATTTAGTTTACTGGTTATATATAACACAGCCTCAGTAATGGAGTTCAGAAGAATCTAGTTGCCCTAATTCCTAGGTATTTCTAGTTCCCGTAGTGGGACCAGCTTGTTTCTTACTAGCCCTTATTGATAGGCAGCTAGGTGTCAGGTCTTCCTTTGTCCACCAGGTTCTACCATTCTTTGCTTTCTATTTTTCTAAATGTTAGTGTGTTCTTGTTTCTTTTACTATGTTCTTCCATGCATTTATAACTTGTTTTTAGACTATAATTTTAAATGCACTTCAGGAAGGGGTGGAAATGATTGTGTGTTGCTCAATCTAAAATGTTTGGCTGGAAGTGGCCGGTGATAATGCTGCCGGATGTTCCAGGTTAGTGATTGTCAGGATAGCATGGCTTTTCTCATCCTTCCCAGCCCCTGTTGGTTTTTTTTAGCTCCCAAAAATTCACCCTTGCCCTTTTGGATCCTGACTCCCAAGGTCATCAGTGACCCCTAGCCACCTTGGCATGATCTCACCTCATGCTCGTTCTTCAACTTTGCAGTGCTGGGGGTCAAAGCCCATTTGCTCCTTGTAATTCCTTCTTCCTGTACTTTTCGAGACACTGGGCTGCCTGGTTTTCTCTATGGACCTGATGACTTTTATAATAACTCTCCTCACCCCAGTGAAGATGCTCTCTGGGGTCCCTCTTTTTCTTTTTTTTCTCTGTTTTTAATCTTCCCTGTAACTATTACCTGTAATCAGGGGAGTCACTAACTCAGCCTGGTTCCCATCATTCTCATCAGCTCCCTCTTGCATTTCTGCGGTACTTCCACATTACATCGCACAGTCTGGCCCTCGATCAATGGTTGCCTTAGATCTGCACATCCTCTTGGGTAATTGGAAGAATGGTGGCACCATTAGTATAACCAGACCAGTCTTTTGGGGAGACCACTAAGGAAGTTTAATTTGTGAGCAAAAAGGTTTGGTTCGGGTGACTGAAGGTGGAATGCAACTTTACCGGAATATAAAGAATTTTTTTAAAGATTTCTGAGAAAGACCCAGACAGTTCATAATTGCAACCCTGAGTTTTGGGTTTTCAAAGTTTCTGGGTCTCTGAATCCTTACAGGCAGGGACTAGCAAGACAAGAGATGGGGTGGTCCACTCTTGAAAGATGTTGAGTTGTGGCAAAAAACAAAAATGAAAAAGGGTTTCATTTGTTGCTTTCTTTTAGCTCAGGGTCCCGCTGGTGTAGCTGGCTGAGATCATGGGCCTGTGGTGGATGTAACATCATGCCCAGCGCAGGAAGAAAGAAGGAGCATGGGGTGGGGGAAAGGGCCGCAGATCAGCTTTGCTGGCCCCCAGTGTTGCTGGCATGGGCTCACTGGGTGGGAGTACTTCAGGCCCCACTGCACCCTGTATTTTACAGATGGAAAACTCAGGACTGAGAGCTCAAAACCAGATTCTGTGGTCACATAGAGCTTGGGGTCCAGAGCTCCATCAGTTGCTGCCTCCTGGGCTTCTCCCTGCCCACTGCCACCATTTGCATTGCAAACTGTGAACACAATCTGTGGTTGAAACCACTGGGGTCCAGGAGCTGTCAGCGTGGTGGCCATTGAAGGAGGGGAAAGGAAGCCGAGGCTCAGGCTGCTCCTGGGCCACACCGCCCCGTCCCAGCAGCCCTTGCGCGTGGCGTGCTGGGAGCGCACACATATCCATAAGGGACGAGGAAATCAACCTCGAAGGGCTAATCGCCTATCCAAACATTGTTGGTAATCTGCATCCCTAAAATAAACCCTTGAAAGATGGAAAGATGTTAGTAATTTCTGGCCATATGTGCCTCCTCCTTCCCTACTCTCCCCACCTCAGAAAAGAAAGTGAGCCAAAAGGCCAGGAATAAAGACTAATGCAGAACACATTTCCATCAGCGAAGTCCCCCGCCTCTCTGCTCCCTCCACCTATGTAAACCAAATTCCTTTACACGGTCATGGCAAAGGAACATTAATTTTTGATTTCAGTTGTGATTAAAAGCAACACAATCAAAAGAGTGAAATAGTTTCCACTGAAGCAATATCATTTTAAACTGTGTCATGGTGTAGTAGGAAAGAGCATGGTCTTTGGGGGTAGGTGTGGGTTCTAATCCTGATCCAATCTTTTATAAACTGTGGGTTCATGCTGTCATTACCCAGCCTGAGTCCTTCTCCATAATAAGTAATAGGGATGCCTTCTTCACGTGGCTGCTGTGAGCATTGTTGGGGCCACACACAGACCACCTTCCCCAGGCTCACATGTGGAACCCGGCCGTGGTGGGTACGTGGTCAGTGGTGACTCACTCTGCAGAGAAGAGGGTGCCCAGATTGCCAGCTGGGGACACGTGTTCGACTCTCCTGGTGATGGAGTCTGTTGCTTCTCTGGCAATGCTTGCTTCCAGCCTTAGGCTTTGGGAAGTAGTTTGGGGGACTCATCGAACATCTTGGGGTCACTTGGATGTTCTGGTAAAAGGAGCAAAATTGTTCTTACTACTTGCCCGTTATGCAGTGCTCTCCTATGCTCTCCTCAACAAGTGGTTTCCTCCAGCTCCACTTGCTGTGTGTTGCAGACGGCAGGCAGAGATGGCGACTTGATTTTGCCTTGGCCTGGGCAGCGAGTCTCCTTTTGCTGTTCCCTCGCCCAACCCGGAAGATAACTTTTCTCCTTCATGGATCCACAGACTGGGCGGGTGAGGTGTTTTCTCAAGTGAGCCACCAGGTACAAGGTTTGTAAGCCAACAATGGAGACTGACCTGGGTGTGGACCTGTTTGGGCGTAGCTGGGGTAAATTCCTGGAGGGGTTGTTTCTGCTAATTTCTGTTTTCCACCCCTCCCCCGCCAGCTGGTCCTATCTGCCTTGTCCACAGTGGGTGTGTGAGTAGCCTCATCATCTGTACTGTTTTAAATGGGACAGTCCTTTTTTTTCCTTATTTCTGAACAATCCCATCATTTTAGTATGTTCAATTTTGTTTCCTTTTTAACAAACCAGAGCTGTATTATTATTATTATTTTTAAATAAGGAAAGGTGCAGTCAGGAATGAAGGTGAATAGTCAGGCAGGCAGGAAGAGAGAGGAGGAGGAAGCATCTTTTATTTTATTTTTACTTAATTGTTCACACTGGTTGCTTACCCCTAGACCCGGGACTTAAGCCCAAGGTAGATGTCTTGCTTCTTTAGAGGTGATTGACCCAGCCACTGCTCCACGAGGGCGTGCCTCCAGGCCACTGCTCCATGAGGGCACGCCTCCAGGGCTGTCTTTAGTAGGGGCAAAAGGGCAGTTGAGTTGCCTGCCCCAGGTCCAGTCTGTTTAGGGAGTCCAAAAGCAACTGTCCCTTGTGCCCCGCGTTAAAGATGGCACTTGTCGGCTTTCATTTTATGGGCTGCTGCCAATACTGCTGTTTCCGCCCCCTGTGAGGAAACTGGAGCCACATGGAAAGAGGATTCCTCCCTACCCTCCCTGCCCTACACACACGCCTGTTTCTTCAAAGGAAGCAGAACACCGCAGTACGGTCCGGCTGTAGGTAAATACTATGGGGGTTCTCTCTGGCACTGTGGGGGTTATTCGGCATTTCTGGCACTGAGATGGTTAAAGCAGCATGCGTTTTAGGCAGGACATTTAGAACGAGACTTATAGGGGTGCCAAATTTGGTTTTCTCCTAAGGTGCCAAAGTTCCTGCCTCTAGTCCTGGCCATTTGCATGAAGTCCCGCTGGACCACATGTCGTTACTATGTTATCACCTATCAGCATCACATAGTACTTACTCGTTGTTGGCCTGGCTGCTCTGTTTCTGCTCGGATTACTCTACCTCCTCCCCTCCCCTTAGTCATCAGCACAAAACCCTGTTTCGTTTTTGTTATTTCGGTGTCCCATTTTTGTCTGAAGGAAATATGGTCAGCTTGTGTAGGAGTCAGACATGATCAGAAGCCCAGGGCAATGGCTAGTTTGGGATGGGGAGAGTTAAAGGACAGAACTCATTGGAAAACTATGCTCAGCTCACTTGTGGGTAGGGAAGCTTGGAGCAGCCGTAGAGGTCAATGTTATTCCTCCAGCAAGAGTGCTCTCCTGCTCCTGAACCTCCTGCCATCCGTGGGAGTGAGGCATTTCTTAAGGGGTTCCAAGCCTAGGACACTAGATGGAGTTAAGTAGTTTCAAAATCTGGAACTCTTTTTGTAAGAAGAGAAAAGCAGGAACATACTTAATTGACTGAGCTTGACACATTAATTAAAGGTCTGTTCCTAGGGTTTTCTCCTCTCCTCTTTATTCTTGGCTAACCAAGGTGTGTTTTCTAATCAGCTGCCTATTAAATAATGAAAAACTTTCACAATGCAGTTTTTCTTCTTCTTTCCTTTTTCTTTTTAAGTGCCAGGGCAGTCTCAACCATTTTATCATTTCCTAAATCAAGTCACTTTGAAATGTTTGTGAAGGTGTGAAGAGAGTCTGAGTGCTTTTCCTAGGCTTTTAATTCATTTAAGCAGTATTCTAAATTTTGGGTTCATTATCAAGAACTTTGTAACCATAGAGTTAGCAAGCTGATGAGTCTGTGAACATTCACATAGGGATTCAAGTTGAGGATGATGTGTCTTTAGGTGAGTAAATGTAACCCCTTGTGCCTCAATTTTCTCATCTGTTAAATAAAAAATTGTACCTTCCTCCTGGACATGTTAGGTATAATTGAGGAAATGCATGGCAAAATACTTAGCACACTTCCTAGCGTGCCCTATGCTTTTGTAATTGTTACTGTTATTTGGTTCAGAGTCAAGCCTTTCCTTATGGAGTGGAGGTGGAAGCTCTGAGTTATGAAAAAGAGAGGGCTGTGCAAATTACCTGGCGACTAGCATCGAGAACATGACTTTCAACTCTTCTGTGAATATCTGGGGTCGGTCAGCCTTAGAGTCCCCAGTCTGGGCACAGCGAAAACCGGTGTTCAGAGCATTTCCAGCTTCTTCAGTAGGCCCTGTGAAGCCATCACTAGAGTATCTGGTTGCTTGTTCAGAAACAGTATAAACTCCGGATATGTAGAGACGAAGGAAAGAGAAGACAGAGTCGGTGGAGGGTGGGCTCCCTTTCTGCAGGCAGTGCGCAGAGAACAGAAGCAGCCTGGGATCTGAATGGGGCTTGAGAAGTGCTCAGCACCTGGACCCAGCCCTCGGGCTGCACTGGGACTTGCTCTTATCTGTCAGGAAGCCACAGCAGAGTCTGGTTCTGTGTGACTTTGCTCAGTGGACAGAACATTGGTGGCACTGTGGGTGGGTGATCAGCCATTAACAGAACTTTGGCAGGACCTGCTGTCAAATCTCCCGAGAGGCATGTTGGCAGGGGCTGTGGTTTCCAGTGCTGAAGCTGGACATTGATGCTCGATGCACTCACCCATGGCATTTTTTCTTTTTTCAAGGAAAGAAGGGAGAGGAGGAAGAAGCATTCTTGTTTATGTTAATTTCTCTCCTCTCCTTGGCCCTGCATTACAAGCCTGATTCTTTGGCGCATGGTCCACACCCCAGCCGTCTCAGCCACATGAGCCACGACGGTGCATCGCACAGATCGTGAATTTCCTTTTTTGAGTGTGCACACAGGGATTCTTTCTGTGTTGTTTACAAGACTCCACTTTCAAAGAATTTTGGGTCCTTTGGAAGTTAAAAAAAATAAAGTAATAACTTCCTTAAAATAAAACCCTTTTAGGGTATGCTTTTCATTGAATACTGGATTATATTGGATTAAATGTTCCCCTTAAAGCATTGTATTCTGAGTCCCTGAATTGAAAAAAAGAGAAATATGATGTGGTTTTAAATTTTATTTGAGAGTCTCTTGGCATGATAACTCCTGCGTTCCATTAAACACCATAAAACCAGGGGGGCAGAATCAGTGCAGAAAGGTGAGCTGGGACATTGGTTCTAATCAGTAGAACTCATCTGTCTCTTACTTGCTATGTGCCTTGATTTTTACCCTCCTCTTCAGCCATACCTTGGGGTTCTTATTTTAGATGAAAAGCTCTGTTCTAAAATGCTTTCTCTCCCGCTTCCTTCCTCTACCCCTCCCTGCCCTCACTATCTCTAGCACTGAGGATGAAAATAAAAGAAGTCAAAAAAGAAAATGGTGACAAAAAGATTGTCCCCAAGAAGAAGAAGCCTCTGAAATTGGGGCCCATCAAGAAGAAGGAGCTGAAGAAGCTGGTCCTGTACCTGAAGAATGGGGCCGACTGCCCCTGCCACCAGTTGGACAACCTCAGTCACCACTTTCTCATCATGGGTCGGAAGGTGAGGAACCAGTACCTGCTGACGGCCATCCACAAGTGGGACAAGAAAAACAAGGAATTCAAGAACTTCATGAAGAAAATGAAAAACCACGAGTGCCCCACTTTTCAGTCGGTCTTCAAGTGATGCTCATGGGGCGGGATGGGGAGGGAGTGTGGACTGGGGTGCGGGGTTGGGGCTGTGCAGCTGCTCTGAACCCTGGAGCTCACTCACTGCTCCCGCTCTCAATATAGGATGCTGTCATCCACGGGCTCTGTCCCTGAAACCCCCCACTGCTTCCCTCCATAGCCGTGCTCCAGACCCCACTATAGCCAATATTTAAAGCTGCACACCCAGGTAAGGAAAACCATTTAGATTAGGAAGCCTATTCAGATGCACAGTGTGGAATAGCATACTGCTGAGTAAAAGGAGATGCAAAACCATTTCAACCAGAGACACAGTCACTAAATAAAAAAAGTTGGCATAGGAAAAGAGGACTAGGGCAAAGAGAGAGACAGCAGTCAAACTAAATTCTGCAGCTTTCTTTATGTCATTCCAAATTGCTTTGTGGATCCATCTGCTAGTCTATGCCTTTGGAAGTAGGACATACTAGCTAGTGGAAGGCAGATCACTTTCTGAGTTCTTTGTCTGCTTTAGAGGGAATTTCGGATCACTTGCAGGTAGTCACAGGTACAGGGAAGAAAAGCACAAGGGTGGTAGGTAATAGTGGTCACAGAGGCAGCTCATGCCCACAGGACCTTTCTGTGTGACTGCCTTTGATATGTATTGGCCGGTCTCAGATGCTGTCGCCTTGGCCTCATGCGTGATCCAAGCTCCGGATGTGTGAAGGCGCACATGCTGGTTCTGTGTGAGGAAAGGGCACCAATCCTTGGACATAGAAGAGAACGATTTTCACACTGAGAAGGCAGCAGTCAATGGTTTTCAAAAAATATAGTTGAAGAAGAAAAAAGGATAAACATTTAGAACAGTCCAGCAAATTACTGGTCAGCATGAATTGTGATTGGGTGAAAAGCTTAGCATTCTGTTCATTCATTTCACTTATTTTTAAAGCGCAACAAAAACACCACTTGATTTTCAGTTAAAAAGTTTTATTGAAGGACCATTGCGTGATAGCGTACAGGTTTAAGATCATCATAAATCAGCACCTGTATATAGCATGTTAAGTTTACCACCAACATACGATTCTGTCTTTTTAAAAGTGGGCATTTGAAGGGTGTGCTAAGGTCAAGGTCTCTGGGTACACCAGGGTCTCTTCTCCAGCAGCTCTCGTGATTGCCTTTTTTGGCAAGAGGTGAATCATCCTGGCAGCAGAGCTGAGTGGTCCTCCTTCCTGAGTTCTGGGTCTCCCTGGGCCCAGTGCAGCACCATCGAACACTTTGCATTCTTTTCTTCCCTGGGAAGAAATGGATTTCTTTAAATTCGATTGCCTGTAGAGCAAAGAAATCCAGAACAGCCTGCCTGCCTGTCCTGCTCTGAATTTTTTTTTTTTTCCACTCTTGCAAAGGGACAATAAGGCCACAAGTGTCCCCATCCAAAGGGAGAGTTTCAAAGGAAACCAACTCCGCAGTTTTTCCTGAGTCCCTAGGATACTTCTCAAAGCCCTCATGTGTAATAGGTGCTGTAAAAAAACCTGTTCATTTAAGCAACTTTGCTCCCTTTGTTCAATATCTAGGAAATAATTCCATGAGATTGTTAGTTTCCTCTCCTAGCGTGATTCTTAATTCTCTGTAACACCTCCAGGACTTTAGTGATTGTCCCTCTGGGAGAATGTTTATACCCCATCCTGATGCTGCAGTGAAGCTGGGAAGTCCCTGCTATGAGCCTGTCCTATTGTAGAAACCGTGGAACCTTCTGTTAACTTCTGAAGACTCCAATCTAAAAATCAGCCTGCCAGCTTCATTACCTGTGAGAGTAACCCTGATCTCCTTAACGTTTCACAATTTGAGATTCTATCTTTTTAACACTTTTATTTTGGGATCTCGCTGACCTTTAATCAAAGTGTTGGGGATCTTAAGTGATTTGCCTGTAATTTTTGATGAAATTTAAAAAAATGTGTGTATATATTAGTTAATTAGAAATATTCTACCTTACTATTTGTTAACTGAAATGCAGAGCAATTTCATGAGTGCACGGATCTGGGTTTTAGTTTGGTTTGATTAATTCAAGAGTTCAGCACGCGTATGTATCTGTTTGTTTGGACAGAGTGCACCACATAATGGAGTTTCTAGGAAGGGGCCTGAGGAGAGGGGTTTCTATGGTGTATTAGCAGTTACTGCAGGAACATTTTGGAAAAAAGTAGATCATGTTGTGAAGCTCTCTAAATGGGAATTCTTGGGTAGAAAGCAACACTTTCAGAGTTTTAAATAAATGGAAATGTGAATTGCAGCTGCAGGTCTTACCACACCCACCGTGTTGCTGGCTTTGGCGTCCATTGAAGACTCCTGAAGACGCCAGTCTAATAATCAACCTGCCAACTCCACTGCTTCCCTGCGGGTTACCCGATCTCATTACCCTTTCACCATTAGAGAGTATGGAGACACCCCACCCCTGTGCCATCTACAACACACTAGCAACGTGAGTGTGCAAAGGGAGGTTCGAGTCCCAAGTTGCATTTTCATCACAAAACTTTATTTTTACATCAACAAACAATGTAATAAAACTAGTATGCTGACTCATTGGGTTGGCCATGGGTTTCCAAAAGTGTAGGTCTGTGTGTAATTTGGTCATGTTGCTAGTGCAAAGGTTGTTTGTGTAAAGGTTTAAAGCTGTCATTCGGGTAGAATCTTGTAAGCTTATTGGCAGAACTCAGATGAATCTCTGAAGAATACTAGTAGTTATCATAGAAGATAGAAAATGAGGTGAGAATTCTGAGAAGACTTTTTAGAAGATTTGTCACACTTGGCTCCTGGTACCCATGAATTAGCACTAAGGTCTCCTGGAGGCAGAATCCAATCCGAGCACCAGCTTTTATTTGGCTAATTCGGAAACCCTATTGTTCAAACAAAGAATTGGTCATTCTCCTCAAACTGGCAGTCACTAGTGCTGGCCCCCCTCCCCCATTGATGGGGGCTCTCAAATGATCTGCTTTACAAGTACATCTGGCCACTCCCATGGGAACACGTGCTGACCCCTGACCTGTTACCAGCAGATACACGGGACACAGATGAAATGTCTATTTCTCTGGCTCCTTCACCTAGCACTCCTCTTCTAGAGCCTAAATCTCTTAAAAAAGCTTTGAATACTGTGAAAATGTTTTACATTCCATTTCATTTGTGTTGTTTTATAAACTGCATTTTACCAGATGTTTTGATGTTATCACATGTTAATAGTAATTCCCGTACGTGTTCATTGTATTTTCCTGCTTTTCCTGCCATGTATCAATATTCACATGACTAAAATCACTCAATTAATCAATGATAATGTGAGTTGTGATTTTTTTTCCCCCCAATGAGACACCACTCATCTACTTTCCCGTGCACACAGCCTCTTTGGATTCTTCTAGGTGGTGTCTTCTGGCTCCAGTTTGAGTGCTTTCCATGGTGACTGGATATGGGTGGGCTGCCAGAGCACCTGCAGCCCCCACACCGTGTCCTTGATTACCGTCTGCTCCATGAATAACTTCCAGGGAGTTCCTCCTGGCCATGTATGTTTCAGGTCAGATTGAAAGTGAAACACTGCTCTTTTCAACCTGGCTGGATTTCTTTCTCATGTTTGTAGTTTCAGATGCTCTTTCCCTTCTGGCCAATTCAATTAACTAAATTTTGAAAACTCTTTGATATCTGGAGTTGTAGACCTACGTGAGGAGACCACATCTGCCCCTGGGGCTTCCAGGTCACTGGCTTTGCTGGAACTAGAACCTGGGGTTCCCCAGGCCCAGGTGTATGGGGATTAGCCTCCCAAGCTTCCTGGACCCAGAGTATGGCATTGCTGAGTGGTAATGTTTCACATCAGGCTATCTATCAGCTTCTTGCCTAAGGAGTTCTTGAGTATGACTTTACATTTTGTAAGCAATAACCAACCTCAGACACCTGGCTGTTTTACCCAGAAAGGAGCAAATACTCCCAAGTCACCCCAAACCATAAGTAAGTACAGAGACACCATTTCTAAGGTGTGGTATGAAGGTTTGTGGAAATTCCATCAGGTTGTGCTCCATACCTGGTGAGTGGACTAGTGATCTAGCCCAGCTAAGGTAAATACTGGCATTTCTTTTCAGTTCTCCCATGTTTAATTAAGACGGATCGTTTCTCAGGCTGGCTGTAAAATGTCACTGTCACCCCACTAAGCCCCACCCCATGACCCATTATATCCCATTGCTGTCTTGAAATTTTTTTTGTAACAAATCAGCAAAATAAATGATGCCGTGTATATAGAGGCATCCTAGCTTTAACTGCTGCCAAAGTGGCCCTGGAGTGGCCCTGGGGTCCCTGGTGCTCAAGGGTCAGGACTGCCTACACCTGTGCTAACACACTGGCTGCACCAAGAGGAGCAGTGTGGTCTCATCTCAGTAGCACCCATCTCCCCGCGGGGACGTCTGCTGGTGGCTCCCATCCAGGGGTGGAGGAGAAGAGGAAAGGGCATGTTGGAAAAGTCAGGTGGCCTCACTTCTTGGGTCCTCTCCCCACAATGGACCCACCAGTGCCCACAATTCACTTGAGCTCATGAGGAAGAGAAATAGGCACCATCCCTCCACGAGAAATCGAGGTAATAGGAAGACTCATTCTTTAAATTTAGCACGTCCAGGTGCCATTGAGGAGAGATTGCTAGCATACAGTTTCCAGTTCCAACCCCGGGAAGTTGAATCCACCTGTGTTGCCTAGAATCTGCACTGTGAACAGGCACCCCCAGTTTTCCAGATGCCAGGAGTCCACCGCATCTTTGCAAAGTAGGACTGGTGGCTGGCGAGTGAGAGGTAGGAGATTCAGATGGTGTCGCCCTGGCCCCCTACTCACACTTCCTAGCGCCTCAGCCCTTGCTGAGCTTCTGGGGCGGTTCTTGCTAGGTGGAGGGCAGGTAGCTGCCTGAGGGGGTGACCTAGCTCTCTGCTTCATGGCTGTTTCCTCGGGCTCTCCCAGGAGAGCCCCTTCACACTCATAACCCTTGAGCCACCTGGACTCCATGTTAGAAAGCAGATTGCAGTGTGTGGCACATGGGGCAGGGGTCCTGCGTTGCTGATGGGTTCCCGCAGGTCTGCGGAGCTCACCTTGGCTCTCCCGGGCAAGCGAGAAGGGCAGCAGGGCCCACGCGCGTCCTGGTCCTCTGCTGTTATAAACCCCTTTTCTGGGGCCACGGGTAGACCCTCCTCCTAGAGAGTCAAGATCCTAACCATGCTGTGGTGGAAAGAAAACCGGGCAAGGGCTGTACAACCCTTATCCTCTCACCAGAGTTCCCCTTTGCCCAGACCTTGACATTGGTGATTTTCCTCAGACGCCTCTTATTCCGGAAACTCACGATCCCTTCCATTTTGTCCCTTTCTCCTCATCAGCAGACTGAGCATTATAGCCCCTGCCCTTGCCCAAACCCCTGGCCCCAACCTGGATCCACTAGGGTCATTGGACTTCACCCACAGGTGGCGTCCGCCTCGACAGCTAAAGTGACATCAGAATCTGACAACAGATTTGGGGCCTTTCGTGTCCCATTTGTTCACATCTGCGCAGCTTCAAACTTGGGTTATGGCAGAGGCCAGGGAAAGGGGGGGCTGAAGCACTTGGAGGGGAAATCCTACCTCTGTGCTAAATTGAGGACAGCCTGCGGGGGAGGCTGATTTACGGGCAGCGGGCATTAGGAATTTCTGTCAGCGAAGGCTGAGGCAGGCTGCGTTCTGTAGGTTTGGAGAAGATGGGTACCAGAACAAGCCCCCAAATAAGAGTAGAAAGCTCCTGTGTCTTTCTACATCTGTGGACTATTTAGATAAGAAGGGGCTGTACTTAATCATGGAGAGTTGTTTGCTTAAATAAAGGGAGGGAAAGTTGCATGTGTGTGTTTAAGGAGAGAAAGAGGAGGTGGGAGGAAGGAGAGGGGGTCCAGCAATTTTCCACAGCTGAGACCCCACCACGTGGTTTTAATGAGGATGACCTTCCCATCACTTGAGCGCCAGGGTTGGCAGCGGGTGGGAGAGGGGGAGTCAAAATGCTCATGGTCCTAGCAAAGGGTTTTAGCTGAGCTCTGCTGTGGGCAGCTCTGACTCCAAGGAAGGAGTTTGTTCCTTCTTCCTTCCCTGGGGTGCATGAGTTGCGGGCCTCGCACGGTGCCTGCAGGAAGCCTGGTCACTGACTGACCAGGTGGCATCTGGTCCAGAGCTTCTCTGAGATCCCTTGGAACAGCAGGACTTAAATAAAACAACCCAAACCCAGACCCGCACATGAGATTTCCTTTCAAAAGAGAGAATTAGGAAGCAGAGACTTTGCTGAAATGCTTTGTAAATGACCATCTCGACAGTGCTTTTTAATAATTCACACCAGCAGCCAAGAGCACCCTGTGTTTATGGGAATGCACTGGGGTGGGAGATGGCTTCTGGATCCCAGTTTCCATTTTTGCTGTCTAGTTCTTTGTGGGCCTTATGCAGAATGGGGCCATTTTTGCCTCTTTGTAGAAAAATAGCCCAGAACCTGAAGAAATAAAGGCGCAACATGCCCAAATCCCAGAGCCAATTTCACAATGTGGCTCAGAGACAGCCGGGGAGGGCTCCGCAGGATTAACTGAATTCCTCTGGGGTCAGCACACCCTCCCAAGGCTGGCAACTGAGTCCACCAAGAATCCAAATTTGGCTGCTAGTCTTGGAGGGTTGCTCAGTGACTTCTAGCAGGGGTACAGCCCTCTGGCATGGGAAACTGGGTCCCAAACCAGGCCAGGCCAGCGGGACATTCCGAGACCCGCGGAGGAAGAGGAGGAGGCAGAAGCTGTAGGTGGCTCCCGGAACAATGAGCACCAGTCTGTAAACTACAGTGCATGTCACATGAGCTTTTCCTAGCTCTGTCTGACTTGCCAGTCACTCTCACATGTCATGGAGCTATGTCCGCTCCTCATTTTCTCAAGCTGCCTCCTTACTTTGGAGGCAATACTTTGCTTATTGCTTCCTCGCCACTGGGTGGCAGGACTGATGTCTCTACAGGATGTGGAGGCAGGTGGAGGAGGCTGGAGGCGGGTGGTGGAGGCAGGTGGCGGAGGCATACCACCATGAGACTCAGCTGGGAGAGCGCAGCTGGAGACGCGAGTTTACAATTATTTGACTTTTGAACAATGCAGGTTTGAAATGCACAAGTTCGCGATGTGGGTTTTGCTATTGGTAGTTCCCAAGTTCATAATTCAGTCAACTGTAGATGGTAGAACTCTCAAATGTGCAACCCATGGATACTGAGGGCGGACTCTGAGTGATGGGGACGTTTGTATTGGGGGCAGGGGCCTGTGCCCTTAACTCCTATGTTGTTCAAGGGTCAACTGTATTTCTACTCAACTGGTTAGAAGAAAAGAACTCCCCTTTGAAGCCCTAGGAACTAGCTTGAATGTGCTGTGAATCTTGAAGTGAAAAGAACAGCTGGTGTTTCCTGGTCTGTTTGGCTCCTCAAAAAATATTTCTATCCTGGACCCTCTTCACTGTGGCCCTCCCTCCAGGCCTGAGCTGGGGAAAGGAGTTTTGCACTGGGGCACTGTCTTCTCTCCAGATCTGAACCTTTCCCTGCAGGCCTCGGAGAGAACCTCTAGCAGGTCAGGAGATAATCTTCTCCTCTCTTCTGACTCATTATTTCCTCCGGTCCTGGTGGATGGAAATGTGTTTGTTCAGGAGAAGTGGTTTCCACTGCAGGGGAAGAGATCCAACTCCAAAATCAAGTCAAATGAAATACATGTGTTCCAAGTGGCGCGCTCATGGCACACACACACCAACTCGCACATGTGCCCAGCGAGGCAGGGTTCTGGCCCCACGGGGACATTTTTTTTTTCACAGTGCAAGCTGCTCCAGGTCTAAATTTGTTGCTATCATTGTGAGAATCACTGTCTGTGTTCCAGTGACTGTGAGTGGTGTTGGAATGTTTGTTCTCTTGTAATTGCTTGTTTCCTACTGAAATTTCCATGTCAGACCCTTTCACTGTTCTCGTTATTGATTGCCTCGTATTCAGCCTGCTGGGAAGGCCTATCACAGTGTCGGGTATTGAGTCTGGGGCCTGGGTTTGGGTGGCCTCTCCCCCTTCCCTCTCAGGTGGGTGTCCTCAGCCTGCCACTGGAATTCAAGGTCATGATCTCTCTGACCAGCTGAACGCCAGCGGGCCTGTGGTTTCTGCACCAAACATCAGAGTCATGGAGACTTTAAGGAGAGTCTATCTCTTGGTTTGGGATTCGGGTAAATTTGAAGTTCATCTTATACTCCTCACTCCAAGTATTTCAGAGAAAATATGACCCTTGATCTTCTGCTTCATGTGCCCTTAACTCATTAAAATGTTAATTTACAAAGGGATGTGGTGGTGTCCAACAAATATCTAGGGCTGTGATTCCAAACCAGCCCCTCATTCTGTGAAAAAGTTCACAAAATGTAACTTTGTGGGGAGGGTAGGCAGGAAGAAAGAGTAAGAGATTTTGTCTTTGAACTGGAAGTTACATTCCATCAGGAATGAAGCTTGGACAGATAGGACATAGCAAAGACCTCTGGAATTGATTGGGTTCTTTATTGGGTAAGCCATGTGCTTCTAGACCTGATCAGAACCACCCGAAGAGCCGTTTCTTCAAGGCCCAATCACTGTGCAGTTAGCACAAAGCATTTGAACTTAACCCCTGCTGAAAATGAGCCAGAGTTCGTGAAAAGAAAGACCAGCATCACATGTCTGTAGAGAGCTCTCTTTTCAGGGTATGATGAGTGTGGATGGGGGTGAGTGTGTACAGTGCTGGTGTAGGTCAGTGTCGGAGCGTGCTGATGTCGGTGCTGGATGTGTGTGTTGGTGTCTGTGTGTGCAGTGTGGCTACAGTAACAGGCTCTGGGATTTCCTCTCCTCACTGGTCCCTCTTCTGCGGGCACCCACCATACTCAAGGTAAAATGGAGAGTTTACTTGGGTGGTGCCATGTCTGTCTCTTATTGATCACTCTTGCTTGTGGAGTATCTTTTAATTACTTCAACTTGTTTGTAGAGGTGCAATACTAGTGTAGCACACATTAGACTTTATAAAAAGTGTAAAATACTAGTTCTGGGTCACACTCCTCCACTACCATAGCCCTCAGTGCAGTGCCTCAAATGTGATTTGGATTCAACTAACTTTAATAGGTGTTTAAGAAAGAAGAAGAGTAAGTGAAAACAACTGGACTTCAGAGTGTTGCAGAGCCTGGCCTAGGGAGCCTCCCACGAAAGAAGGAAGTAGTTCTAAAGAGTGCAGTTGGGCCATATTCCAACGATTTTGCTGTCCTTGCCCGGGGGCCTCGTTTCACCTCCAATGGGCACAATTGGGTTGAAGTTGTCTTCCATTAAACTGTCTTGCCATCATGGGAGGAAAATGGTGAATTTATGGCAATAGATTTGAATATGTGTAAGTTTGTTCTGGCTTCACAGACGGTGTCCATCAGTTTCTGACATAGCAGTGTAATTAGGGAAAGATTAGTTTTCCGGTATTTCTTTGGCAGAGGACCCAGCAACAGACACTGTCAGATATGGGGCCCATAAAGCATAGAGATAGGCCCCTGGATGCTGAATGCTTTGAACTCCTTATCTTTTAGAACAGTCTGCATTTGATTCAGTCCCCTGGGGACACTTACTTAGTTTCTAGAATGATCCTTTCTGGTACAAGTACAAAAGATGTGAGCTAGGACATTTTCTCCTAAATAAGTGGTTTGTTTGGAATCTTTTATGTGAAGTTAATTCTTCAAGATTCCTTCCTGTAGGATTTGAAAACTCATGCTCAGAAAGAAGGAAAAAATACCACCAGCATCTAAACAAAACCCAAACATCAACAACAATCCAAAGAAGTCAAAAAACAAAATCCTGCCCTTAGACTAAGTCTGTACAGACTCTGCCATGGAAAGTTACAGAAAAGGAAGCGTCCGTCCTCCCCCGATGGAAACCAGCTCCATTGAGTCTGAGCTGAGATATGGGGGCCACACATCATTGCATTAATCAGTAGAGGACTTTATCTTGTTCGCTGATGAAATGGCATCTAGAGAAGAGCTACAATGTTGGAGTTAGCTTAAAATACTGCTGCTTACAGGTAACAAAGAAAATAATAGATAAATTGGACTGTATGAAAATTAAAAACTGCATAAAGGACACAATCAACAGAGTGAGAAGATAACCCACAGAGTCTAGTACCTGAATCAAGGAGAATCTGAAAATCATAATGTGATAAAGGGTTAATATCTGTAATAATAAAGCATCCCCATAACTCTAATAAAACAACAGCAAAAACAGCCTGATTAAAACATAGACAAGGAATTTGAATAGATACTTCTCCAAAGATATTCAGCTGGTGAATCAGCTCATGAGAAGCTACTCAACATCACTCATCATCAGGACAATGCAAATCTAAACCATAACAAAATACCACTGTGCACCCATAAGGATGGCTACTATCAAAACAGAAAGTAACAAGTGTTAGTGAGAATATGAAGAAACTGAAACCCTTGTGCATTGCTTGTGGGAATGTGTAATAGTATGGTGCTATGGGAAATAATATGGCAGGTCCTCAGAAAATTAAAAATAACTGCCAGATGATTCCTTTATTCCACTCTGGGTATAAACTGAAAATAATTGAAGGCAAGGTCTTGAGGAGATATCTGTACACTCATGTTGATAGCAACAGTGTTCACAGTAGCCAAAAGGTAGATGAATGGTAAACAAAAAGTAGCATCAACAAACAATGGAATAGTGTTCAACCTTAAGAGAGGAGAACATTTGAGCTAGAAAGAGAAGAACTTTTAGTGAAATCACAAGTTAGTAGAAGGAAGACTATAATAAGAATTAGAACTTGAATAAATGAAATAGAATTTTAAAAGACTACACAAAAGATCAATGAAACCTGTAGTTGGTTTTTGAAAAGAGAAGCAAAATTGATAAATCTTTAGCTAGCTCATTAAGAAAAAAACCTCTAATAAATAGAATCATAAACAAAAGGGAAGTTACAACAAATACCATCAAAGGATCACAAGAGACTATCATGAACTTTTGTATGCCAATGAACTGGACAATCTAGAAGACATAGGCAGTGAAACAGGAAGAAATAATTAACTTAAATGGACCAGTCACAAGCAATTAAATTGAAATAGTGATCAAAAGCCTTTCAAAAAGCAAAAGTCCAGGACCAGATGGTTTTACTAGTGAGCTTTACCAGACCTTTAGAGAAGATTTAGTATCTATTCTTCTTAAAGTTTTTCAAAAGTTTGAGCAAGAGGAAATGCTACCAAACATACTCTATGAAATCAATATTATTTTATACCAAAAACTGATAAAACATTACAAAAAAGGAAATTATAGACCAATATTTCTGATGAACATAAATGCAAAAATACTCAATGAAATACAAGCAAACTGAATTTCAGAGTATAGTAAAAATGATGATACATCCTGACCGAGTGAGACTTATTCCAGGTGTAGGATGGTTCAGCACACTTGAATCAATTAATGTAATGCATGACACCAACACAGGGAAGGACACAAAGCATGATTATTTCAATAAATGCAGAAAACGTATTTGTCAAGATCCAATACCTACTTATGATAAATCCTAAAAAAAAAAAGGAGAGAGAAGAAATTACCTTAACATATTAAAAATCATATATGATAAACAGACTGTTAATATTATACTCAGTGGTAAAAAATATGGAAAGCTTTCACCCTGAAATCAGGAACAAGACAAGTCTGCCCACTCCCTCCAATATTATTTAATATAGCACTACAGATCTTAGCTAGAACAATTAGACAGAAAAAAGAAATAAAAGAAAATCAAATTGGAAAAGAAGTGAAACTACCACTATTTGCAAATTACATTATAATATACTCAGAAAACTCAAAAGATTTCATTATAAAACTACTAGAAACTATAAACAAGTATAGTAAAGTGGTTACACAACTGACTTATAAAAATCTCTTCAATTTTTATATGTAAACAACAAATTAGAAGAAAAATAAATTAATAAAACTATCCAATTTACAATTATATCAAAAAGAATAAAATTTTTAGGAATACATTTAACAACGAAAGTGAAACACCTACATAATGAAAGTTACAAGACAGTAGTAAAAGAAACAGAAGACAGCCGGGGTAGGGTGGGGGACTGGAAGGGCAGGGATGGGAAGAGGGGAAAGTGGTGGTAAGGGACACTGGAACTCAGGTGGAGGGTGTGGTGTGAACTATAGATTGAGACACAAGGTCAGTATTCAAAAATGAATGCAGCATTGTGAACAAATGATTTAATAAATAGCAATTATTAAAAAAAGAAACAGAAGAAGACACAATGAGATGGAAAAGTATTCCATGCTGATGAACAGGAAGAATTAATATTGTCAAAATGGACATCTTATCTAAAGTGATATATAGATTAAAATAATCCCAATGAACATTCCAGTGACATTTTTCAAGGTAATAGAACAAACGGTACTAAAATTTGTATGAAACTACAAAAGACCTTGGATAACTAAAGCAATTCTAAGGAAAAAGTAGGGAGGTTAGAGGGATCATGCTCCCCTATTTTAAAATATGCTATAAACCAATAATAATGAAAACAATATGGCATTGGAATAAAAACACAGAGATCAGCAGAATAGAATTGAGAGCTCTGAAATCAATTCGCACATAAATGGTCAGTTAAGTTATGACAAAAGTGCCATGAACATGCACTGGAGAAAGGAGTCTTTTCAACAGATAAAACTCTTGGGAAATTTGGACAAGAACATGTAAAATAATGAAACTAGAGCACTTCCTAACAACATATACAAAAAAATCAATTCAAAATGGATTAGAGACCCCAATGTAAGATTAAAAACTATAAAATTTACAGAAGAAATCATAGATCACATACATCATAATACTGTTTTTAAAGATGTCTTTGGGAACTCAACTCCAATGGCAAGGAAAGTAAAAGATGAACAACTGGGTTTGTCTTTAAGTAAGGTATTTTATAGCAAAATAAACTATCAACAGAACAAAAACCACTCTACTGAATAAGAGAAGATATTTGCTCATGGTACATCCAAAAGGGATTAACATTCAAGATTTATAAACAACTCTCTCAAATGAATTACAAAACCCCAAATAATCCAATCAAAAATGGTCAGATGATCTCGGTAGACACTTCTCCAATGAGAATATATAGATGGCCAACAGACACATGAAAAAAATGGTCTTCATCACTTATTATTAGAGAAATGCAGATCAAAACAATGAGGTATCACCTTACACAGACGAGAATGACTTGTTTCAAAAAGATAAGAAACAAGTGTCCATGAGAGTGTGGAGAGAAAGGAATCCTTATACACTGTTGGTAAGAGTGTAGGTTGGTGTCACCATTTTGGAAAACAGAATAAAGATTTTTCAAAAAATTAAAAATAGAATTACCATTTGATTTAGTAATTCTACTTCTAGGTATCTGTCTGACAAATATGAAAGTGTTAATGCAAAGAGATGTATGCACTATGTTTATTGCAGCTTTAGTTATAATAGTCAAGACATGGAAACAACCTAAACAACATCTATAGACGAATGCATCAAGAGTATCTGTTGAAATTTTGCCATTCATGAAAATACAGAGGATACTTAGGGTATATTTCTGAGTGAGGTTGGTCAGTCAAAAAATCCAGTATTGGATGACCTCACTTATATTTGGATTATGCAGAAATCATTCAAATAAATTTAGAAACTAAAATTAAAACAGGTTTTTGGATTGATAGCAAGGATGCAATTGCCAGAGGAAAGAGACTGGTGGTTGGGTTCGTGTGGAGGGGGTATATTTGTCATTTAATTTTAATTTTATTTTCACCTTCTTTCCTTTTTTTTTTTTTTGTTGGGGTTTTTGCTAATAAAAATAATAAAACATTAAAGTAAAAAATGGCAGCCCACGACTTGCGGCCTCTTCTTGTCTGTGCCAAGGTGGCACGTGGTCCACGTCGAGCAAATGAGACTCCCGGCTGTGTCATCAGGATGACCAGTGGGAGACTGCTGCACCTGCAGTAGCAGCGACGCCAGCCTTCGAGCTCTTTGGCCAGTGATGTGCAGATAAATGATGTTTCCTTGCCGTGGAGGAGAAGCATGCCAAGTACCTGCCCCACAGTGCTGGGCGCTATGCTGCCAAGCGCTTCCGCAAGGCTCAGTGCCCCAGGTGGAGCGCCTCTGTGGTGATGCATGGTCGAAAACAACTGCAAGAAGTTGGTGACCGTTCACATTGTCAAGCATGCCTTGGAGATCATCCATCTGTTCGCTGGCGAGACCCCCCTGCAGGGCCTGGTGAATGCTATTGTCAACAGTGACCCTCAGAAGGACTCAACCTGCATTGCGAGAGTTGGAACAGTGAGGTGGTAAGCCGTTGATGAGTCCGCACTGCACCGTGTGACTCAAGCTGTTTGGCTACTATGCACTGGTGCCCAAGATGCCGCCTTCTGGAACATTAAGACCATTGCAGTGTGCCTGGCAGATGAGCTCATCAAAGCCACCAAGGGCTCCTCCAACTCATAAGCCATCAAGAAGAAGGAGGAGCTGAAGCATGTGGCCAAGTCCAACCACTGATCACCAGGCTGTGGTCCCAATAAACTTGTCTGCTCTGTGGGGCAGCCCCCCCCCAAAAAAAAAAAATTTAAAAGGGAACATTTTGACACATGTTGGAACACGGATAAACCTTGAGGGTATGAGGTGGTATCTCAGAGAGCTTTGGGGTTGCCTTTCCCTAAGATCAGTGATGCGAAATGGAATAAGCCAGTTACATGAAATACTGTGCTTCTTCACTCCTGTGAGATACCTAGAGTTGTCAGATTCCTAGAGACAGGAGGTAGAATGGTGGTGCTAGGGAGGCAGGGAAATGGAGCATTGTTTAGGGAATAGAGTTTCAGTTTGCAAGAAGAAAAGGGCTCTGGAGATGACTGCAAAGCTAAGTGAATGTACTTAATGCCACTAAAAAGTACATTAGCAAATGGTTAAAATGGTAAACAAATATGTTGTTCCTTCTCTCCTGGGCATATCTAGGGCAAAGAGATTTTCCAAAGTCCAGGAGTATGTGAGTTGGAAACTATGTATGAAGTAGACCCTCATTTCTGAATTGCTGACGTAGTTTAGTGGCCTCCTAATGGGAAAAAAACCCAAAAAACTTCCCGGAGTGATTTTTCCACCTCCTTCTGCTTGCCACACTGGATGACAAGAGGAAAACAGCTACCCCAAGTCAAAAGTGATCAGGATTTTCACGGTGGCAAGAGTTTCCATCTCTGGCAGCCACGCGCCTCATCCCTCCCGCCACACACATGAGTGCACACTCGCACACGCATGGGCACGCATGGGTGCACATGTGCACATTTGCACACACTCGTGAGCACTCACACATGGTACATACTCAAACATGCACGAGTGTACGAGTGCATAGCCACACAAACACGAGTACATCCTCACACACACACACACACACACTCGTGCACACGCTCCCACACACATGCACACCTTGAACCCCTGCTCACCTTCTGGGGCCTCCCAGGATGTAGACCGCCCAGGAGGAGAGGGAGGTATTTCCTTTTTTTCCTTCCTTCCTCCCTCCCTCCCTTCTTTCTTTCTTTCTTTCTTTGGAAGAAAGGAAGAGGGAGAAGAGAGAAGTATTTATAAAATTTGTTTATATTGTTTCTTCCCTTCGCCCCGCTCTCAACCTCAGGTCATTGGACTCTACGTGGTCCACACCCCAGACAGCTCAGCGCCCTGAGCCACAGGGGTGCACCTTAAGAAAACATTTTCTATCAATCAGTGAGGCTCTCCAGAACTGTTCCCATGGACATTATTTCTAATTTGCCATTTCTTCTCCCTAGATTTTAATATTTTCTTCCTTCTCCTCATTTAGTGGCTTTTCTTTTCCATTTTTTTTCTTTTAAAAGCATCTCTTTTGTTGTTTTTTTTTTGTTTTGTATGAGTTTCACTTCTTTGGATTCCACATATAAGTGAGATCATGCAAGTCTGGTCTTTTTGCCTGATTGTCTCATTTAGCACAGTGCGCTCCAGGGCCGTTCATGCTGCTTGTCGGGGAAGTGATGGGTGAGGTGGTGTAAGGACACAGCCTTGCAACATGTAGTCAGTCTGTCCTAGAGATTCAATGCACAGTGAGTGGATACAGACAGCGATATTGCGTTACAATCGTCAGACTTGCTAAGGGCCTAGATCTGTATGACTTCACAATTAGAAAGAAATGATAGCTACCTGAGATGATGACTGAAGTGTAATTATTACTACAATCATATCACAAAGGTAATAGTATCTAACCAGCATGTTATACAGCTTAAATTCACACCATGTTATATGTGAAATATATTTCAATTGAAAATACCACAAAGACCTAAAACCACATCTGCCCACACATCTCTGCCTCTGGCCCCTCCCCTCCTCCACCCACACCTTCCTGTCTGTTTTCCTTGCTCTCTCCTTCAGTTCCCCTTCACAGCAGACACAATTGTTCGCACAGAGACTCCTGTTCAGAAGCATAGCTCCCGGGCCTGGTTCAGGGGCCCTCACACAGGCAGGGCTTCTCTCAGGGACTGTCTGTTCTTGGAAGGTCAGGCAGCCTCCTCACATGTCTCAGTCACCTCGTTCAGACCGCCTGTGAATTGGGGGTCGCCACGCCTGATTTATGGCAGGGACTTCACAGTGGAATTGCAGGAATTGGTGCCTCTCTGAGGGGTGAGAGGGCCCTGGTGTACTTCCCATAGGTATGAAATGTGGCACATCGCGCTTGCACGCTACTATCCATCCTGTCCACCCTCAGATATAGGAACAAAAACACACATGATTGTTTTCCAGTCGAGCGGCACATTCCTTCCACACTCATCACCCTGTAATCAAGCCTTGTGCCTGCCATGCACATGGGGGTCTAAACAAAAGTGGTTTCCCTTCACATAACACTAACCTATCTTCCATCTGTCAAGTCTGCTTCCCCATCTTGGGACAACTGGCATTGGGCTCTGACACCCTGCTGGGCAGTAAGAGGCCTGAGAAAGATGAAAGGAAGTGTCCTGCTTGACTGAGACAGGGGACAGCTGTTGTCCTCATTTTCTGCAGGGCTTAGAGAGGCACAGAGCCCTTCAAAAGGGTCCACTTAACAATCAACCATTTTCCTTCTTGCTGTTGGGATGTCCTGGCTGGAGTCCATCAGGACCTGGATTGTCTTGGCACTGAAGGTAGGAAGAGCAGACAAAAGTCTGTTTATCTCTGCCCTGTCTGCTTCAATCAGAATGAGGGAGAGATTCTGTAGTTTTCATTCACTGATAAAAACCAGTCATATTGGGTAGCCCCTTTCCTAGCTATTCTGAAGGTTTGCAGAGATAGTGAATCCTGCCCGCAAGTGTCTTACAATCTCATAAGCAAGATAAAATATGACATAAATACCCACAGTGCTGGGTAGGAAATGAAGCATGCAAGAAGAGACATATGGATGAACTCTCCTGAGTGGCCTCAACGAGATGCCTTCCAGAAAAAATAAAAAAGTGTGCAGGTGGTATTGAAGTCGGGCCTCAGAGAAATGGTTAGAAATAGATCTGCTAAGTCAGGAAGACAGCATCCTGTGCAGAGAGACTAGTGTGAAGATTGAGACAGAGTTGGGGTCCAGTGCTGAGGGATTCATCGAAGGTTGATGCTCAGGATGCTGACCTAACCAGAAGTTGCTTCTAACAGGCTGGAGAGATAAGCAGGGAGAAAGGAAAGGCATGAATTGGGTCTGTACATGGCCTGCAAGTTTTAATGACTGGCTACTTGAGAAGGACTGTTCAGATGTCTCCTCTTGAGAGTCAGACCCTGGTTTCCCAACTCCAGAGGACCCTTTTATGTTCCCCATAGGAACTTCACTGTACTTACCTCTGCTCCAGTCCTGGGGCCTCTTTGCTTGAGCTGGGGAGAAGCCATCTCAACTTATCACATCATCAGCCCTTTTACAAGAAAGTATTCTCATCAGCCATCTCTTTTTTCAACTGAAAGAAGGTGACTGGTTCTGACAGAAACACATTCTTTTAATGACTGGAAGATAGGATAAGTAATTATTAACAACACAGCTTTCCATTGTATTAGGGAACTAAAAGGCAAAATCAACAAGTAAGGTATTGCTGAAGCTGTAACTCTGGTAAGCTGCTACCCCCACCCACTCCTGCCCTCAGTCAGGGAGCTGGAGGAAGAGACAGGAATTAAGAAAATAAAAAGCATTTCCCATCATGAGTTGTCAAAGAGTCTGTAATGGTCCTCCTTTCAGACACAACTAGAAAACCTGATGAAATAGATAAAGTAGCTATTGTCAGACACTGAACATCTCAAGGTGATCTTTGAGAGAAGAAAAACAAAACAAAACAAAAAAAGCACTACAGTTGCCCTGTCCTCTCCTGGAAGATAATTTCTGAACCATGGCTCAGGGAGAGGGAACCCCAGCAAAATTTAGAGTTCTATCAAGTGAGGAGACAGACACTGGAAATTTGGGAAGACTGAGACAGCTGGAGTCTGAAAAGTAAAGTTATACGTTAGAGCAGAGTTACATTCCAGAAACATGCACAGGAGTGCCCTGGAGTCTTTGGCTAAGTGGTAGGATAATCCAAAAGACTGGACAAGAGCAACTTTTTGGAAGGAGCAATTTCTGAGGAACTTTGTCAGAAACCAACCCAGAGTTCACATAGGACTAGGAATCATTCAGTTCCACTAGACATCATGACAGAACATTGTTCAATGCCATAAAGGTCCCAAAAGTGACATACCTTATTAGGGAGGCATAGACATCTCAAATAAAGACTTCTCTAGACCTGTCTGAAAAAGGATTTTTAAAAAGCCCCAAATTGAAGTGTTGATGGTAAACTTAATGTACTGTCTACAGATGTAATGCACACTCTGAACCTATATAATATTACATGTCATGTTCTTTCACTAAAATAAAAACCCCAAGATTAAACTTTTGTGCCAATAAAAATAAAGCCAAATATTATTTAAAGACATGCAACAAAATCCAGACTATAAAATTTACGAAATTTGTAAAGAAGCTATCCATAACCAACACAAAGAAATACTCGAAAGAAACACATTCAGAAATGACAGACATGATGGAAATAGCAAAAATATTCTTCAGTTTTCTCTACCTCTACCCCATAAGTATGGCTGAAATTAAGTCACCTCCAAAAAATAGTGTATGAATTGGGAAAAATAGTAATTTTACAGTCAGCTAGCAGACATTATCTCAATCAAATACTCATTATTAATATCACTGATCTCCTCATATGGCATCACTAGACAGGCACTTTACCCCTACAGTATTCTCCTGAAAATTACAATGTAAGAAACACTAGTGGAGGAACATTCTACAAATTATCTGACCAGTATTTTTCAAGATCTTGAAAACAAGGAAAAACTGAAAACAATGGATACCAAAGAGAGATGTTGACTAAATGCAATGCGGTGGCATGCTTTGGTGGGCATAGTCCATAGACATCCTAGGGACCTGGGGTTCAAGACCCAGGTCCAGAAGGAACAACTAAGATCAACAACTAAATAATTAAAATGCTTCTTCCTCCTCTCTCTTCCTGCCTGCCTGCCTGTTCACCCCATTCCTGCCTGCACGTCTCCTTTAAAAAAAAAAAAATGCAATGTGGTATCCCAGATTGGACTCTGGAATAAAAAGGATATTAGTTTGAAAAACTAGGGAAATCTAAGTAAAGAGTAAAATATTACTTCATAGACATGTACTAATGTTAATCTCTTAGTTTTGACAAATGTGCCACAGTTAAATAAGATGCTCTTATTAGGGAAAACTGAGGTTTTGGTATATAGCAACTTTGTACTATGTTTGCAACTTTTCTTTGAATCTAAAATTGTTCCAAAGTGAACTTTAGTGAACTACATCAAACTAAAAAGCTTCTTCACAGCAAAAGAAAACATAACCAAAACAAAGAGACAAGCTACTAACTTGGAGAAGATATTTGCATTCTGTATTTCTGGCAAGGGTTTAATATCCAAAATATGCAAAGAACTCAGAAAACTCAATAACAGAAAAATGGGCAATCCAATCAAAAAATGAGAAAAGGAATTAGAAGGACATTTTTCCAAAGAGGATATACAGATGGCTAACATGTACATGAAAAGATGTTCCTACTCCCTGGCTATCAGGGAAATGCATATCAAAACAACGATGAGATATCACCTTACACCTGAGAGACAGGCTATTATCCAAAAGTCTGGGAACAACAAATGTTGGTGAGGATGTGGAGAAAAGAGAACGCTTTTACACTGTTGGTGGGAGGGCAAATTAGTGCAGCCCCTTTGGAAAACAGTACGAAGATTTCTCAAAAAGTTGAAGATGGAAGTCCCATATGATCCTGTTATCCCACTTGTGGGTATTTCCTCAAAAGATATAAAAATACTAATTTGAAGAGATGTATGCATCCCCGTGTTCATTGCAGCCCTATTCACAATCGCTAAGAACCGGAAACTACCTAAGTGCCCAACGTCAGATGAATGGATAAAGAAGATGTGGTGCAAACACACAATGGGATACCACACAGTCCTTAGAAGAGATGAAACCCTGTCATTTGAACCAATGTAGAGGGATCTAGAGGGGATTATACTAAGTGAAATAAGTCAAAAGAAAGATAGATACCAGATAATCTCACTCATAGGCGAATTGTGAAGAGATAAAACAAAGGAACAGATGAAACAAAAGCAATTTACACACTTGCAACAGAACTGGGGTTACCAATAAGGAATGGACGGTAAGAGGTGATGGAGCCCACTGGACAGTGTGAATAACATGTGTTGATTTGGCAGAGGACAGGGTATGTGTACATGTATCCGAGGAATTGGGAAACTACATATCTGGGGAATTACACATAGGAGTTTATTTTAACTTGTAAAACAAAATTACTGCAAGAAAATGCTAAGTAATGTTTCTTGAGGTATAATTGCTATTATAAATAGCTCAGAGATCAGTAGAAAATATGAAGACAGTGAGGAGGAAAATGGAAAACCTGCAAAGGAACCAAATTAGACTTCTAGAACTGAAACATACAACATCTGAAATGAAAAACTTCTGGCAAGAGTTGCATCACATTATATACAGAAGAAGAAAAGATCAGTGGACTTGAAGGTATAGCAATAGAAACAATCTAAACTGAAGCAGAAAAGGAAAAAAACAACTGAAAAAAATAAACAATTTCCGTGAATGTTAGGCAGTAAATATTCATTGGCCAACACACATTAACTAGATGCACAGAAAGGGGCCAGAATAACATTTGAAGAAATAATGACCAAAAATTTCAAGAATTTATAAAAACTTAGAAATGCATGAGTTCAAAGCATTCAGAGAATCTGAAGCAGAAAAAATATGCAACTTAAATCTCAGTAAGGGATATTAGAATCAAATTTCTGAGGACACGTGAAAAGCCAAAATCTTCAAAGAGTAGCAAAAGCAAAATACACATGATTAATGGAGGAGCAAAGTTCAGTTTGACTTCTTATCTGAAAAGATGCAAGCCAGAGATAGCAGGTACTAGGGGAGGGGAACCTATCAACTTAGCATTCTACCCCATGAAAATATTTTCCAAATAAAGGAGAAATACAGACTTTTGTAGACCCTCTTGGTCCTCCCCTCAAATAATAAAAGTCAAAGGATTCTGAAGCTGGAAGACTTGAACTATGAGAAAGGAAGTTTTTCTTGCAAAGAACAATGATCCCAACTAGAAACTTGGATGTACCCAAAGGAATGATGAGTGCTAGAAATGGTAAATATATCATCAAATAGAGAGCTATTTTCTTTGGTTTTTGAATGTTTTAAAATGATTGACTTTCTAAAGCAATGCAGTAATTAATACATAGTGAGATATGTCTTAAGTAAAATTTAAATCTGTGGCAATAATAATCAGAGGATGAGAAAGTGGATATAAAACAAATTATTGTAGGATTTTGCATGATATGTGATGTGCTATAATATTTAATAGTAGTAGAAAGTGGACTGTTAGAAAGATGAACATTGTAAATTCTGTATCTATCATTATGATATATAGTGAAGAAACCAAAAGAGGAGAAAAAATACAATACTAAAAAAAATCCAGTTAATCAAAATAAAAGCATGAAAGAGGGCAAAAAATGGTACAAGGAACAGCTGAGGCAAATAGAAAACAATTAGACTGTTAACTTAAACATAACCATATCAATAATTACTTTGAATGTAAGCAGTCTGAATTCTAATTAAAATGCAGAGATGGCCAAAATGAAAAAGCAAGACCCGACTCTATATTACCTATGAGATACACTTGGAAGAAGAATTCTTATATGAGGCATGAATGGTCTAAAGTCCTGAACTTAAGTGTCCATTTTGAGAATGCCGGGGAAAAGGGTGGAGAAAATTGGCTGCAAAAGAAGCAGAAAGGAGGATATAAAAGTAGAAATTGATGAAAAAGCAAGAATGAAAGTAAATTGTGTATTAACCCTATAGAACAATAAAATTGATACACTTCTAGCTGGAATGATCAAGTGAAAAAGAGAGAAGCAAGAAATGACCAATATAGAAAAAGAAGAGAGGGCATCGTTAGAGATTCCACAGACATTAAAAGAATAATAAGAGGATATTGCTTTTTAACCTTAACACTAATAAATCTGACAGGAGTCCAGAGCCCTGCTTCCCAGCCTTGTGTCTGGTGCTCTGTTGGATGTGATGGGCTCTTTGGGGACCATACATTCCAGTTTGCTTGGGTCAGTTTCCTGTCATCGGGCATGATTGTTAATAGGGCCCCTGTTCATTCTCAAAGTTTTCTATTGGAATGATAAATTCCATAGTCACTCCAGAGGCCCATGGGGGGAGGAGGAGTTAGATATTTAGGATGGTTGTCAGGGATCGAATTGCGTTTCCCAAAACATGCTGAACTCCCAACCCCCAGTACTTCAGAATGTGACCTTATTTAGAAAAGGGGTCAGCACTCATATAATTAGCTCAGATATAGCCATACTGGAGTAGCGTGGGCTCTTAATTGCAATATGACAAGCGTCCTATCAAAATAACACCCATGAAGATACAAACATGCATGGACGAGAAAGCCATGTGAACATGAGACAGAGACTGCAGTGATTGCCACCAAGTCAAGGCAAGGAAAGATGGCCAATGCACCAGCAGAAGCCACGAGACAGGCATGGAACAGACCCTTAAGACCCTCAAAAGAAGCCAACCCTGTGGAGACCTCCATATTGGACTTCCAGTCTCCAGAACCAGGAAGCAATAAATTCCTGTTTTTCGAACACCCCCGCCCACTTTGCCTCCCCCACCCCAATTTGTGACCCTTTGTTACGGTAGCCCTACCAGACAACACAGGGGGATAGATGGAGTGTTTCCAGAGACTTAATCACGTCTTCACACTAATGAGGAAATTGAGGCCCAGAGAGGGTAAGTGGTTGTGCATGTTCCCCCAGCTAGCAAGTGACAGAGCTGAGCCTTCAACCCAGGTTTCTCCTTTCCTTCATCAGACCAGAGCTCAATCCACTGCAGTCATCAGCTGCCCTGGGTGCATCTTCCTAACAGCCCTTCCCAGAGCCCTCTCAGAAGCAGAAATTTATCTCCCCTGAGTGGATGTTTTGCATTTGGAAAGTTATGGCCTTGGTCTGCTGCTTCAGGGGGCTGAGCCAGTAAGGGACTGGGAATTAACAATGTTTAAGGAAGAGAGATCAGGTACTTGAGTTGGGTCAGAGACAAATGTAGGTCGTAACTCTCTACGTTCATTCCTGTCTAGAGCTGCAGCCTCTTAACTCTGTCTCCAACCCCCACAAACAGCAGAACTCAGGCATCGTAGATTAAATTCATGCTCAGTGGCTAGGATAAAAGCTACCGAGTGCAGATGTCAGCACAATATTCAGAATGAGCTGTCGAATGACTGGCTGTCACAACTAATATGTTAGCTCCTTGGGGACAGAAGCCATCTGTCTTTGCAGAACTTGGCAGTGTTGCGTGGCGAGGCTTGGAGCAGGAGTTCATTCTTTTTGGTCCTGTGTCCCCTATTGCTGTCAGGGATACCCCATCATTTTGGTCACCCAGATGCAATACCACTTTTCTTCTTGACACAGTCCCTCTCCTTCCTCTTTTACGACCTTGCCCATTCTACCTGGTGACAGCTGACTTCTCATCCTTCATTTCTTCCCCTTCAGCTCCAGGCCTTCCTTACCTGTCTCCTTGACCCCTGTGAAACAGGATCTTCTGCCTCAGGACTAGAAAACAAGAACACAAGTGGCCACAGGGATTTTTGTCTGCTCACTGACAAACAACGATCATTTGATAAATATTGAAGGAACAAACCCTTTCTCATCTATCCTGTAAAACTCTAATGTCTAATCTCCATGTCTTGATCAAGTCTCCTGGGACTTCAAAATGTTTTGTTATTTTCTACACAAATGTGCATAGATAGATAAGGTAGATAGATAACCTGGTTCCAGATTAGGTGATCTCTATCCTGGGTTTGGTGCTTCCCATTCTCACTGTGAATATGTGCGTGTGTGTGTACAATTTCTACATAGGATGAATCTATAACCATGTGTTATAACAGAGCAAGCATACCTTTTGTCTAAATGGAATTGCATATATGTGTGCACAGCTGACCCTTGAACAATGCAGGGGTTGGGGAGACTGAAAATCCAGAGATAAGTTATAATTGACCTCCGCATATGCAGGTTTCACATCCTTGCATTCAACTAACCAACATCTGAGGTTGGTTGTATCCCTGATTTAAAAAAAAAAGTCCTCATTAAAGTCAACTTGTGCTGTTCAACACTTGTTGTTTAGGGTCAAATGTATATCACTCTTCAACCATAATTTATTTATAAATACTGTTGTTGATGGATGAATAGTTTGATTATATTTTCTGAAGAAATCTTAAGAAGACTCTCTGGACTCTGATTTTCTTCTCAGCTCTTTTTTGATTTTACAATAAAAGTCTAGATGTTGAATCATGAGGGAAGGCAGAAACCTAAGAGGAGGGGAGAGATGTTGCATGTTTGTATGTTAACATATTCTTGCTTTCTACATCTACAATACTTATTGGGAGCCTTTCTATATGCACCACTGTGCACTCAGCAGTGTTACTCTGCCCCTACAGAGCTTACTTTCCAGTAGGAGAGACTGGTGTGGAGGAAGGAAGGGCAGACTTGGATGACATTCTAGAAGGAACTGGAAGTGCTTAAGATCAGAAAGATGTTCTCTAGTTCAGTTTTGACAGCACTACCTCAGGCCGCTTACTGTGTTCCTCCTGGAGAGCTGTTCCCACCCTGACTGCAGGCTGGGGCATCAATAACAGCCACAGTTAATGAAGTCTTGGGCTGTAAGAATGGCACCCAAGGAGGAGAGGTAGACCTGAGTCTGGGATTCTGCTCAGGCATTAAAGAGGATTTAAAAGAAATGAATTCTCAGAGACAATTGTATACAGCATTCATCAGATTTTAAGTTGGGGCTTGTACCAACCGAAGGCAGGAGATACGTGTATGCTAAACCCAACGAGGATGGAAAAGGGGAGCCTTGGAACCAGCAGGGATGCTTGAGCTGTCAGATCTAGATATGAGGGTATGTGCATGGCAGGTTCAGGTGAATCTGTGGGGAGACAGAGTCTTCTGTAAACAATCTTCACAGTGTAGCCACACTCTGACAGGGAGGACTTTCCTGATCGGTTTCAAGAGAATTATTTCCTGAATCTATTATCTGCAGGCTACATGTGGACACATAATGTCTTATACAGCAACAATAAACAAAATGCCAGGCCTTATTATAATACCTTTATTCATATTAGTTCCTATAATCTTCACAGAAGCCTCAGACATTGATGCATTTGAGGAAATAAGGCATAGAGAGGTGAAGAAAAACTTGCCCAAGTTTCCACAGCAAGGAAATGGAAGAGCTGACTTCATAATGTTTGGATCTGCGAGGGACAGTGGGGTTCTGTGGATTTGGGAAATTTTTTTGAGTCAGATCTAGCTTTAAAACACATACCAAGTGACAACCCAGTAATTCTATTTCCAAGTGAAATAAAATCACATCTACACAATCTACAACATTAAGAAGCATTTTTAAAAATTTAGTTGTTCACACTGGTTGTTTCCCCTGGAACTGAGACTCAAATCCAGGGGTATGTGATTTGGGCTCCTTTGGAGGTGAGTGACCTAACCACTACTCCACTAGGCTCTGCTGTACAAAAATATTTGATAGCCCCAAATTGGAAGCAGCCCAAATTCCAATAGATAGGGTAAAGGAACTCACTGCAGTCTATTCATACAGTGAAATACTATTCAGCAATAAAGAATGACCTACTTACAGACACGACATGGTTGAATCGCAAACATTTTACACTAAATGATTAACAGAAGTCACAAAAAAGTACTCCTTCTATGATTCCATTTTTATAAAATCCAAATAGAGGTAAACATAGTCTGTTGTGAAAGATGCCACATGTCTTTGCTGATGGTGGTGGAAATAGTCTGTGCTGTATCTTGGTGGTCACTGCAAGGTTGTTCACAATTGTCAAAACTTATCAAATTGAATATCTAAGCTTTGTGATTTTTATTGTGTGCTTATTGTGCTTCAGAAAAAAAAAAACAAAATCTTGACTTTTCCACTTACTGTTTGTGTGATTTGGTTTTTAAATTGTTTGCCCCCTAAGTTTGAGTTTTCTGATCTCTAACGTGAAGGATACTTAACAGCTTTTCCAATTCTGACGTATTGTGATTTTATATATCATCTTATTTATTTAGAACAAAGTATGGGAAAATGTTTAATTGAGATTGGGATGTGGAAAGCCTTAAACACATTAAGTCATAGGATAAATCACAAAGGATTGTTGTTCGATCTAACTGTGTAAGAAACAAAACATCAAACTGTCCACATTAAAAACCCAAAGCTGTTTACCTTTTAAAAATCCCTCTGTAATAAACATTAAAAGTGAAATGGAAAAAAACAGTGAAAACATTCACAATTAATAAGGCAATGAAGTCTTAGTTGCACCAAGTCAATGAAAGATACTAATACCTCAAATAAAAATGACGGAAGAAAATGAATAAGCAATTCACTGAAGAAATCCAAATGGTCAACAAACCTAGGAGTTGGTCAATAGAACCACTAATCAAAGAAATGTGCATCAAAATAATGAGATACCATTTCCTCCTATTAATCTAAAAAACATTTTTTGAAAATACTGACTTGTTTTCGCAGTTTTGCTTTTGCACCACCACATTGCTGATAGGACTATAAATTGGTACAGCATTTCTGGAAACAATTTGGCAGTAAGAATTTTCTTAAAAATGTTTATGTCATTTGTCACAGTAATCCTACTTTTAAGTATTTCCCAAGAAATAATCAGAAATATGATCAAAGACTTCCGTATAAGGATATTCATTGCAGTCTTTAATATATAATAGTGAAAAATTATAAACAACCTCAATGTGTCAAAATATTATTCAGCTATAAATATGGTTTTGAAAGAGTACTTAGTGGCAGAAAAAATATTTCTCATAAAAGTTTAAGAGAACAAAACAGAATAATAAAACACTTAATACCATGTGATTCCATTTTATTTTCAAATACAGCTTATATTGATATGTCCACAGAGGAAAAAGAAACTGTTAAGGAATACACTAAATTCTTAGCAATGGTTATCTTGGGGAGAAGAGAGACTTTAGGTGACAATTATTTTCTTCTTAAACTTTTCAGCATGTTTTTACTACCATATTTCCTACAATACGCATTTACTTTTACTTTTTTATTTTAAATGGAGAAGTTATTACCATCATAATCAAATAACAAAACTTTTTTTTTTTTTTTGCCAGATTTGAAGGCACAGAGATGACTGGAAACCTGGCTAAGGGCATTGTCCAGGGTGAGAGAGGGGAGCAGCCTCTTTCTTTCCTGGTGTGGCTGGGTGCAAATGGATGCATTCTAATATCTTCAGTCATGGTGCAAGATTTAGTTCCTCAAGGAAGTGTCAAATTGAACCCTGACCTAGAGATTCCACATGCTAGTTATCCTGAGTAGATGGCTGTAACTTCCTTACATGGTCAACACCCATACCTCTTACTTGGGTCACCCATTCCTCAACCCCAAGTCTTGGTCATGAACTGTTAGAGAACAAGTGCATAGATCCATGTAAATCTAGTCCCACTGGGAAAATGAAAAACTCGAAGTGCTTGCTTCTCTGTGGTGGATCGGCAACCATAACCCTGTCTTTCACACAAAGAGTGAGCTCCTATTAGCTCCATCACTTCCTAGATTTGTAATAGTCCAACTACGCATTACTCGAGGCCTTCTGAACCCATCGGTCATTCCAACCTCCACTGCGCATGCTCCCATCGATGCTGTGCAGTCTACTTAACGGTGCCTCTTTTCATGCTCGCCCTGGGTTCCTCTTACTTTGGGCCCTGGAAGTCTGCCTGAGATCCTATTAGCAGTCAGGCATATCCCCAGTGAATAGTGATTAATCACACTCGTGAAGTATCTTGTAGGACAGTCTGATGGGGTTGCATTTAGAGATAACTAGCCTGAAGACGATGATATCATTCCTTCCTCTCTCCTAACTTATTTTTCACCTGGGTCTTCTTTCTGGGGTTTCAGGCTTAGCTGTGTAATCTTAGAAAGACTATTTAACATGTTTGGATCATTTTTAGAATAGGCATAATGTAATGGGATGTAACTTGTAGGGTTGTTGAATGTCAATAGACATAAGAGTTGTAACAGTGCATTGCACATGTAGGTCTTGATGAGTGCGAGCCTTTTTTTTGGTTGCCTATCTGTCAAGAGTCAGACATGTTACCCATAAAAATATTTCATCTTATCTTCACAATAGCTTTGCAAGGTTCATATTATTTTTTATTCTTTATATTCATGAAATGGATTCTCAAAACATTGCTTAAAGTCACAGAGCCCTCTTGGGTAGAGCCATGATCTTACCCAACACTAGCTGTTGTACAAAAATGTATACCGCCTTGTACCATCTGCTCCTTGGACTCAAATCCACTGCAGCTCTCATGCCTCTACATCCTGGTCCTATTATATATCAATGACTTCGGGAAACTGCTTCATAGACTGAGTCTCAGGTTTCCATACATAAAATGAAATAAATAACTCACTAATTTATTTTGTAGAGATGTCATTCTTTAGGTCAAATTAAGCACAAAAATTGTAAAGGAAAGTGTAAACTGTTAGTTGATCGTCCATTTCTGGCTTGCAGGATGTATCAGTTCATTCTGGCTGCTTTCACAGAGAAACCGTATAACCTCACTAGCTCACTAGTTGGTAATAATATAAGGTTTCTCTGGGAAGGATTGGTAAATGGATCTTGAAGTGAACATATTTTGAACCACAAACATCCCTAATCCTTAGAAAAGAAATAATTATTTCTCATTCATATAAAGTTCTGTTGGTGGGGACCAGGTTCTGCTCTTTATAGTTAAGTAGGGACATGAATGATGGAGGCCCTAGACATGCAATTCGAAGGTTTCCCTGAGTGCCAACATCCTGCCAAGATACAGGAGAAGAGAGCATGGAAAATTCACATCTGTGTTTTTGTCCACTTTAGCCTGATGAGTTTGACTCATTATTCCACTGGGGAGAACTAATCACAAAGTGGTCTGGGAATGCAGTCCCTGGAGGACAACTGCTTTCCAGCAGCAAGTCTGTGTTGGGGTGAGGGCACAGACCTTTGGTGGACTTCTAACATCTCTGTGAAGGAGGGCCTATGGTTCATCCTCTTCTTATGAAAGGATGCGAATGAAGTAAGCCAGGAGTGGTGATATCATTCACTCAGGATCACAAATTTCATGACAGAATCAGATTTTGAGCATAGGTCTTCTGATTCATGCTGAGTTCCTATTGTTATTGTCATTTTTATTAGGAGGTAACTTATGGGATAAATTCTTTTTTGTTCACTTCCTTTTATAAAGCCCAGGTGGAAAAAAAAAAGCCGGGGTGATAATCTTCTTTGGTTTTTTTATAGTATTTCCCAAACTTCGCTTACATAACCTGCTGAATTAGAGTGATAGGGTCTGTCTCAATGTCACTTTAACTTCTTGGTGTACTGTTCTTACATGCTATTTCAGAAAGGATTGTGTAATATAAAAGCTACAAACCAGAAACTTTCACCTGATTCTTTGATAATCCAAAGAAACTATTCAGAGGGCTGAAGGGGAAGGGCATAACCTTTATTACCTACAGGGGAGTCCCACGGCAGCCAGTCAGACAAAGTAACTGCCTCCCCATGGTGGCCGATTGGGCATGTTTCTCTCAATGACAACCAATCTAGAAGGAATCTGCACTGCCCTTTTGTCAGGCAAGGTTTCAAGGACAAGAAGAGGGAGTGCTGGGCATTGTGGGAAGGGCCTACATGAATGAGAAAGGTGTGTGCAGCTGTTATCTCAAGGAAATATATGTGGCTCCATGTGCATGCATGCCAGAAGAACAGTCCAACCCTGGGGACCCATCTTTGTCCTTGTGGCCAGTAGCCAGACACCTACCCTTCTGGTCCCAGGACACTTCATTGGGTGGGAGAATTGGGCCTTCATCTGGAACTAGCCTATAGGCACAGACACAGGCAGAAAGTTCTTTCCAGGCAGACTCGGGCAGAAAGCTACAGGAGTGTCCCTTGCTACCCATGAAGGCAAGTCTACCTGCTCCCACCTCCACCTCACCTGCATTTGGTTCTGCCGGGGGTTGCTGTGACCTCACTGATGAGGATTTCTGGGAAGATTTTCTTGACTCACTTCTCTTAACTCCCTCTCTTCCCACAGGCATTTCTGAGGAAAACTTGAAAATGTGACAAATTCCTTTTCCTTGGAGAGCTGACCAACATGTCAGGTTCTTTGCTTTTGGCTAAAATGATATCAGTGCAGAAGAGGAATGTTGGCTTTCCAAGCTGATGAGCAGCTGTGATTATCTGTCAGTCAGAAAACAGGGGAAACTACTGACAGTCAGTAAACACAGCTTTTGGATAGAAAACATATTTAAGAGACTATATCCACAGGCATAAACATTGATAGGTAGAGCTTGGGAGTGAATGTGTTTTGAACCATGACCATCCCTAATTCCTAGGCACCCAACAGCCATGAAGTTTTGATGGTTTGACACAGTTGACATCTTCTAAAAGGGCTCAATCAGAAGCAGAACCACTAGGATGTCTAATAAGGAGTTCATGACAGGGATTTGACCTCTCGTGTTTGTGGAATTTGGTTAAAAAACTTTTGGGAGATGGTTGCATCATTGTCTGGAGCTGGAGCCTAAAGTCAGTAGGCAGGAATCAGGGAAGAGAGGATGTCCATGAAATGGGAGAAGGAGGAAAAAGCTGTAATGGACACAGATGATTCTTTCATGAGAATGGACTAGAATCTGCACTGACATCTCATGATCTATGTGCCTCTAACTATGGTGATAGGTAGTGAAGGGAAGGGGAAGCTAGAATATGCAGTCATGGAGCTAAAAACGTCTGACTCAAGGTTTGGATGAGCTGAAGGGAGAGATCAGCAGGAGTTGAGTCCTGCACTCTCAGGGTAAGTGTGAGCTGCCACAGTACCAGGCATCCTGCCTCAGCTTTCTGAGTATAAAAGGATAACGAAGCGTCACCTGCCTTCCATGTCTCATACAAAATGTGTCTTGTGATCAATGCTAACCCAGAACTTCTGGGAAACACTCGAGTTTAACTGAGTTGACTCTATATAAGTTTATAACAACCCATCCTTATAAACTTCTTATCCACATGTTCCATATTTATTTTCCTAAAAGAGACCATAGCAAAGTCATGCTTTACCTTATATCTAATATAAGCACCTATTCATCATACAACTGAAAACACGCTAGCTTCTTTCTAAGAGAAGATGAAAAGTCCTGTTATCCATCTGTGGATGACGTTTATTCCACTTAGAGATGAGTTACATTCTCCTATTAATATCCTCTAATTCAAGTGCTGAGATAGATGTATAACTAACTACTCTTAAGAAATTTTAATTTTAGAGAACTGGAAGAAGGTGGAGAAAAACAGAATTTATTCGTATACACAAATACATTCTTATCAAAAAAAGAAAACATTTTCACTAGAGGCTCTACCCCTCGGTTTCTGGACGTTACTACAGCCTTATAAGGTGTGGCCTTCAACCTCATACTGGACCTGAGTCTTCCAAAGGTTATTCCTTATATCAAGCTAGGTGCTTCAGTGGGGTAGAAGCACAGTGTGACTAGTGAATTTGATAAGCCGACTGCCATACCTCATTTGCTGTAAAATGAGTTCCTTGATCAAAAACAGTGCTTGATGGCATTTGATGACAGTGAATAAGGAAAAGCAAATTAATGCTGGTGTGGATAGGTGACTTGTCAGTAAAAAAAGCAAATCATATCCAAAGTAAGTATTCCAGTGAGAACAAAGGACTGCCTTTTCCATGACTAAAGTGGCAACTGACTGAGTCCCTCAGTAATGGTGCCCTATTGGTTGTTAGATTGGACACTCAGCTGTGGCTGCAGTCAGGTCACCTTTGAATAGAAGAGAAGTCCATGCTGATCCCATGGAAAATGTCCATCCATGTTGCATGACCACCTTGTTCATGAGCCCATTAAGCCAAGACAGGGATGTGTAGAGAATGAGGCAGACTGGTATCCATAGGACAGATGGTCTGATCATTAAGATCCATCTACATTGAGGTTGCTTTTAGAAGACAGTTGATAAGAGATAAATATCTTTATACTCCATACCATTCAGAGATGTCAATCCACATACCTATTCCCTGAAGATTTCCATCAACGTAACTATTTTAGATATATGGATACTCATCCATAGCTTCTACTTTGTCACCAATTATCTAACCATGTTGCTTACAAAACCTTGACTATCCTGTGAAATCATAAGCTACTACCTATCATTAGCTGTAGAAAATAAAACAGAACGGTGCTATCTTCAAAATTCTGCTTTCCGCATGGATTCTCCTTTAATCCTTGTGGGGCCATCCAGAGGTGGACGGTGGTGCTACAACCATCCATTCTCACCCAGTATTATCATATTATATCGAATCACTGGTAAATCAGGCCCAAGTTTTCCTTCTCTGACAACAGGTCATAGGGACCTCCCCTGAGGGCACAGGTAGGGTGGGCAGTATTGGCACACAGTCAAGCATTCAACCTCTGATAAGGTCAAATTGTAAGCCTGGAACAGAAGCTGTTCCTTAAAGGTAGTAGTTAACTGCAGAGGATGGCCTTGCCTTGCTCTCAAATCCGACAGATCTGTGCCATAATTCCTCTGCAAGGACCTGCTGAAGTCCCCTCTCAGCATTCCTGTCTGTGCAGCTACTAAGCAGCATCTATTCCTAAGTCACCAGGTCCTCACAGACTACCTGTTGCAAAGCCTCCTCTTGCTGTGGACCCCACTTAAAGCTGGTAGCTTTTTGGATTACTCAGTCAAATTTCACAGGACTCATACGAACCTTATATTACCTTAAAATTCAACAAAACCCACGATGAACAGTGCCTTTATCTTAGTGGTAGCAGGGCCAGGATTCAGCAGCTTTTCCTTCCATTTGGAAGAAATATTTCAAGAAGCACCAGACTACTGGACTCTAAGAAGTTTCACCAAAGTAGAAGACCTCTGAATTTTAGTGGGAAATTTATTTCCCATGGTATTCTTGTGTCATACCAAAGTGTTTATTTACCTACTACTTTTTGTTTACCAGGTCCAATTAGCATGATGTCATTCATGTAATGGATCAGCATGCTATCCTGTAGAATGGATAAATTAATCAAGGTAACTGTGGTATAGACAATGAATAGGGCTAGAGAATTGAATAGTCCTGAGGTGAAACATAAAGTGTACTTTTGGTCCTGCAAGAGGAAAGAAAACTGCTTCTGATAGTCCTTAGTAACAGGTTCTGTACTGGGCTAAATATGACCCTCATCCCCCATTCATGGCACTGTAATCTCAGAATGAGACTCTTTCAGATAGAGTCTATTCAGATATAATTAGTTGAGATGAGGAAGTCGGGCCTTAAATTGAATCTGACTGTTGTCTTTACAAGAAGAGAGGAGACACATGGGGAGAACAAGAAGTGAAGATGGAGATTAGAGATTGAAGTGATGCCTCTACCCACCCAGAAAACTCAAGGATTGCCAGCACATGCAGAGTCAGAAGAGCAAGGAAGGGTTCATCTAGAAACTGAGAGAGATCATGACCCTGCCAACACCTTGAGGTTGGACTTCTAACTTCCAGACCACAAAATAATAAATTTCTGCTGTTTTAAGCCACCAAATTCGTGGCACTCTGTTAAAACAGCATTAGAAAACTGATGTCGGTACACAGAAAAAAGCATTTACCAAGTCAAAAAGTTTGGAGTATATTGATTTTCTTTAGTTAAAAAACATTCAGAATAGCAACTATAATTAGAGTTACCATCTAATTAAGTTTATGATATTCTGCTATCCTTTTCCAAGACAAATCTTTCTTCTACACATGTCAAATAGGTAAGTTGAAAGAGGATGTAGTGGAATCGCCATGCCTTATCCCTTTAACGCCTTAGTTGTAGTATTAATCTCGTCTGGCTGTCCAGAAATTGGCTTTGCCTTTAGTTTATTATTTTAGTAGAAAGAGGCAGTTGTAGTGACTTCTGTTTGGTTTTCCCTATCATAATGACTCTCCATGGGTCAGGATGGAATTCCACAAGTCACTGTGTATTTGTATTGCAATTATTCATTCCAAGACTGAGGAATAGCTACAGAGTGGGTTCAGGATTTGAGGACACGTGGAGCCCATTGTGAGATGGGCTTGAGCTAAAACTCCTTTGATTTTTGGGTTACCACAAACCCCTAAACTGAGTAGAGTACCATTGTGTTTTGGGTTTTAAGAATTAGAGTCAGTTCAGAGTCACTGTCCAGAAAGCTTCCCAAATTCTGACTATTTCCTCTTCCCCAAGGCACTGTCACCCTGGTAATGGTTGCAGGTGCCTTTGGAGGAGACAAGGAGGGAAATTTGCAGTACTAACGTTTGATTGCATGGCAGGGTCCTTTCTTAAGAAGACCCGGCCTCTTCTTCCATTCAAGAGGGGAATGAATTCAGTGGTCAGGATTCCCTATTGTTACTCAGATCAGACTTAGAGTTTTTAGGTTATCTGGAAGAAGGAAAACATTAGTCAACTGTCCACCTATATCAGTCTTAGAGACCATAGATCTCTGCTGTCCATTGTAGTAACTACCAGTTACCTTTTCACAGAATGTGCCAAAGAAATGCTGGCATTTTAAGGACACTTATTGTGGGCCACCTTGATCTAGATTTCTGTCAACCAAGCAAACTGTTAGAGTCCCTGCCAAACCCTGGAGCAAACACATTGACTCTAAAAGCTCTGCTTAGTGGCCCACATCAATAAATATGGCTTGTTCCAACTTGTCTTTCCTTTGAGTCAGATTCCACACCATTAGGAGTTATTCCACATATGCTTCCCAGCTTCTTATCAACATACATTTTTAAAATCTTGCAATGTTTTTGGTGTGTATCACACTTCCTCATGGATCGCATTGTGCAATTTTTCCTTCAGGGAATGTTGAACTAGAGCCTGGCTATAAATCTACAAATACTGAGAGAAGGCTGAAACGCCAAAATCCTTTACAAGGTAGTTACCTTAAGGTAAATCATTGCATGTTCTCTGAGCACGGGGAGACTAGCCTCCTTATTCCTGGGCAGAATTGCTGGAGAGGACGCTTGGCAGAACAGAGGGCTTAGATCTCTGGCCCAGTTTTCAGAGTCCAGTTCCTTCAAAATCAACAGTAAGTCAACAGAAGAAACTCTGTAGAGAATTCAGTTCGAGTTACACTTTAGCTTCCTGAAGAACTTTGATTTCAGTTTTAGTTTTTAGAAATCTCAACCTGGTGGCTACAGGAGATAGATCTCTTTTAGGGCCATAATAGAAGATTTCCATTTTCTTATTTGAAATTTGAATTGGAAATTTAAAGTTTTGATCTTGCAATTTTCTTTCTTCAACTTCTCTAGTGCACATAAGAGTCATTAACTACTTGTACTCTGTTCCTTATTTTCATGAAAATTTTCAGCGGTGGCTAATTCTTGGTTACTAAAAGGCAGGCCTCTATAGGAACTTGGTTACAAGTGTCTGGAGGTGATAATTTAGGTGACAGTTTTGCTCCCTAATACCATGAACTACTAGTGCCCCTTTCACCACTAGAAATAGGCCATTCATGCCTTTAAATCTAGTCGGATCAGAGAGTCAATTTCAGGAGAGCCAGGCCCAATTCAGAGAACCCATTGTTAAGTCTGTCCAGCTGTGACCTTCCAGTGCATTCGAATTCTCTCTCAGATAAGGTTTGATCAGAGGAGCAGAACCACTAGGGACTGCCCACAATAAGGGGGTTATTATGGGAACTGGACTCTAGGTTCTAGTGGATGTTCTGTGAGAGGCTGTTGCTTCTGAAATTACTTGGTGCTGGATCCTGAAGTCTGTGGGCCAGGCCACCTGGCAAGTGGATCATGAAGTAGAAAAAGCAAGGACAAATGGAACGTACATGGATGATCTGGAACCTGTAAAGATGGACTGGAACCCTGATTGGTGTCTTAGTAGCTAAGCCTATACCGTGGTGAATATTCTGCAGGAGAAACTGATACCCTTTGTTCTAGTGCTAAAGCAACCTGGGGCAGAAGTTGAAGATGCGGAAGGGATAGACCTGGCAGGCTCTTGAGGGCCTGGCTTCTTCCCCATGTCAAAAAGATGAGCTGCAAGTAAGTAATGATACACTTGAGCTGTGACAAGCAATATGTGGTGTGCTGGCCTGACCTGAGTGACGAGGAAATGCGGTCACTGTTATCCTTCCATTTTGGCAGAAGTGATACCACACAAATCCACCACTAGTACAAAACCTGGGAAAGTGCTCTCCTAGCTCTCCACTGTTCTTTTACATGCTGGCATCTTGAGAGACAAGAGACCGCTTAGTTGTGTCTCTTTGCCATGTACTGACGCTGACATCTGGGTGCCAAGCAGGTAGACCCCACCCAGTATGAGAGGAAGCACTGGGTTTAGGGGTAGAACAGTCAGTGGTCACAGGTATGTTCTCCTTATGCCTTCCTACTCCAAGTCCTTGCAGGACTTTGTCTTTCATTTTGGGTTGCCATATAAAAATCCATGATATTTGTTTCAACTTTGATAAGTACTTTCACAGTAACTCATGCTCTTTTTAGGTTGTCACAGAAACTGAAGCCAAGAGAGCTTTGACTGATCTAAGTCATCTTCAAAGAAGCAGTCTTGAGTGAGGGACTCAAGATCATTTTTACCTTCATAGACACTGCTTGTTCAGGGCTAACAGCTATTATGCTGTTATTAATTATCGCCTTGGCAAGGTGAACAGAAATTCACAGAACCAGGAATCAATCATGTTAATTACTTATCACTTTAGCTATTTGAAAACCAATCATGCCTTGACACAAATCCAAGAGGCCCTCACAAGTGGTTGGGACTCTTGAGGAGCTATTTGACCATGTATGTCTGAGGAAGGGGGCCTCCATTTTCCAGAGGCATGTTTGAGGTGGGGCATTGTGGAGTGCTTAATGGGTTTTGATACTCCTCCAGTTAAGAGCTATTGTTCTATTGTTCTGTTTCAACACTCAGCATAATACCTGGAGATATTTATTCTAATACTAATTCTTCCAGGCAAATGGACTTATGTAATTACAATGATATACATTTGTAAGCTGAAGGTCATAAAATATAGACTTAAATATGATATTGACATTAATTCAAGATATGGTGTATCTAGTGCTTTTAATTCATAGGTCCTTGTAGATTCTGTTCAAAAAAACCATGTCCATATCCAATATACAACCCTGAGAATTAGTGAGTTGTTGATCTTATTATAGCAAATCCTCCTCCAGGAACAACTTGGCAACTTGGTTCTTCCCCATAAAGCAGTCATTTTCTCTGGCGGAAGAGCGACGTGGCGACGTGCTTGCACTCAGGGGTGCAGGAAGGGGAGAGGAGAAACAGCCATGTCTTCGAACCTCTTCCTTTTCTACCCTTGCTTTTCTCTAGTTCATTCTTTTGCAGCTAACATGCCAAGCAGCTAAATCAATCACTAAATTCCTAGATCTTGGAGAAGGAAGACAGTATTTAAACAAACATCGTATGTTTGTTTTTGAATTCAGAAAACTTTTTAACTGGTTAATTCATATTCCAGTAGATGAACTCAGCTCTTTGTCATGGCTGACCCCTGCCAAACAGGTCAGCAGGCAGACAATGCTGTTGTAACAACTCAGATATGCATTCTAGCTTCTTTAAGAAAGGGACCTTCTTCTCCTGATATCTATAATCAATACAGTGTCTAATATACATAGTTAAGTGTCTAATAAGTTTAAGTCTTTGTCATTGAGGACAATAAAGGAGTTTTCCCCAATCAGATAGGAGGGTTCCAACCTAGTCACAGAATAGTGTGGTATACTTAATTATTGGAAAAGGTTGTAATAATAAAAGAACCAATTTCTAACAAACAGGAAGTCTCCCATGGATTAAGACATTTGGTTAATACATGCTGATTATTTTCCCCCTAGAAATGTGATTTCTATCTTCAGTTGAAATTGGCAAAATTCAAATTAGAAAAGTAGATAGTTGAAAAACAAGAAATTGATATGCAAATGTAAATTGGGTACTTCTTATATCCTGAGTACTACACTTGCATTTTTGGGAACACTGGAAACAAGACATGATCTGTGTTCTCAAGATGCTCAGGGTGGGTTGGGGAGAAATTAACATACAGAACGACAGTATATGGTTCCACAGGAGTAAGTGGTGTGGCTAGAGTGTAAGGTGACCCAGCAGGTAAGGGTAATCAGGGAGGGTGTCTAGAGGGGCTGGATCCCGAACCAGGTCCTTGAATTGTGGGTAAGATTTACATGAGGAAACACATAGATTGAGAGAGTGAAGCAGGGTTCACCACACTGGCATCACCACCAAGAGAGAAATGATACAGGTCTGTGATGGTTGTGTGTGTGGAATTCCCTTTCATTTATCTATCTCCCAAACAGGGGTCCATTTCATTCTAGGGCCATTGTTGATCTCAGCAAGTTGATGTCATGACCTGTCCTGTCCAGTAGTTTTTTGCTTTGTTTTTTTGGTCTTTATACCAGGGGCACTTCTTCTCTCCCATACTGCTTGGACAGTATATATGATTATATTGTTGCTTTAATTATCCAATATGTGACCTAATTCATTTGCCGAGGACCCGAATACCCAGTCAGCCTTACCCTGGAAGCAGGCCTTGCTGCCCATAATTCCGGTTGCAGGTGGGTGTCTGCTCTAAACCAGAGGGACTATGAGGCAGCCCAGCACAGTTACTCACCTGTTCCCTGGCAAACCACCTCCACAGACTCTAGCTGTGAGGCCAATCCCATCCCCTTGGGCTCTTTAGGACCCATCCTTTGTATAGACCAAGTTACCATGACTCAATGAGGCCTCAATTACTGTGTATATACGGACCAACCCCTGTGCATTCTGTGACTTCGATTTTTTTCCCCCCAAACAATACATGGAGATGTAAATTGTAATCTTGTAGCAGCAAGGTGACTTGTGTCCCCCAAAATGTGTTTAAGTCCTAACCTCTAATACTTGTGAGTGTGTCCTTATTTGGAAATAAAATTGAGAAGCCATCATACTGGATTAAGTATGCCCTGGATTCAATGACCAGTCTTTTTATATGAGAAAGGAGATGGGGATTCCCATACTAAGACAAAGACATGGGGAACAAAATTGTGTCATGGTGGAGGCAAAGACTGGAGTATGCAGCTATAAGCCAAGGAATGCCAAGGATTGCCAGCAGTGACCAGAAGCTGCAAGAGGCAGGGAAGGGCTCTTCCCTACAAACTGCAAGGGGAGCATGACTCTTGATACCTTGATTTTGGACTTCTAGCCCCTTGAACTATGAAGAATGAAGTTTTGTTGTTTCATGCCTCCAATTTTTTCTTATTTTGTTATGGTAGCCCAGGAAACAAATACACCCCTTTCTATAGTTGTGAAAATAAAAGCCATGAGAGAATCTAAGGGCACACAGATCCAAGTGGTAGAGCTGGAATGGAAGCCAATGTCTTTTTCTAGAGTTTGGGAGCCGTGGTAGAGACCACAGCTAGAGAGCCAACAGCCCTGCGTTTACTTTCCATGGCCTTGTCCTTACTGTGAGCTGTCTTCCCTTTACCTCCTCTCTTTCTTGGATGATGTCATACACTTAGTTCCCAACATGGGTACTCCTGCAGGATTTGGGAAAGCACCCACATAAAATGATCATTATATTAAAACAAAAAAGTTACAAATCCCCGCCCATGTAAGCAAACACATGTCAGATAGTCCCTGTCAGTAGCTGTAGTCACACAAATGCTGCAGGTTCTTTTGAATCATTGTACTATACTATGAAAACAACTTCAATTTGGAGAAAATTGAACCTTTATGGAGGTTCATAACAGAATCAATATGTAATAGGGAAGGCTATTTTTTAATACTTTCTTTCCCTATTCTTTGTGTCCCTGGGATTAAATTAAACACAGCAGAAAGCAGGTCAGAGTTGAATCTCTGGGGTAAGAGTCAAAGCTGTTTCTGATCTCGAGAGGCACCGAGATTTCAAGAAAGCTCACGGGAGTGTGTTCACTTACTCTTGGAAGGTCCGGTCCTTGACTCAAGCCTGCTCCCTCTGCCCTTTCCTAGAGAGAGTCCCCTGCTGCCAATCAGTGGCAGATTGCTGCAGCCCTGACTCCATCACAAAAGGACAAATGTCCCTTTCCCCGACAACTAACAAGTCTGCTTGGTTGTTAGTTGTTAGCTGTGTTCTCTGATTCCAAGCATCTCAGTCAGGAGTCAGGACTTGCCTATTTAGCAAGAAGGGAGACGGCCAAGCTCCGGACTTGACAAGGCTGGAGGCACCCGGGGGAGATGTTAGTGGCTGGCAGCGGGCAGGGATCTTCATGAGGAGAAAATGGAGCAGGGCCGGAAGAGGTAGTCAGAGGAGAAAGAGGGGAGTAAGGTCTCTGTGTGGTGATATGAGCTGAGGTGCTTATGAACCTGGGATGGGGGACACCTCAGAGAGGGAGCAAAGAGTAAGCTACTGGCTGACAGAAAATCAGATGAAGGACTCTGGCGTCTATTTCCTCCTGACTGCCTTGTGGGAATGGAGCTGGTGAAGGAGCCAGGCACAAGGAGGATTCTTAAATGATACAAAAGAGAAGCCTGTCATTGAGATGCTAGGGAGTTACTGCAGATGCATCTGGATCTGTTTTCTTGTTATTATTGAATTATTATTTATTTACCTGCCTTGCCTTGCTTGCCT
>RJWH01000252.1:875585-1001185 GCA_004363575.1 Solenodon paradoxus
GTGTGTGTGTGTGTGTGTGTGTGTGTGTGTGTGTGTGTGTGTGTGTGGGTGTTTGGGGGGGTTTTCTTTTTTTTTTTTTGTAAAGGAACGATACAGGCAGAAATGAAGGCAAGTAGGGAGGCAGGAAGAGAGAAGAAGAAAGAGGAGGAGAGGAGGAGAAGGAAAAGAAGTCATTTGTTTTTATTAAGTTATTCGTCTTGGTTGTTCCTTCAGGTCTGAGTCTAAAACCTGGGTCCTTGGGATGTATGTGAACTATGTCCAGTAGCCTTATCCACTAGGCCACCAGGGCACAACTTGGAGGATTTTTCCTAAGCAAACACACTCATTAATTATCAATTTATTATTTAATAGGAAATTAGGAATAAGAAAACACTGAGCGGATTAGTAGCCACCTTGGGCCCCTATGGCAGAAAACAAGGAATGTCTTTGAATTCTCGCTGTTGTTGTCAGAACTCCCTGCAGCTGTAGCGTTGGCTGCCCTTTCTGACTCACGCCTGCACTCCCCTTTCCTTTCCATGGATTGACTGGAACCATGTGAGAAATCACCCCCTTCAAATTAGCAGCTGAGAATCTTTGGGGATGCAGAGAGGCTAGCAGATGTTGTCCTTCCTGAAGTCATTGAGCCTGTGATCCTGCTATTCATCTTCTCATCACTGTGGTTACTCCTGTCTCTCTGGGCTTGGCCTCCCAGACCCCCCTTTCTCTGCCAGTCTCCATTCTTCCTTGAGGAGCTCCCTAGCTTGGCCTGGGCTTCATGGCCCTTCTTAGAAATACATGCCATGGTGCCGAGAGTGGGTCTGGAGCTCTTGGTGGGCTTCCAACTCCAACTCAGTCACTCGTTATGTGACCTTAGTCTCTCAATCTCAGTTTCTACTGAGAAACTGGTATTCTGGTAAGAATACATATGCTATGAGGGATAATTTTGAAACTCACTTAAAGTATTTGGCACTCAAGGGGGCTGTTCGGTTCCAATGCTGCTTTTTTTTGTTGTTTTTTGAGGTGACTTGGAGGTCCGGAGATGACCAGGGGTGGTCCTGGGGCCTGTAGACCTGGCGTGCTGCTTAGTATCTTAGGGCATGAATCTAAGTCAAACATGTCTACTGAGACCAATAGAATGAATAGTTCCTTTCCTCTGAATGTTTGCTGATTGGTACTCCATGTTACAAAAGATGATTTTATTGAATTATATTGCTTCACGTAGGCCACTTCTAGCACCCTCAACACCTTGTGATCAGAAAAGCGTAGAAGAAAGAGAAAGCCTTCTCCACCCACAAAAAGTGTTTATATTTTCCTTTCCACTTTGGATTCTGCCCTCTCAGTCATCCTAAATGTTTATTCAGCAATACTTACAGACCTTTTAAGCTTCTCTGGTTTAATGTTTGCTAAACACTCTGTCACTTCCACTTCTACTGATAATTTCCTACTTGCTGCAGAATTGCCCATGCTTACGCACTGTCTGGAAACTCTTAATAGAGTGACTAAGGGCTCGGTCCCTCAGTGATGGGCTTCCCACAACTGTGTGGGCAGCCTGTGAGGTCAGGATGCTCTCTGGGCAGGGGAAATGAAAAGACATGGTAGACTTGGGGACTCACTTGGAATTTAGGAGTTTCTAATATTTGTCCCCCAAAGTTGCAAATAGACGGTCACAATTGTCAGAATTCCAGGCAACATCAATCTGGTTCATCCTATGACCCCTAGGTCTTAGGATTGGCCTAAAGCCTAGTCCAGAATTTCTTCATCATAAGAAGGGAGTGGAGAGTATGGCCAGAAGCCAGCTGGTGATTCTGTGTGATTCCCGGCACAGACACGACACAGGACTGGGGAACAGAAGCTGGAGCTTTCTCAGGCCACAGGCTGAATTCAGTCAAACTCCAAGTTTAACTCATCTTCAGAAAGTAGGATAGTATTGCCAAATGTGCTTGTGCACGTTGTGCACTGAGCAACATTAGGAGATTTTTCATATTTTAGTTTAAGCAAGTGACTCTCTTTAGAGCTGTATCGTGACACAGATTAGATATAGACCCAAAAGCAAACTGGACAGTTCCACCTCAAATAGCTGGGGCCAGGCTGAAGGTGATGGCTGCAGGGACCTGGGCAAGATGGTTCTTCTCATGCCAACCACAACTGCAGTCCCCACCCCAGCAGGAATTCCAGGCTAGAGAGCTGCTTATAGGTGTGAGGTAACCTAGAGCTGTTGGCCTTTAAATCTGGAGTCCATTCACTCACAAGAATTATATTTTGAAAAATACGAAAGGTTATTTGGGTTCCTCCCCTTCAAAACTTGTAGTCCAGTGGAAGTCATAAAGCCACCAACCGTGGGCCATGCCAGGACTTCTCAAGTTCTTCTAGTAAGGACACTAAGCAGCAAGAACTGGAGTATTTCAGAGCAGAGGTAATCAATGTCAGCTGGAGTGGCTACAGGATACTTTTTGGAAGAAATATCTCTTCATAAGTGGCTTGGAAAATAGGTTGGTTTGAATGGGTGTGGCTGTCAGAGGAGCTGAGTACACACGTGTGGTGACCAGGGGTGAGGGCCAGAAGGGTGGGAACTGGTGAGCATTGGCCTGGACTGAGGAGCGAACAGGGGCGAGGAAGCACGCTAGCTGAGATCTTGTCCATGCCAAGCAGTGTAGGTAGACACGCTGAGACATTTCAGTGGGGCCATATCTGAGAGGCTTTGACCCAGGGAGTACTTGGAATGTTTTCAGTTAGGAAGTCACGGAAGGCTTCTGAGCGGGATGTGCTGCTGCAAAGGGCCCCGCGACCACCAGCCGTCCATCCAAATCTCTCAAGCTCAGGGAGAACTCAGGGAGCCCAAGTGCGAGACCCAAGCAGGGAGCATTAGCTGATGCAGTTTCGGCCCCTAACTCTACCCTTCCCCAAGCCAAGTTCCTTTCCTTCCAGGCCAGGATAGCCCGGTCCATAGGGATAATGAGTGGCTGCTTTTCCTGGAGGCACAGCCATGTCTCTAACATTGACCAGTGCACAATGAGTGAGAGAATACATTCCCTGTTGCTGCTTCTCGTTGTTAATGGATGGCTGCTTCTAAATGACTGGAAACTCCTGGCATTTTCCTCGATCTGCAAAGGCCTTTCTTGACCATTTTGTGGTTGGAGAACCCTGGTAGGAAGAGCCTCAGTGAACCTCAGAAAACCTGAGCTCCTCAGGGACTGCTGCCATACTGCCACCCCTCTCCAGGGTGTCTGTGACCAGTGGCACTTTCGGAAGTTGCCACTTGGGTGTGAGATGATGCTTATGAGATGGCTATGGGCAGTGTGGGGACTTCATTCCCAAAGACTTGAGCTAATTTTAGGAGCTGGGCCTCCACAGCAATCAGCTTTGCTCTTGAAACTCTTTCTCCCCAGTCTGAGCTTTTTGAGAGCTGGTCTCTCCTCCTGGCTAGGCTGGGGATCTTCTGGGAATTGACTCACCCTTGGGCTGCTTTCTGCTTTGAGCCTCCTTGTCAAGTTCCTCCTCTTAGTCTGAGAACAAATTGATCATGGACAAAAGCAATGGGCCCATCCTTCTCCTATTCAGCCTGTTAGTAAAGTCATCTGTTCCCAATTACGGCTCTGGAGATTGGGCAATGGATTGACAGGGCTGACTTTCTGCACTGATAGGAAAGCCCATTGACCTGCGACTTCCCCAGAACCATCACTCATCTCCTTATCAGCATGGCAGAGCTCCTCAAATCCCACTAATCTTCCATGGCGACCGTCATCTGATAGATCCAGACCCTGAAAGCAAGAACAGAAAAGGTGTTTCCATTCTAGCAATTCTCAGTTGTGCCTCACCAGGCTCCTTCTGAAACCAGAAAGGATTTGGTGCAAAACAAGAGAGAAGCAGGCCAGAGGCTCCAAGCCCTTTGTGTCTTCGGCACGCAACAGGATCTCAGCGAAGCCAAGATATAGTCCCATTTCAGAGCAGATGGGCAATCCAAGTTGTCAGAGCCTTACAACACTGTCTGGCGAGGTCTAAGAATGCCAAAGACTTTAGGACTAGGAAACTTCCAGGAGCAAGAGATTTTTATTTCTCTTTTTAGAACCTTTTCTGTCCTTTGGAGAATATATTTGAATTTCTCCTTTGGTGTCCTTAAACTAATCATGTGTGGGGAGCTACTAATAATGCTCTTTTCTTTCCATTTGAGAGGCCTCAGTTGCTCTTTGTTGCATCAAAGAATCATGGACTATCAAAGTTGGGATGAATTCAAGATCTCTTGGTATCTACCCCTGAACCTACACCAGAGGGAATGGAGGATCAGGTGGTGAAGTGATACATTCAAGGTCACGCAGGCCATGACTGAGGAACTTTCTAGTCTTTGGAAACTGATCTCCTAATAACCAGCTCAGTGTCCTTTCCCCTCCACTAAACCGCGTTCCATTTTCTGGAGGTTTATTTCTCTAGTGTCTGGAAGAGATGGAGATTCTACCTTTAGGGCCCTGGCAAAATTGCCTTAAATCCACTATCCTCTGTCCACTGTGCACCCCCATACATGAACATATAGGTGATTCTGATAAAAGGTGGAGTTGAAATAACTGATTCCAGGAGAAATGTCTGATCCCAGCCCTGATCTATAAGAAGAACGTCCCGTGGCAGGGACCAGCTTCAGAGGAAACTCGGAAGTACTGCCGACCTTGAGTATTGTGCTCCCACTCATGCTTTTGAGGGATCAAAGCTCATCTGGTGGAAACAAGAGTGACCAGGTGACTTTGGTAGGGTTGTTTGTGGGAAATGTCTCTGCTTTTCAGTTCTTCTGAGGGACGATGACTGTGATAGGGAAAGAAGAAAGTGGGAGGAGAGACCTGCTCCCAGTGAAAGGTAAGTTCTTTGAGGCCAGGAGCCCCTTGTTTGCCTATGATGATTTATTAAAAGAAGGGGTACTGCTACTGGGAACTCTTCCTTGTGCCTTCAGGAAAGGTCTCTACTCTGCTTGATGGACATACTTACACCTTCCTGTTGATGTAGCTGAACTCCACCGAGGTGCATGAAGCCTCTCCTAAGTGTTGGCCAGGTGTTCAGGGCCATGCACAATCTGGGTGAGCCAAGAGCTCTGATCTTAAGTTCTCTCTCCCTGGGGAGGGCAGGACTTCACACAACCAGGGTTTATAGAAGATGGAAGAAATGGCTCCTGAGTGTTAGGCTCTGAATCACAAATTCAACCCAAGTCTTAGCTAGTCCTCAAATGACTTTATTAGAAAGAAAAATATCAACAGATAGCTCATGGGTGTGTATTTGCTAAAATACTTTTGTAGGCAGCCCTGAGGGTCTCGCTTACTTTTGTTGGCCTATTATTAGCAATTAGTATTATCAGAGTGATGATCTCAGCATTGGAAATGATTTGCTCTGTAGAACAAGAAGGTGATTGTCACAAAAAATCAGTTCATTTGTCTATCCGTCCATCCGTCCATCCATCCATCCATCCATCCATCCATCCATCCATCCATCCATCCATCCAAGATTTGCCACTAATATTTAACTGGGGCAGAGAAGATAGGAAAGCACATAGGTCCTCAAAGAGATGACTCTCTAAAATGGAAGGAATTCAGCATAAAAAAATACAAATTCCTAGTTGGAGAGACCTAGAACATAGTTTATTGAATTTCAATGCTTCTATAAAAACTGAGATCAGAAATGTTGAAGAACTTTGAGAAATTAAACCTTTGACTTCAGAGCAGTGGCAGGAGAGCTGACATGGACTTTAAATACAGAGAACCAAGAGCCATTTTCCAGGTGATGCCGTGTCTAAGTCAGAGATTCTCAAAGGACACAGACGTGGAGAAAAAAACAAAACAAAACAACTTTTCTTTGTAAAAATTGTCACAGATTATACTTTTTAAATTTGGGAAGAAAGACCATTACTACCTGAACAAACTATCCTGATGGGCCCAGTTAGTAGAGTTTCTTGCTGAAAAAGGCCCACTCTGCCCCCAGAGCCTGGGAACCCTTGCCAGGGATGGCTGGGCTGCCTGTATACCTCTCCGCAGGCCTCAGGCTCTGCACTGGGTGTGTCTGTGCACAGTCTCATCCACCTCTGGGTCTTGTCCTTGGTGAGCACATTCTCCTGCTAGATACTGGGGGCTCTCCCTACGGGGATGCTGGGGCAGTGTCCCTTCTGTTTGACAGCCTGGCAGAGCATGTGCCTTTCATTGCCACATTCGAATCATCCCTGACATGTATATAATCCCTTTATAGTTTACAAAGTGCTTATCTGGCACCATCTCCTTAGCTCTTCACAGTAGCCCTGAGTGAAAAGGGCATGTGTTCAGTCCACAGAGTCAACAAACATTTATGCAGAACTGACGGAGCGGGGCCAGGCCTGGCTAACGGGCTATTTCCTTTGAGAACTAGACAGAACAGGGCTATGTGGCTGGCACATAAGAGTATTTCCAGCTCTTAGCAGAGTGCTGGCACACTGTGCTGCTCCCTGGATGAATGGATGATGAGAGTTAAAAGGTTAGCAATTATGTTCTCCTGTTCAGTGAGGGGCAGACGAGTGACTTGAGCAGGCTGGCCTGGCTTGCTTCTGGTCACCCACCTAGAGCATGGATTCTCCAGGTCTTCTCCTCAAGAGGCCTACTCCTCTCCACAGGCGTCTCTTCAGTTGCTTGTGGAGCCTGGGCAGCATGGCTGTGGGAAGCTCCGCCCTCTCCTGCTATGAGCAGCTCCAGGGGAACCGACCTGAGGCCCCTTTGTGGCAGAGTTGCTGAAACAGCATGCCCAGCATACTCCAGGCTAGAACACCTTCCTGGGAAGCAGTGTCAGGCAGGCCCGGTGCCCCCGAGCCTTCCCTCAGGAGGCAGCCTCCAGGAGACGGGGGAAGGGACTGGGCTGCTCACCTCGCAGGCCCTCAGGTCTCAGGGGCCCTCAAGAGAGCCGGGTGTGGGGGCGGTGTGTCTTGGAAGGCAAGCATCTTTGGGGGATAATCAATGACCATGTCCAGCGCTTCTTTCCACAGCTCCACGCCCAGTGGCTGTCTGCAGAACCACCTGGCCCAGCGTCTGCTTGTGTGAGGCTCTGCAGAACAGTCCTGAGGGAAGAGAATGTGATGACTAATGGAGACATGTCCCAGCAGATGGGCAGGCAGGCAGGCCTGGCACAGACTGAGCTTTTTGCTGACACAACAAAGTTCAGGTTAGCTGTGGCCCCTGGGAGGAAAGGGCATGGGCTCCCTTAGGTGGGACTCCTGAGGCATCTCATTGCTCATGCAGGAGGGGCACCATTAGTTGAGGACTGATGAGGCAGGCACCTGCCTTTCCCAGCTGCAGTGGCTGGAGAGGAGGCTGGGCATAAAGCAGAGCCACCAAGTGTTGAATGGGTGGGACAAAGAGTCCCTGGAGGGCAGAGAACAGAGCAATAGAAAGAGACCGAAGTCGAGAGACAGAGGTTCAAGTCCTCACTGTCACTCCTGAGCTGTTTGATGTGAAGCAAGTTTCTCAATGGTCTGAGCTGTACCTTCTCTGTACGGGGAGGTAATGACATCCTTGACACGGCTCCTTATACCACAGGATGGCTGTGAAGATCAAATGATGTCGTATACACACAAATAACTTGAAAAATGTGTCTGACTGTAAGGCTGTGGTTCTACCGCGGGGTTGGTGGCAGGCAGTGTGCAGGCCAGGAATATTAATGGCTTTGACATGTCAAGTTCAGAGCCATCTCAGACTTAGAATTTGTCTTTTGTCCCCTCAAGAGTTTTTCCTGGTCACCACTCCCTTTGTCCCTGCAGCACATTATGCCTGGCACCCTCATCCCTGTGAGTGTGCCTGGCCCCAACCCAGTGCCACCCTAGAACTCTGGAGACAATTGACCTGCACCCCCAGAGTCTGGTCCAGGACTTCAAATGCAGTAGGACCCCTCCTTCTCTTTCAACCATGGAAGATGGTAAAAACATTTGCTTTGGAAGATCGAAGTGAGATCTGAGAAAGTACTGGCACTCTGACAAGGGTAAGTTTTTCTCCTTGCTGTTGGCAATCATTCTTCTCAAAGTCAACCCGCTGTGGGCACTGCGATTCTTCTGGGATGCCCGCTCCAGACTGCGTGGGGCTGCCTTCCCCTTCGGCTCCTCTTGCCCTGCCTGAGCCCAGGGACCTTGTCTATTTTATAACAATGTTGAGGCTTTAGAGGGAGTTCCCCTGGCTTGCTGAGGCCTTCCCAGCTTCCCAATCTTCTTTCAACACCATCTCCATGAATTGTCCAGGGTGCAGCTCTCCACTGGCTCAGGCAGGCAGACCCCTCAAGGGTCTGGATGACTGATGCTTCCCAGAGAAAGTAAGTCACACCGGAAGTTACCGTTCTCCCTTAACCTCCTGGAGCCAGGAGAATAGCCCTTAATGGAGCCATTTCCTTGTCTTCTCTAACTTGCCTCCTACAGGTTCCTGGGATGTGGGCTACTGTGAAACTAAGGAAAACCAAACACATACACACACACACACACACACACACACATGAGAGAAAGATTTCTTTCGGAGGAAGTAATTATACACTGTTCAAGTATGAAGATCACGGAATGAACCATTTTCAAGTGGAGTTGGTGGGTGGGCATCTGCTTTTCTGTATCCTGCCCTGCTGAGCATGAGCTCTGGACGCCTGTGCCGTGCTGTCCAATATTGTTGCCACCAGACTTGTGACTATTTAAGTTGAAGCTTACTGCTATTAAGTCAGTGAGTTCCTCAGGGATATCGGTCATATTTCGGAGCCAATAGCTACCCATGGCCAGTGGCTGCTGTGCTGAAGGGCTCAGAGGTAGAGCATTTCCACCATGTCACAAAGTTCTTCTGGACAGTGCTGCTCAAATCTGCCTCAAACATTCTTCTCTTTGGGGGTGGGAGGCCACAGAGGATATGAAACAAGTTATTTCAGAAATGTGAAGAGGAAGAAAAACTTAATATTCAGCTGTTGACATTCAGAACTTGATCCTTTAACAATGACATAGCTGTGCAAGTCAGGCTATTGTCTGGAAAAACACATTTCCACATCTCTTTACTTCCCCCAGTAACATTTTGGCAATAGCCTGAACGGCTCAGCTTGGAGATCTCTCTCCATGATGGAGGAGAACCAGGCTTAGCTGGAACCTGGGGGAAGGAGGGTGTGAGTTGAGGAAGCAAAAAACAAATCAGACTGTAATTTTTGAAGTACACGCAGAGTTCCTTTTCTGTCTGAAGAATGAAGACAGGAGAAGAACACAAGTGAATCGAAAGCAGCTGGAGCTATGCTGATGAGTCGTTCTTTCCAGTATTGTACTGGTGAGGGGCAGGGGTGTCAGGCAGGATGAGGGTTATATTGAGAGCAGAGTTTGCCACACATCAATCAGTGCACTGCCACATTAGTGCCAACATGTGACACAGGGTGGCTTGGGAGGCCAGTAGGCATGGCCTTCATCCTGGCAGACGTGACCCACTGTAGAGGCTGGTGTGAGACTTCCAGGGCACTGAATCCCATGGTGGTGGGTGGGCAAAGACACAGTGTCTGTTGCTAGTAGCAACCAAGGTGAGGCCAGGGCAGCCTGGGAGGGATGCTGAAGTTTGACCAAGAGAAGCAAGACTTGTTTGGGAGAGATTCACATTGAAGACTTCTCCAGGGTGGACTAAAAATGGTATCCAGATGCTGGAGGAAGTTGAGAATAGTAAACTCAAGGACTCAGATTCATTTTCATCAACATAAGTGTGAGAAAGTCCCCTTTTCTTTGTGCACCCAGAGACTATCTTAGGGGGATAAGCAGAATGAGGGGATGTCGTGCCTTAGTAGCTGAGAATTTTTATCCAAATTAATCTGTGTATTTTCTAAACAGACTGTGTGCCTGATTAGATCAGAGTAAGTCTAAACTAGGCTTAGTTAATATTTTCTTGCTAATCTATGGATGGAAACTCAGAGGGGAAAGATCAGATTAGTTATTGGTAAACTAGAAACATAGCTTTTTCTCTGTCAGTGTAGTAGGAGTTGAACTTAGAGACCCTGATGTATAAGAAAAAAAACTGAATTAACGATCAACACTTCATGGAAGATCAAGCCAAAATAGGGCAATGCAGGACCCAGAGAAAATGAATCAATGGGGTGATCATGGAGACTTCAGTCACATTGGTTCAGAATTATCACCTTTATCCTAACAAGGAAGAACTTGATGTCAGAACCTACTAGATAAACTTCCATACAGGTCCTTCATGGCTAGTTTTATCAGGCTAGGTCCGATATCAATGGACAGGAGATCGAACTCAAATTAGCAAAAAGGTCACTGAGAGTTCAGAACTATTTAGTCAAAGGTTCAAGTATGGCTAGATGAGGGCTCAGATAATGCCATCAAGTCTTAATCTAAACTCAGGTCTCAGGTCTCCGGTTCTGCATCTGGGCTTCATTGCCCAGTGACAACATGGCTGCCTGAAGCACCATAAACCCAACAGGGTCCTTAAAGTTCCATTACCTATCTCATTGCTTTTTGTTGGACCTGACTGTGTTTGATACCATCTTTCAGACAATTGTGATAGCCAGGGGAATTTAGTGGTCTCATTGACCGGGCTCAGTTCACATGTCCACCTGGAAGCAGGGGTGGAGATAACTCCGCCTCTGACACGTGGGTTGATGGGGAAGGAGAAAGGATGAGAGTAGTAAAACTTATAAATTGTAGTTGGTCATTATTATATAGGACAGTGGATTTAAATATTCTCAAAACATTTTGTTATCATCAAAAGGACTTGGACTTTAGGTATTGACAGATTGCAGGTAGGTATTTATCCGCACTGACTTGACTTATTTCAGTGTTATGGTCAAGATTCTGATGCTTGGACTAGACTGAAGGGCGGGTGAGCTCCCTTACACAAGGTGTCATAATACACTGTGTTCTGAAGGCATGCTGTGAGTGCCTGTTTCCTTAGTCCAGGGGAAATGCTGTGGTCAAAGGGGTCATTAATGCCTAACCTCCTGTTTTATTCTGGTTGCAATTCTAAAGCCCAGACCATCGTTGTTCCCTGGAATTTGCCCTTGGGTCATGACAAACTTTAAGATATTGTTGAGGAAGCTGTGCGTATTTGCATAAACTTTCAAGGTGAAATATTTTTAGTGTTTTTCTTGTGTCGCCATTTGTTTTTCATTCTCTTTCTTTTCATCTACTACACGGATTCCAACCCCTGGAGTCTGAAACAGATGAAGGAACAAAGAGACCCTAATGCTGGAGGGAATGCAGTTGTGGAGACCTTGAGAAGAATCTATAACTATGGTTATGGGGTATCAGATAACTGCCCAAATCCCCAGCACTGTGTTTCCCCAGACTTTGTTTATAGGGATGGTGGTGGGTTGAATATTGTTTACCCCAAATTCATGCCCACCTGAAACCATAGAATGTGACCTTATTTGAATAGAGGGTCTTTGACGATATAATTAGTTAAGATAAGGTCACACTTGTTTACAGTGAACCCTAAATCCAACGACTGGTACCCTTATAAGAGGATGAAGGGTGACAGAGACACACAGGGAAGAAGGCCAAGAAATGAAGGCAGATTCAGACTACAGCAGTCTTGGCAGATACAGCTAGCAAATGGTGAGGGAGCCACCAGGAGCTGGAAGAGATAAGGGAGGGTTCTCTCCCTAGAGCCGACAGAGGGAACATGGCCTTAGTAATACCTTGATTTCAGACTTCTAGACTCCAGAACTGTGAGAAAATAAATTTCTGTTGTGGTTATTTGTTATAACAGCACTAGGAGACAGGGCTTTAAAGAACTCTAAAGTCTGGAGCTAACATAGATCAGAGAAGGGAATGGAAATGCTGACATAAAATTTGCCTTGGAAGTTCCTTGATGATGGACTTGTGAAGGATAACGTTCTGATCCAAGACAAAACTAAGCTGTCCATTGCACATTCTTTCATACGGCCTCCAGCCAGTTTCCCCTGGAGGAAGGATTTTCTTTGTTACCTTTCTCTGTCTGTTCTGCAAGCAGTATGCTCTGGGCCTGAGGTTGCCCTGAGGGCACACCGCCATCTGATTCAAATGAAGGTGTCATTTAGATGAGCAGTCACCTTGATCTGGCTTTGCTCAAGTTCTGATATTGCCTGACTCCAGACAGAATCCTTCCTTCTTTCCATAAGTACACACACGCACACACACACACACACACACACACACACACACACTCTACCCTCATTATTCCCTGATTGTATGTTTGTCAGTTCATCTGATTCTCACATTTATTTGTGACAACCCCCTCCCAAATCAGCTCTTGTTGTGCTTTTGTGATCATTTATCGACATGCCAGTGAAAAATTTGGGTCTTAAAAATGGACCCCTTCCTGTCTGAGGCCAAACAAGACAATCCTCTGCCTTTTTATTTTATATTATAAACCTATGATCTTTTTGTGAACGATTTAGTCCCCATTTTTGCATTTTGTGTTTTTTGGGGGGTAATTTTGCTGTTAAAAGTATAGGGCAGACAAGCTATTCAGTGTTCCTAAGCACAGCAGTGATTTGAGACAGTATATTTGTATGGCGGATAAGCTTCATTCAGACTTGAGTTGTAGTTTTGTTGGTCATAAATCATAATAATTAATCCACAATAAAGATTTAAAAAGACTGTCTTTAAACAGAAGCAGGCATAATACTTTAATGTATTAAAGATGCAGCTATTAATCATAAGCTAATTACAAATTAATGAATTAATCAGTTGATGAGTGACACAGTGACAAGAGGCAGCAGGAATCTAGTCATACAATCCCCTATGAGGAACGGCTTGTTGGTCTCCAAGTCAGAAGTTGCAGTGGTTCTAGAAACCAGAACTATCATGAAGAAGAAACATTAACTGTAAGTTTTTCATCTAGGTGTTGTGAGAGGTATAGTGATGAATTGATCATCATCCTTTCCCCCACATGCCTCTTACTATTTGACAAAATGAAGAAAGCCTTAGAGCACAGAACCTATAGTTCTAGGTCCATGAATGCAAAGATGATTTCTCTCCTTTAGCAGACATCTCAGACCACCATGACAATGCCAGTTAGAGGTGGGGCTGCCCCCTGGAGAGTTGAACACTTTCTCCAGAGTTGTCATTCACCCAGCAATCCTCCCTGGCCCCCCAAAAAGCAAGGCGAAGCAAAATAAGACAAAGCAAAATTAGAAATCCACTCACAAATAGAAAAATAGAAATCAGAATGCAAAAACAATAACTGTAAACCACTACAAATAACAAGCATGTTCCAGAAAGTTAAATATTTGCTATAGGCCCAGTTCAGTATCAGTGTCAGTGGGGTGACATGTCAGAATAGAAGGAGTAGAGAAACACACTTGTTTTTCTCTTCAAGATGTATTGGACTCTTTGTTACTCTTTTAATCCGCATTAAAAACACAACAGTAATCACTAAGCCAAAAAAGGGAGAAAATGATAAAGGGTCTCCCTGTGTATTATAAGGACTTCACAAAACAAGGTAAAAAGTGACTGTGAAAATTATAACTATATGGCTTAAAGAATACAGAATAGTCACCCACAGTAATTTAGAACTTGGATAATTCTAAGAGAGTCAAGGCTGAAGTTTAACCTGGAACTTACCTGAAGAAATTTAACCTGAAGAAATGACTTATAATGCAAATTAATATTGGAAAATTATTTACTCAAGGGAATGTTAAAACTATGGATGAGAACAAACTTAAAATTAGCCTCTGGCAAGTGGGGACCCATCAGCACATAGTTATGGTATTTTTAGTGCCTTCTCATGCAAAGTGCTTTGTAGTTTCCCAACTAAAAACTCACTTTGGCGACTGAGTAACCCTGGGTGAGCTACTTCAAACTCTCTTTGCGTTCTAATTTGCTTCTGTGAAAATGGCTAAGTCATAAGTCATTGTGAAGGTCGAATGAGAATCCATGAGAAAGCTCCATAAACGATTAAGGGCCATGCTGATGGTGTCACTGTAGCTATTATTGTAACCACCTGAATCTGAGCTCAGGTCACCCCACACCATGCTCTTAACTGCTTCTCTGCTCCATTTGGGCCATATCAGCAGATATTCCAGATGTTCTCTCTGCCAAGGATCAGGTCCTTCTCTTCCTTCTCTGTGTCTGTCTCTCAGGACCTGGTGCATATTTTATTGCCTTCATAGATACATATTTTGATCTCTCCAGCTGGATGAAACCCCTCTCTCCTATGAACTTCCATAGAATGTTGTCCAAAACTTAGCTCATGTCTTTACCATGTATGCCTTATGTGGAAGACAGTTTGTGTGAAAGCTTTATAGTCTCCACTGGTCTGCCAACCCCTGGAGAATAAAGCCCATGTTTAATGAGTGTGTCTCTCTCATTTCACTTAGCTCGGCATCTCCCACAGAATATGTGCACATCACCTTGTCCAATGAGTTTTACTTTGCATGGTCTCTAATTTTGGAGGGTTCTTTGAAAAGTCTGATGGCGTCAGGACACTCAGTTCTGGGGTCTGGTGGAGTGTTTGAGGAACGCCAATACAGCCACAAAGTGCAGTTTGGAATGAGGGTGGGCTAAGAAAATCGCAGAACTGCTGCTCTTGTGAATTTGGACTAATAAAGATCAGTCATATAGTGGAAAACACCAAGGAAAAACTTACTGTGATAATCCTTGCAAGAAAGGAATTAGCCAAAATTGTATTTTTTATAACTGTACTGGTTATCAAAATGTTTGGTTGATGGCAGAACTAGATACACTGTTTTCCTCCATCCACTACCACTCATGTTTGTTTGGCTTCTGAGGCAGGAAGGGAGTGATGAAGCAACCTCCTCCATATCTGTATATCCTCCTCCCCAGAATGAACCAATCAATGGTGGAGGCTGGATGAGGGTGAGGGAATCTGCTTCTCTACCAGCTTGTGGAGTCAGTTTGAGCCCTACAGATAGGGCCCCGGAGGTTAGTACTAGTGTTGATAGAAATAGTTGACAGATGCTGTGTTCAGGCAGAGCTGCTTCAGGGGCAGGAAGACGAAATGCATCACTGAACAGGGCACTGGCCCCTCTCCTGAAAACGGGAGCACTTGGAGTTGCCGTGGCTGAGGCAATGGACAGGAGACGTGAGGCTGCTCTGGAGGCCTTCATCGGGGGGAACATGGGCAGGTGGGGGACCAGGGAACAGAAAGGTGAGGCACAGCTTGCGTAGGTTCAGACTGGTTTGAAGGCATCACAAACCTCCAGTGGTCCCAGAATGACAGTAGCTCGTTGGGGCACTGAGCCCCTGCTAGTGATGGGGGACGGGACTATGGTGAATAGGTGTCATCTCAGTTCCACAAGCGGGTTGTGATTGAGGTGGCTCAGGGGCACAACAGAAGCATGATTTATTGCCAATATTTGGGGCACTTGATTAAAATATTTTATTGATTTTGATGATTAGAATTCAAAATTACAGTACAGTACAGAGTTAAAAGTTCCCATTCAATCCTTCTTTCCCAGTTATTGTTTTCCTCCCTAGAGGCAATCAACCTTAAAATTTTTGTGTGTCCTTAGGGACAGTCTCTGTATAGAAAAGTATATATACATATATATATATATATATATATGTATATATATGTATATATGTGTGTGTATGTGTGTAGATAATCATCTCTCCCACTTTTTAACTTCTTTTTAACTTTCATGGTATAGATGACAACAGTGTATGATATGTATTGTCCTATATTTTACTTTTATCTAGCAATAAATCCATGGACTCCATAAGTACTACTCCCTTAAAAAAAAAACCACTACTGCTATAACACTTGTTGTAACTGCTTCTGTTATACACTACTGTTAGAGCTGTTATAACCCTTCTGTTATATGGATGCACCATGATTTATTTACTCTGTGTTCCCATTTCTGAACAGTTAAGAACTTTTTCTGTGACTTTCTATTACAAGCAGAGCTATGGTGAATAATCTTGCCTGTATGCACATATGTGAAAATACAAGTATTTGGCAATTTCTTGCAAGTAGAATTGCTAGAGCAAAAGTGTGTAAGGTTGCAATGTTTTGGATATTGTCAAATTATACTTTCGGGAGGCTGTTTTCATTTATGCTCCTACCAGCAGCGTTGAAACTTGCCTGTTGCCCCACGTTCTTTCTTATAGTTATCAGCAAAAGATGTAATCAGAATTTTTGGTCTGTGCCTATCTGAAAAGTGAAAACAAGTATATGATATAGTTTTAAGTTACTTTTCTCTTGTTATGAATAAGGATGAATATAATCTTTCCCGATTAAGATCCACTTTCTTTTTTTGTGAACTGTCTGTTCCTATCCTTTTTCATTTCTCAGCTGGGGGTTTGGTACTTTTTTAAGTTTGCAAGATTTTTGTATACTAGGGAAATACGAATTGAAAATAAATTTTTCATCAATTTAGTGTTTTAGATTATCCTAAATTAACTGAGTAAAACATAATATTAACTTAGCTACTTTATTTACTTGAAAAGTATACAACCACATTCTTGCAAAAGAATACTTCACAAATTAAACATTCAAGATAGCAGATACTTCCACATTCAGATACAGACGAGATTGAAATAGTCAAGAAACACCGAACACCTGTGATAGGTATTGTGCTAAACACCTCAGGCAGACTTTAAAATTCACAATTTAGGACTGATGCACCAGTAAAATGAAGGGAACTGGGGAGAATCACATGGGCAGGGGCGTTTGGGAAGAGTGGGCTTGGGGCTGGGGAGCCCTCTATCTGCCTGAAAGAGAATATTACGTGTAGTTGGTAAGGCGTCCTTGATAGGACAGGAGCAGTGTGGTGATCTGGGCCTGGGTCAGTCATAGGGCAAGACCTGAGAGAGAGCCAGGTGGCAGCAAAAATGCCCAAAGTTAACAAAGGAATCAATGGCTCATGCCCTGAGGGACCCGTCTTCTCACCAGCAAACCGTTCTTGCCTCTTCTGTGGCTGAGGTCATAAATCTGTTCTCTTCCCCTGCAATCTCCAGCCCCCTGCCCAGAGTCCCTAGATCCCTCAAACTAGGCTTCTAGAAGCCCCAGCTCAGTGCCAGAAATCAGGTATAAGCCAATCTTGGAGATGGGTAGCACACTCTCAGGACACTCCTTCTTCTTCTTCAATACCTGCCTTGGCCGCATTCCTCTGTTACAAGTGCTAAGAGAAAGGAAAGAAGAAACAAACTCTCTAAAGAATGAGAGTAGTTGCTGGAACACAGGCCAGGTAGGCAGGGTGGACAAGAAATAAACAAGACCTCAAGGGAAGCCAAGATGTGCTCCTCATAACAGAAACAATAAACCAACAATTTTTGATCACTGTTATAATTATAACTCAGCAAATACTTTTTTTGTTGATTAGATTGGCCCATTCATATTCTAGCACTAGAGAATTCCTGCAGTCAAACTTAGAATGTTGAAAATCCGCTACCTGTGTAAGGTGTAGGGATTCATTCTTCCTAATTCCTCACTATCTATATTTCCTATTCTCCTCGTTTACATTTCACAAATCTGGATACAAATTCTAGCTTGGATGCATAAAGCTTTGGAATAGTCAAAGTCATCTTCAGGTGAGGTCTCATCTCAATAAACAACTTGTTTACATAACAACATGATGATGGCCTGCTCATCACCTATTTGTACCAGACACTACACGTACTTTCTCTCTAAGTCTCCCAACTGTTCAAGGTAGGGATGACACTTTTTGTTTCATAAAAGAATCAAACTGAACATAGAAAGATCAAGTAATTACTGGAGATCAAACAGCTTATATTTGACAGCGCTAGGATTTGAATCAATTCTGCTAAAAACAAAAGCCGAACACTTAGTACCACCCTATGCTACACTCTTAACTGCTAAGTTTCTTTTCTAAACCACCAGATTTATAGCTCTATAGCACCTCAAGATTGTTATATTTCTCTAACTCCGCAGTACTATGTCATGATCTGAATGATAAACAATCTCAGAATACTGGTGACCTCACAAAAGAGAATAATTAAATTACCCATTAAAGGCAATTAGAGAGCAATTAAACACACACACACAACTGAACAAATGACCGAACCATGGGTATACATATTACAAGCACATTAGAAACTTAGAGACGCAGTTGATACCATGCACTGAAATTATTGCAAAAAGCTTTCTGAAGGAGGGAAGTTGTTTTGGATCTTAAAAAATGATTAGACTTTTTAGAGATTAAAAAGAAAGAAGAGGAAAAACACTGACTTTTGACAATATGGTAGGTTAGATGTTTTAGAAAACTGGCCCATACAAGATAGCTAAACTTTCTGGATACAAAATTCCTTTGAAATCTATCACTAAGTTTTTAAAAGGTGAGAGTGATTCCTAGGAGTTGAAAGCAAAGAAAGGGTTGCTGATGCTCTTAGTGGTCTTAGCTGTCTAGAGCAGGGACTAGCAAGAATTTCTATAAAGGGCAAAACAGTAGATATTTTTGACTTTCTGATCCTCTAAGTTCTCTGTCACAATTACCTAGCTCTGTCTTTATCACATGGATGCTGTCATAAACAATATATAAACAAAATGATATAGGAGGGTATGACTTGTAATAATTGATGCATAGGTTGTATTTTGCCAATCTTTGATCTAAAGTCTTGGAGTTTAATACCTTCTGGGGTCTTTTGATCTTGACTGATACATATGAGAAGATTGAACAGAGACAACCCTCAGACTTATAAAACAGGATCTCCAAGGAAAGTTTGGACTAGGAGAAATGTATTTCCTGGCAGAGGAAAGCAGATAGGGAAATTTGTCTTATCAGAGGGAAAAAAATCTTCTCTGTTATTATGAGTAGGCCTACTCACAAGGGATTGGGATTTTAGTTTATACCACTGGCATTGTACGAGCAACTTCATGTTACAGAATTAACATAAAGTAGCTTTTCATTGATGTTGACTTAGGGGACCTTACCAAACATGAGTTCATAATCCAAAATTATAAACCACACAAGGAAATACATCACTGTGACCCAGAGTCAGCAGAAACAACAAATGATGAATGAGTCTCTCAGTGCTCTGACGTATTGTAATTCTTGATTACAGAAAGTGTTTAAGGAATAAAAAGAAGAATGCAAAAGAAAATGGAGGATATTTCAGACAAGTGAGAGAACAAAAGTAAAGATTCAATGTTGGGAATGAGACTATGTTGAGGGTAAAGAAAGAAATAGACCTAGTTAGAGTTCATAGAGGGTATTAACAAATGAACAAATGAAATACTGGCTAAATTCATAGTGGGCACCTAACATTAAGCTAGGTACTAATTAAAGGGTGGAAGAAGAAACAAAGTTTTTTCTCTTAAGGAGGTTCCAGTCCAGAAGAATCTACAAACAAAGTCCACGAAATGTGACAGACATTTAAAAAAATTTTTTAATTGTAGTAATTATTCTGCACATTAAAATAATTTCCTATGTATAGGTTTCCCATTCTTGGATGTATTTCAATACACCCTGCCCTCCACCAAATCACCAAGTGTTCTTCCCATTGTCGAGTGGGCTCCACCACCATTGCCTCCGCCCGCCCCATTCCCTTCTGGTCACCTTAGTTCTGTTGCAAATATTTCAGCTTGGTTATGCTTCATCTGTTACTTTGTTTTGTCTATTCACATTCCACTTATGAGTGAGGTCATGGGTATCTATCTTACTTCTTTTGACTTGTTTCACTTAGCATAATCCCCTCTAGTTTCATCCATGTTTATTCAAATGACAGGGTTTCATCTCTTCTAAGGGCTGTGTAGTATTCCGTTCTATATATGTGCCACATCACCTGGATTCATTCATATGATGTTGGACACTTAGGCAATTTCCAGTTCTTAGCTATTGTGACTAGGGCTGCAATAAATATGGGGATACATACATCTCTGTAGATGGGTGCTTTTGTATCTTTTGGGTAGATGCCCAGAAGTAGAATGATGGGATCATGTGGGATTTCCATCTTCAGTTTTTTGAGGAATCTCCAAACTGTTCTCCACGGGGGTTGTACCAATTTTCACTCCCACCAACAGTGCAAAAGTGTTCCCTTTTCTCTACATCTTCACCAGCATTTGTTGTCTCCACAATTTTGGATAATAGCCAGTCTTTCAGGTGTAAGGTGATACATTATTGTTGTTTTAATTTGCATTTCCCTGACAGCCAGTGACTAGGAATATAGTTTCATGTGCTTGTTGGCCATCTGTATATCGTCTTCAGAAAAGTGTCTTTCTAATTCCTTCTCCCATATTTTGATTGCATGGCCTGTTCTTTGATTGTTGAGTTTTATGAATTCTTTGTGTATTTTAAATATTAAGCCCTTGTAGGAAATATTGAATGCAAATATCATCTCAGAGTTGGAAGGTTTCCTTTTAGTTTTGGTGATGTTTTCTTTTGTTGTGAAGAAGTTCTTTAGTTTGATGTAGTCCCAGTTGTTTGTTTTTCTTTTTGTTTTCCTTGATGGTGGAGTTGAGTCCCCAAAGACTTCTCTACAACTGATGTCATAGAAAGTCTTTCCTATGTTGTCTTCTAAGAACTTTATGGTTTCTGGTTTTATGTGCAAGTCTCTAATCCATTTTGAGTTAATTTTTGTGAATGGTTTTAGAGAGTGGTCTAACTTGATTCTTTTGTATGTGGTTGTCCAGTTTTCCCAACACTATTTGTTGAAGATACTTTCCTTTTTCCATTGTGTGATTTTGGCTCTTTTTTCATAGATTAACTGATTGTATGTGAGCAGGTCATTTTCTGGTCATTCAGTTCTATTCCACTAATCTGTGCTTCTGTTATCGCTATTATCCAGTACCATACCGTTTTGATCACTATTGCTTCGTAATATAGCTCAAAGTCTGGTAGTGTAATCCCTCCAGAATCATTCTTTTTTCTAATGACGCTTTGGTTATTTGGGGTCTTTTATTGTTCCATACAAATTTTAAGATTTTTTGATCTATTTCCTGGAAATAAGTCTGTGGGATTTTGATGGGGATTTCATTAAACCTATATAGTGTTTTGGATAAGATGGGGATTTTAATGATATTGATTCTGCTCAGCCACAAGCAGGGGATGTCTTTTATATTTCTTTTTGTAGTTCTCTATTTATTTTAAGAAGGACTTGTAGTTTTTGTTGTATAGATCTTTTTTTCTCCTTGTTGTATATATACCCAGGTATGTTGTTCATTTAACTTCTATTTTAAAAGGTGTGATTTTTGTGATTTCATTTTCTTCTAGCATGTTGTTTGCATATAAAAATGCAACAGATTCTTGTGCATTGATTTTGTAGCCTGCCACTTTACTATATTCATTGATGAGTTCCAGAAGTTTTTTATAGAGTTTTTGGGATTTTAAATGTATATAATCATGTCATCTGCAAATAATGAGAGTTTTACTTCCTTCTTTACAATTTGAATTCCTTTTATTTCCTTTTCTTGCCTAATTATTCTGGTTAAGATCTCCATACAATGTTAAAAAGAAGTGGTGAAAGTAGAGAAGCCTTCCTTGTTCCTGACCTAAGAGGAAATGCTTTCAATTATTTGCCATTGACTATGATGTTGACAGTGGGTTTTTCACATATGACTTTATTATGTTGAGGTATGAACCTTCTGTTCCCGTTTTATGGAGGGTTTTTATCATAAATGGGTGTTGGATCTTGTCAAAAGCTTTCTCGCATCTATTGATATGATCATCTGGTTTTTCTCTTTGCTCTTGTCGATATATTGTATGATATCGACAGATTTATATAAGTTGAGCCATCCTTGCAACCCTGGAATGAATCCCACTTGGTCATGATGGATAATCTTTTTGATGCATTGTTGAATTTAATTTTTAATATTTTGTTGAGACTTTTTCGTCTATGTTCATTAGAGATATTGGTCTGTAATTTTCTTTCTTGGCGATGTCTCTCAGCTTTTGGCATCCGTGTAGTGTTAGCTTCATAAAATGTATTTGGGAGAGTTCCCCGTTCTTCAATATTTTGGAAGAGCTTGACAAGAATAGGTGTTAATTCTGCTCTGAAGGTTTGGTAGAATTTATTGGAGAAGCCATCTGGTCCTGGGTTTTTATTTTGGGGGAGGTCCTTGATTACTTCTTTTATTTTTTTGCTTGTGATTATTCTGTTCAGGTTTTCCACTTCTTCCAGGGTCAGTCTTGGTAACCTGTATTTTTTCTAGAAATCTTTGACAGGTATTTTAATTAAAGAAAACTCACAATTAGAGGAAGAGTCCAGATAGCCATTGTCAGATCTCAGATTCAGGACAACGAGGGAGCATCTATTTTGCAGATACAAAGACTGAAAAAAGTGGAACTATTAACTCCATAGATAACAGCATCATTCAACACCAAGAAGGGTAATCAAACACTTTTGATTTCAGCCCCACATTGCAGTTTCAAGATTCAAAGCCCCGGCAGAAAAAAATGCTGAGTAGCAGAGCCTTGGGAAGAACCAGGCAGCTTGGAGATAAAAGACTCATTCTGACATCAGAGAGCACATCCAGCAAGATCGCTGTTGCTGAGTCAGAGGAGGGGGATCTCGGTACAGGATGGAAAGAGGACCAGCACATGGATAAACTGAGTCACAGAACCAACACAAGACTGCAATAAAAATCTGCACACCATTATTAGAAAGCAGCTAAGTGAAATGCCCACCCACTCCTACTATTACTACACCAGAGCTGCAGGACCTGCCCACCAGAAATCCCCGCCCCCCCCTCCTAAAGGCAATGGAAACAGCATCTCTGGTATTACAGCAACTCTGGAGGAAGAGACTTTCCCAGAAGGGAAGAAACTTTAATAGCTACCAGCTAGCACAGCTCTGTGGGTGGATTCGAACTCTGTCCTGCTTGCCGATTGTGAAGTACCAATAATTTTCCAGTAGAATTTGGTGTTCAGGCCTGTGATTCTGGGGGAAGGCTCTGGATTCCCCACAAAAACTCCAACTTCATAGCTTAGACTCTTGAGTCTCAGCATAGGTTCCACCTCAGAACTCAATAAATCTGACCAGTGGTGATGTCACACAACTAAAGAATTCCCAGCATTCAAACAAAGATCCACATCTATTGGGTGCAAGTTGAAACCCTAGCACAAGATCACTAGTTCAGGGAAGCTTAATCCACAAAAATAAAAACAGAATGCGAAACAGAATGAAGACACAGAAATATACACAAAATAATGGATCCAGTTAAAGCCTCATGGAAAATCTGAATGCAACAGACATAAACAAACTACCTGAGGATGAATTTAAGGCAACAGTGATTAACAAACTCATGGAAATCAAGAAAACAATAGAGGAAGAAAAAGAACCACACAGATAGGAGCAACTCAAAATATATATCAAAGAAATGAAGAACACATGAGTTGAACTAAATAATTCAGTAGATGGACTCAAGAGTAGTATGAATGAAGCCTCTAAAATAATCAGTGAGCTAAAGATAAGGCAGAGGAATGCACTCAAATAAATATGCATAGAGATAAAAGAATGCAAAGAAATGAAAAAAGAATTCAGGATGTATGGAATATTATCAAAAGGAACAGCATTCACATCATAAGGGTCCCAGAAGGAGAAGAGAGAGAAAGAGGGGCAGAAACTGTACTGGAAGAAATACTAACTGAGATTTCCCTAACCTGAGGAATGAAGGAGTCCTCCAGTCCCAGGAAGCTCAAAGAGTTCCAAACAAAAGAAACCCAAACAAAGTTACACATTGTCATAAAAATGTCAGAAATGCAAGATAAAGAGAGAATTTTAAAAGCAACTAGAGAAAGACCAGTCATACACAAAGCGGTCCCCATAAGACTGTTAGTAGATTTCTCAACTGAATGTATAGACCATAAAGGAAAGCTGTGATATAAAGGAAAGGCTTTCCAACCTATGATACTCTACCCATGAGGCTGTCATTTAGAATTGAAGGAATGATAAAAAAGCTTTTAAGATAAGCAAAAGTTAAAGGAATTCATCACCACAAAACCAGCTCTATGAATATACTAAAGAAAGCCTTAAAGTATAAAGGAACGCCACTGGAAAGCATCAAGACTGAAAAACATAAAAAGTGGGAAAGAGGAGAGGAGAATAAAAATGTGGATGGTTAGAATGAGTTTAACTTACTTTTAAGTAAAAATGGTAAAAAAACAGATTTCTTAATGCAGTCTTCAGGGTAATCCCAAAACACATCTCCAGGGAAAAAACAAAGAAGAAAACAAAAAGGATAGTCAATCAAACCATAACTACACTGAACCCACCTAAGAAGAGAAAAAGAAGAACAAGGCACTGTCTGGAGCAACACGTAGAAGACAAATTACAAAGTGGCAATAAGCAGTTACATATCAATACTCACCCCAAATGTTAATGGATTGAGCTCACCAACAAAACAACACAGAGTGTCCTAATGGATTAAAAAGTATAACCCAACCTTCTGATACATTCAGGAAACTTGCCTTCTTTCAAAAAATAAACATAGGCACAAAGTCAAATGTTGGAAGACAATCCTACAGTCAAATGTCACTCCCCCCCCCCACAAAAAAAAAGCAGGAACAGTTATATCAGATAGAATAGATTTCCAACTAAAAAGGCTAACAAAAGACAGAAGTGAATATTATATAATGATTACTGAATCAATCCAGTGAGAAGACATAACATAATTGTTAATGTATATGTACCAAATGAAGGAATAACAAATACAGCAAGTATTATCAGAACTAACAAGAGATACCGACAGCAGCACAATAATAAAAGAGATTTTAACACACCACTTAAAGCAATAGACAGATCAGTTAGGCAGAAAATTAACAGGGAAATGACAGCTTTGAATAACTATATAGAACAGATTGATCTAACAGACCATTTCCTCTAAGGTCCAGAAAAAGTCAAGGCTTCCCCTCTCACCACTACTATTTAACATTGTACTGGATGTCATAGCTAGGGCAATTAGGAAAGAAAAAGAAACCAAAGGAATCCAAATTAGAATGGAGAAAGCAAAACTATCACTATTTGCAGATGACTTGATTATATATGTTGAATATCTTAAAAATTCTATCAACAGACTGGTAGAACTAATCAACAAATACATTAAAGTGATGGGCTGCAATTTCAATGAACAAAAGTCTGTTGCATTTTTATATGCAAACCATATGCTAGAAGAAAGCAAAATTAAGAAAACTACCCCATCATAATAGAGGAAAAAAGAATCTAATATTTTAGAATAGACAATGAAGTATGTGAAACCCTGCACAGTGAAGAATATAAGTTCTTAAAAGAAATAGAGGAAGATACAAAGATACAGAAAGATATCTCCTGCTTATGTCAGGGAAGAATTAACATTTTTTAAAAGGCCATCTTAGTAGAACAAAATACAGATTTAATGGCAATCGCCATCAAAATCCCATTAGCATATTTCAAGAAAATAGATCAAATAAATTCAAATTTGTATGGGACAACAAAAGATCCCATGTAGCTAAAGCAATTTTAAAAAGAACAAATTTGGAGGTATCACACTCCAAGACATTGAACTGTACTACAAAGTGATAGTGATCAAAATGGTATAGTATGGAATAATAGAGGTGCAGATCAGTGGAATTGAATTATATCACCAGAAATTGACACTCTCACTAGAGGTCAGTTGACTTACGACAATGGAGTCTAAAACCTATGTTGGAGAAAGGAAAGTCTCTCCAATAAATGGTGTTGGGATAACTGAACAGCCACATGCAAAGACTGAAACCAGACCACTCTCAACACCATTCAACGCCATTCAAAAAATTAACTCAAAATGAGCTAGAGACTTAGACATAAGACTGGAAACCATAAAATTCTTGGAAGACAACATAAGAAAGACTTTCCATGACATCAGCCTTAGAGAGGCCTTTGGGGACTCAACTTCAGCATCAAAGAAAAAAAATGAGCAAGTGGGACTACATCAAGCTAAAAAATCTTCCTTAAAGGATAAAGACAACATCACCAAAACAAAGAGGCAACTTACAAACTGGGAGAATATATTTGTCTTCCATATTTCTGACAAGGACTGAATGTCCAAAATGTACAAAGAACTCATAAAACACTGTAACAGAAAAACAGGCAATCTAATTTTTAAAAATGGCCAGAATTGGAAAGGAGACATGTAGATGGTCAACAGGCACATGAAAAGATTTTCCTGCTCACTGGCTATTAGAGAAATGTAAATCAAAACAACAATGAGATATATCACCTTACTCCTGAGAAACTGGCTATTATCCAAAAGTCTAGAAACAGATATTAAAGAGGATGTGGAGAAAGGGGAACACTTTCACAAAATTGGTGGGAGTACAAATTAGTGCAACCCCTGTGGAAAACAGTGTAGAGATTCCTCAAAAAGTTGAATAAGGAAATCCCCTATGATCCTGCCTTCCCACTCCTGGGTATGTACTAAAAAGTTACAAAACACTCTTTCTCAGAGATTTATGCACCCCCATGTTTATTTACTGCAACCCTATTCACAACAGCTAAGAACTGGAAACTACCTGAGTGGCCAATGTCAGATGAATGGATAAAGAAGATGTGGTATGTATAAACAATGGAATAATACTCAGCCCTTAAAAGAGATGAAATCTTGTCATTTGAATCAACATGTATGGATCCATAGGGGGTTATGCTAAGCGTAGCAAGTCAAAAGAAGAAAGCCCATTTCCAGATGTCTCACTAATAGGTGGAATGTGATTAGAAGAAGTAAAGGAACAGAAGAAACAAAATCAACACTTGGATACTGGCAATAGAACTGAGGTTACCAGTAGAGAATGGTACTGGGGTGAGGGTTAGGTGTTAGCAATGCCCAATGGACAATAGTGAAGAACTCTTTGTAAGCTGTGGAGAGCAGGGTGTGTTGACCTGTATTTGAGGAACGGGGAACTTGCACATATGGGGAGACTGCACCTACAAGTCTATATTAATTTGTAAAATAAAGTTACCTCAATAAAATACTAATAAAAATAGAATACACAATTGTAGCAGAGGCAAAGGTTTTCATTCTACTGAAAAAAATCAGAGGAAGCTTATTGGAAGAAGTTATACTTCAGCTAAGCTCCCAAGGATCTGTAAGGGTCTGGATTTTATCCTACAGGTGGTGGAGAACTATTGAATAGTTTCAGGATGGGAAGTAAAGTCATCAGAATTACAAATGAAAAAATAATTATGACTGCAGTATGATGAGTAATATGAAGTGAAGAAATGTGAGGCAGGAAGACAAAATGTGAAACTTTCAATAGTCATGAAAAGAAGCCACAAGGCCCTATTATGAGACAGAAGGGTAGTGAGCTTAAGATATATTTTAGAATTCTGTTCATTTGGGGACAGTTTTGAGAACAATTTAATGGCTGTATCTCCACTGATGACCCCAGAACCTGACATTGCCTCCTCCCAAGTGTTTCCAGGTGCTCCCAGAAAGTGCTCCCATCAGAAGTTCTCATGTTCTTCCTGTCCAGTGGTGCTTCTGCCACCATGGGTGGTTGTAAAGCAGCACAGGTAGGGAGAAGGGGTATGTCTTCCTTCTCCTTTGCTGTTAAATAGTCTGCTTGTTCTCTTATGATTATCAAGCTTTTGTAAGATGGTTCTTTGAGTTGTTAGAGAATCCCAGCTCACCATGTGACTGAGAGGACGACAGTGGAGAATAAGTTCACTTGTCAGAATCCACCCTTACAGGACCTCTCACCTCGGACAGCCCAGCTCATTGTGTGCAGGTTTCTCCTTTCTGAGGACACTCTGCAAGAACTAAAGCAGAGATATGAGAGGAGATGGACTTGCTTCTCTTAGGAAATTATTTGCCTTCCTACAATGAACTTCTTCTGAACCTTCTCTGCTAGTTCACCAGGAGTGCCTGTTCTGAGAACCCAGTCATAGGAATATGGACCCATTCAAGCAATATGGAATCTAGGATTCTGAGTCACTGGTGAGAGATGCCATAGGTGGCAGGGAGAAGGCTAGAGCAATTTTTAGAAATAATGAGAAAGTTGGCTGAGAAGAACAACCAATGTTTTCATGGCTAACGAGTCTCCCCCGCCCCACAAATTAGTGTTCAAGAATAGACAGCTTTATAACAGCCTCTGAATTTCTCGGGGAACTGAGTCAAGTTTTCAACTTTAAGGCCCTAACTGAATTAGAAGTTTTGTTGAGTGGGGTTTGGGAAACTTGCAGTTTTAACTAGGTGATAGTTGGAGAATCCATACACATGTCTGTAACTGGACCCATATGTTATCTCTTTAGGTACATTGAAGGCTCCTAAGTGCAAATGTTTTGTCAAGAGCTTTCTTGCCTCCTCTCAAGAGTAGGTACGGGGTAGGTTCACAGTACAAATTCATCCCTGCGAGCACAAGCATAAAATACTGAAGCAGACAGACGTGCAGATGAATTGTCCCCTCCAGAATAAGGTATTTGATGCCCCTTCCTTTCTTTTTACATTTTTCTCTAAACAGGTATTGGTGCCATAGCCAAGTTGTGCTCTGTGCTGGGTGCTGACTCCCAAGAGATTTATGGTGACAGAGAGGTGGTATATGGAGCAGGGAATTGGGGTAGTTCTTAGTGGATGAGGTGTCTCAGAAGGAAGAGCCCCCTGAGAACATGGAAGGTAAAAATCCTTTAGGAGGTTTTTTTGTAGGATGAGTTAAAATTTCTGCATTGTTCTGTCCCCCAAACGAAGAAAAACACCTCAATTCCTTCCTAATTCCCCAGCTTCAGGGCATGGCAGGCAGTTTGAAGACTTTTGGAGTCAGGAGATAAAGGGGAGCATTATATTCCATTGGGTCCCGTTTGATCTTTATACCATCAACACCAGCACGGAGGCTCTGAGCTTCCCTATTTCCCTCTCCCTCCTCCAAGGTTATCCAGAGACTGTGGGCTCTTTGATGTTCAAAGAAAGTTTCAGTGATGTGCCTGGTCCTTTGTACCTAAGCATGCTGCTGGCAAACATTTCTGACTCAAGTTGGGGCAGAAGAGGATTCCACATTTCTTTCTGAGACAGATCCCAAAGCTGTTAGCAGGAGGATGAACATGATTTTCAATGAATCTACGTAGCTTTTGTTTTCTAGATCTCAAATGCAGCATGTGACCCTAGCTCATCTTCATTCTCTCAACCTTAATGTGGACCAAAAAAGCTCTCTCCTCAACTTTGACTCTATCAGAGTGTTAAGGAACACTTCAAGGACAAGCAGACCTTCAAGAATAGTAACACATCAGAAAAACTCACAAGACCTTGCTGAGCACACAGCATGCTACTTCAAGAATATCAAAGAATAGTTCCATATGATCTGAGAGAGAGACAAAAAGCATAACAGGGAACCCCCCCTTTTCCACTAATTAAGTCTTTTAGCACCAATTCGAAGCTGTGTCTGTGTTACACGAAGATGCCATGCCATTAGCAGTGGTGACCAGAGATCTATTCTTGGGTATCAGTGCTTTGACAACCAGGTTATAGCAGGAACAGGAGACTAGTTGACTCAAAACTAGAAAGGAATGGGCAGTGTATATGCTCCTTTGTTCACTCTGGGACATTAAAAATGAGGATTTAGTACAAGAATACATATAAAAGAAGGAGACAGTAATGTCATAGTCTCCTAGGAAAGATACCCATGGCTGGCCTCAAAGAGATGGGAACATAGTTTGGGAACAGAAAAATGGAGCTCTAGTTACTGAGTTATCTTCTCCCATCCACTCCACCCCAGTCTGGTATTTATTGGTCCTCTACAATGAGGGTGGAACAGATGTCTGGTCTCCTTTTCTAGTACTCAGGTTACTACCAATTGAAGTTTGCTTCTGTGGACTCGAATTTTGGCTAACTCATTGATTCTGCTTTCTCTCCGGCTTTCATGGCTTGTCTCCTTTCTATGTCTTCTGAGTGTTTTTTTAAGCCCTCCTCCCTTCTGCCTCACAACTGCCCACCTGCCCCATGTAGCTATTGATTGATTCCTTTTGTCTCCTGTTACAATTCAAGATAAAGAGAAATTTTATTGATCACATTCGAGTGAATCACCATTATCCTTTCTGAACAATAGTCTTTGGTCAGAAATAGTTCATGTGGCAACCGTTTCACCTACAGAGTGCTCAAGTTGGCCAACCAAGGGGCAGGACTCACCTACTTCAATGAGCTCGGCCAGAGTTACCAAAAACCTGTTTGTAAGAGGGTAACACATACAAGAAAATATTTAAGGTTTGTTCTCCAGATGGGTTGTAGTGGGTTAAGGAGGGACCTCAAGGAAGTCTATGGGTATACTTTATCCTTTTAAAAAATTATCTGCTTAGTGGAACAGCCTTCAGAGGAAGATAGACCTAGGTTTGGGTTGTAGTTCTGCTTAGCAGCTGTGCACCTTAAATCTTTCTGAATTCATTTCCATCCCTGAAAAGTGGGGATGAAAATACTTTATTGTGGTGATGTGTGGATCAAAGATAATATACAGTAGGTTCATTCATAAGTAGTCCATATAACAGCACTACCGCATTGGTCTGTCTGATTCTGAATTTTGCACTGACTTAAACATAATTTTGGTGGCAAGGCCTCATATCTTGATTCAAATGCCATGGTTCCTAGAATGCCAAAGCATGTTAGTGAAATAGCATCATTTAGAAGCATTCGGAATATAGTCTAGTTTATGCTGTGGGGGTTCATCTAAGTCTGATAAGAAATAATGGACAAGATAGTAGATGTTTCCTCCTCAGTAATTCAACAGAAATAGCTCCAGTTGTTAAATCTGAAATGAGAAACTAGACAACTTTTTCTTGGCTATTCTTCTTCAATAATTCACTTAAGAATAACTGTAATGCCTTCTTAGTAAAACTCTTCTGAGTAAAGACTTTAAAGAATCAATGAAAACAATTCAGAGATATATCAATAGGATAAATTCCGAGTCAGTCAAAAACCATGTCTGATTATCTGTGACAAGCAGTCAACTGACTCAGAGTTGGGATAGACACAGCAGGAGTTATAATCAACCATTGTCAGGAGCCATCTGAGGAAGAAGCAGATCCAAACCGAGATCATCTTCTGTAAATATGATCCCTGAGATGGGAATATGGATGACTGCCCCACAGTCATGGATGACCATAATTTCCCTAGTCTGGCATACACATTACTCCTCTGACTTCTTCTCAATTTCAGGATTAACTCCAGGTCATTAGACAGTGCTTCTGGCCAATTCCTTCATGTCAAAAATCCCACACATGCTATATGTAACATAGCCCAGCCTTCTGTATGTCAGTGTGATCCCAACATTGGATCACATCAGCTTTCAGCAGGCAGCTTCCCTCTGCACTCAGTTTGAAACTCTGGGACCAGGGATTTCATGAAGCTATCTACAGGAAATCATCCTGAAGGAATGAGTTAGGAAGGTCTTCTAGCTTCCATGTCTCCATAGACAGTTTTTGATTGTGACCTGAAGTCTGAGTGTCAGAAGGCTCCAAAACAGTCATCTCGTACTATTCATTCATGGTGGTTGACAAACATGGTATCAGAAATACTGATAGCTGGTGACATAGCTAAGGATATAGAACCCTGTTAAAATTTTAGAAAATGTGTTTAGTTTGTTGGAGATATGTTTTAGTGGAAAATATTTTTACAGTAGTGGATGAAGGCTACATTTTGGGAAAAGATTATTTTACTAGAAGGCAGCAAATTCTATTTTTTGTAGAAGTATAGTGAGACAGAAAAATGGAAGGAGGCTCCTGGCTCTCACCTGGCTGCAGAGGATGTATGTCACAAACTGCTGGACCTTGAGGAGTTGAATCCAGCATGCACTAACCTAAGAAACAAAACTCCTTAAAGCTCTAGTGACTGTTCTCTTTTTCCACTTAGATTTCTGATGGATAGATTGGTCTTGGGAATGTATTTCTGTAAGGCTATTTTTATACTGATTTATTGATACCTCAACTATATTTTGAGCAACTACTATTGTGCCAGGCACTATTGTGTTAGTATTTTAATAGCAAAGAAGACTAACATTTGCCTGTTGATGGAAATTTAGGCTGTATCATTTTTCCTATTATAATACTGCTGTTAGAAGCATTTTTTTACACTTCCCTTGAAACTTCAGGAAACTTAGGCAGAAGTTTTCTTATGATGTATTTCTTAGAAATAGAGTATGCACACTTTCAACTTAAGATTATATTACTAAATCAATATATAAAGTGGGTGTTCAAATTAAACTACTGAAAACAGGACATGAGTTCCCATTTCTCCATATTTTTGCCGATCCATCATATTGTCAGACATTTTTGCAATATAGTAAATATATAATCGAATTTCCTGATGTTCAGTTTTTATTCCTTTAATTGCTTGGTATGGAGCATTTTTTCATATATTTGTTGGTTATTCAGTTTTCCTTGTTTCAGATTCTCTTTTCAAGACTGACTCGATTTGTTCATTCTTTTCTATTTTCTCAGGACTGAATGCTTACTCTGTCATATAATATGATTTTATTTATGTCTGGGTCTGCCTTTGGAAGGTTTAATTCTTTTATACCTCTTTTTTCTTGTATCAATACTTCTCTGTTTTGATCAGTATAGCTCAATATGTTTCCAAAGCTGTGCAGCAAGCTCTCATCTTTCCCTTGTGCTTTTGACATTATATCTAAGATAGCATACCTAACACAAAGTAATGAAAATTTGCTCATCTCTTTTCTTCTAACAGATATATGGTCTTATATATCCTATATTGCTCTTACATAGTCTTATATATCTCTTATATAACTCTTATGTTTAGGTCTATGATGCATTTTGAATTATTATTTTTTTGTATATTGTGTGAGGTAGGGATTCAACTTCATTCTTTTGCATGTGAACATCCAGTTGTCCTAGCACTGGTTATTGAAAAGGCTGTTTTTCCCTACTGAATTGCTTTGGCACCTTTATAAAAATCAGTTTATGTGAATATAAGAATTTCTTTCTGAAATTTCAACTCTATTCCATTGATTTATATGCCCACACTTTGGGACACATATTTTGATTATGGAGCTGTGGTCTATTGCTTATTTTGATTACTATAGCTTTATACTATGTTTTGATTTGGGGAAATTTGAATTCTCTAAGTTTTTCTTTTTCAAGATTGTTTTGTTACTCTGGTTCCAATATACATTTTAGGATTGTTTTCTTAGTTTTTGCAAAAAAAAAAAAGGCAGCTAGGATTCTGGTGTTGATCGCATCAAATCTGTAGATAAATATAGGGAATATTGCCATTGCAGCAATAGTAATCCTCCCAATCATTGAATACAGGATTTTTTCAATTTATTTGGATATTCATTTATTTCTTTTCAATTTGCATAATTTTTCAAAGACAAGTTATTCATTTTGCTGACTTTGTTCCTAAATATTTTAGCTTTTAATTCTTTTCTAAGGAATCGTTTCATTGATTTCATGACTATTTATTGCTTATAAAGTAGTTGATTTTTCTATGTCAATCTTGTATCCTGCAATATAATTCATTTGTTAGATTTCATAGTACTTTAAAAATTACTTAGGATTTTCTCTTTATAAATTACATATTCTGCAAGTAGATAGTTTTGCTTCTGTCTTTTCAATCTGAATGCCTTTTATTTTTGTTTGTTGTCTAATTGCTCTGGCTAGAACCTTCAATAAAATATTGAATAAAAACAATAATGAATACCCTGTATTGTTCCTGATTTTAGGAGGAAACATTAATTTTTCACAAATATAACATACCACGTTGGTTTTGTTTGCATATTGATTTTATAAGGTTGAGGACATTTCCTTCTACTCTTGCTTCATCAAGTGTCTTTATCATGAAAGTTGAAAGTGTCTGATTTTGTCAAGTGATTTTTCTGCATCCATTGAGATGACTTTATAGTTTCTGACCTTTATTCTACTAATATGGCTCTTTGCACTGATATTTTTATGTCAAAATATTTCTTTAATTTGTGATAAATCACATACAGTCCTGGTATATAATCGTCTTACATATTGATGAATTAAATTTGCTAGTAGTTTGTTGAGGATTTTATGTCTGAATTGATAAAATCTGAAGTCTTTTGTGATGTTTTTGTCTTGTTTTGATAGAAGGTAATATTAACATCATAAGATGATTTGGGAAATGCTCTTTTTTTGTTTCTTTGGAAAAGTTTGAGAAGAATTAGGGTTACTCTTTTAAATATTTGATAGGTCTGGGATTTTCTTTGTGGGAAGTTTTTAATCAATAGTTCAATGTCTTTTGTTATTCACATTTTCTATTTTTATTGAGTCAGTTTGGTTTTTTATGTCTATCTAGGAATGGGTCTATTTCATTTAGACTATCTTAATTTGCTGTTGTGAAATTGTTCATAGTAAATCCTTTTAATTTATGGTTGGTTGACAGTTGTATTTCCCCTCCCCCTAATTTACTAATTAGAGTTTGTTCCTTATTTTTCTAATCTTGGGTAGTTTTGCATAAATTCAATTTTGTTGATTTTTTTCAAAGATGACTTTGGTTTTGCTGATTTTTGTCTATTATTTTTATATTCGCATTTCATTGATTTTTGCTCCACATCATTATCATTTTCTTCCTTCTGCTTCTTGGAATTGGTTTGGTTTTCTTTTCTAGTTTCATCTAAATTTCTATGAAAAGAAATGTATTGCACACAAAAATATATTTATACTTTTTATTTGCCTATGTAATTGCCTTTACAAATGCTCCTTTTTTCCTTAAGTGGGTTTGAATTACTATTTAATGTCCTTTGATTTCAGCCTGAAGTACTTTCTTAAGTATCTCTTGTAGGAAAAATCTGCTAGTGACAAAATCAGTTTTTGTTTGTCTGGGGATGTCTTAATTCCTCAAGGATTATTTTATTGGATATGGAATTCTTGGTTGGCATTCTTCTTTAAGCACTTTGAGTATTTTATCCCACTTCCTCTAAACTCTGGAATCTTATGTGAATTCAGCTCTTAATCTTATTTAGGATCACTTGTGTATACAGAAGGGCTTTTCTCTTGCTGTTTTCAATCATTTCTCTTTGCCTTTGCCTTTCAGCTGTTTGACTACAATGTACTTAGTATAGCTGTCTTTGAATTCATCCTACTTGGAGTTTGTTAAACTTCTTAAATGTGCAGTTTTATGCTTTTCATCAAATTTGGGAGGTTTTTAACTTTTATTTCTTCAAGCATTCTTTCTTCCCTTACCCTGTTTCTGTCTCTGGTTTCCTTATACATGTATTATTACACTTCATGGTGTCTGACATCATCAGGTGTAAGATTCTGTTCATCTTCATTTTTTCATTGTTGCTTAGTCTGAATAAGTTCAACTGACCTGTCTTCAAGTTCACAGAATATTTGTTCTGTCAGTTCAGATCAGCAACCAAGCCCTTACGATGAATTTTTCATTTCAACTATTCAGCATAAGTTCAACTCTAAAATTTCTACATGATCCTTTAAGACTTTTTTCTTTATTGATCACCTTTATTTGGTGAGACATTATTCACATAGTTTCTTATAATTATTTAGAGGTGCTTTCCTTTAGTTTATAAAAAACTGATTTAAAGACTTTTTAAGTATCATGTCTGGAGTTCCCAGTTTTTGGTTGCTTTCTTTCCCCTGTGTATGGACCATATTTTCTTGTGTATTTGTATGTTTTATATTTTGTGTTTGAAAATTAGATATATTTAATAAAATCATGTAGTAACTCTTGAAATCATATTCACTCTTCCAAGATCATGCTCTTATTGGCATTTGTTGCCCTGTTTGCTTAATGACTTTTCTGAACTAATCCTGTAAAGTCTGTATTTGTTGTTGTGTGACCACTGACTTACTGCTTGGTTTTTCTAGGGGTAGACTAAAAACTGGTCAGAGATTTCCTTAAATGTTGTGAAGCAGTAAGTTGCCAACTTTTGCTATGGGACACTGTGTATCACAATTTCAGTGCTCCAGCAGACAGTTACGTCTCTGCCTTAACCTTCTCTTTTCTGTTTGCACAGAGCTTCAAGATCAATAAGAGATGAAATATTAGAACCTTCTTAAGTCTTTCCTGGATTTTTGTACAGTTCTATATACGCATAGGGTCTTCTAGAAATTTCCCGAAATTTGTTGTTTTTCAAAAACCCCTATGAGCATCTATTTCTTCATTTTTCTTTACATTTTTGTTAACTTCTTATTATAACTGGTAACATTGCTTTATGCAGCTGCAATTTAAAATAATTGCAGCTGATTATTTTTGACAAAGGCCTTGGATAGAGTTGTTCACATAAAGGGAACTCTGATCTGGTCAAGTAAAGACACTCTCAGAGAGTGGAACTTTTAAGAAAACTACCAGGCATGTCAAACATTGAAACTTCTTTAACTTTAATAACAAAACTAGATTAAAATAATATAAGAAAGGAAGTTGTGACCATTCTCACTTGGGAATATAGACATGAAAATCCAAAGTAAAACATACTAAAAGTATATTCCCAAATAATTTAAGAACTCAAGGATAGATTAACTTTTTAAAATAGATGGATGTAATTTGCATAAATAGATGGAGTGAGAAAAGTCATATGTATTAATTTGTTTAGATTGCCATAACGCGAGTCTAAAAAACTGGGTAGCTTAAACAAGAGACTAATATTCTCATATTTCTGGAGGCTAGAAGGCCAAGATTAAAGTGTTAGTGGGATTGGTTTCTCCTGAGGCCTCTTTCTGTGGTTATCAGATGGCCATCTTCTTGTTTCTTTCACCCATGTGTCTCTCTCTCTGCATGAGGAAGTGGTTAAATACTGTTGCCCTATGCAATAAGGTTGTTAATCAGCACACAGAGACAGTGTCTCCCTGTGAGTCCTAATATCCTTTTCTTATAAGGACACCAATCAGAGTAGATGAGGTCTACCTTAATGGTCTCTTTTTAACATAATCCTTTCTGGCAACTCTCATCTAAGTCAAGGTCCTCTCATCAGCCCTGTCCTTGGCAGCAGAGTTCTTACTTGGCTCTTGTATATGAATGGAGCAAACGAGAAAGGATTTAACCACCAAAAAAAAAATGGTCATTTTTTTTTTTTAAATGAATTGCCTATTCCCCTCTTTGTCCATTGTAATCCAACTCAAATTCCATCCCTTTCCGGTTACTCTGGATCACATTCCTCCTCCAAAGTCCTTGGGAATGTCTTGCATGCATTATTCCTTTACTATTCACGTATATGCTGCCTGCGTCATGTTTTAACTTGTTAAAATTATAGGTTTCCTGTTTTCTTTAGGTAATACATTTTTTTTTTTTTTCAGAGTGGGGACCAAATCGTTGTATTGTCTATGGTTTGTGGATACAGAAGCTGCTCAGTAATTACGAGTTACTCAGTAATTGAACATGCTTTTGAAAAAAATTGTAAATGAACAATGAATGAAATACAAGAAGACCAAACACATTTTAACTTCCATGTGCTTTGTGATGATATGCTACCAGAGGCAGGAGGAAGAGCCAGAGATTCCTATGAGGCCCAGGCATATATAATTACAATTCTGTAGATGAAGTTTCTGTACTACCATCCCTCTAGGGTTTCTTTTACTGAGGAATTTGTCATGTCATTAACTCCAACTCTGTTGCCCCTGACAACAGGGTCCTCACAACTCTTGGTTTAGTTACTGAGTGCAACTTCATGTTTACTCAAATTCTGTCTCCAAGTAGCCAGTAGGAAGGTGCTGGTTAACAACTCTTACTGTATATGGCAGCAGTACCTAATCACTTCCATATGCTCCTGAACTTCATGTTATATTGTTTCAGCCACTAATTTACAAAATCCCCTAGACAAGACCTCTGGTCTGAAACATGTGCTTCAGAGCTGTTCCTTTCTGCTGTACTCTTCTAGAAAACTTACATGTGGTTTAATTCAACAGCAGGACTGAAGGGGAGACCTGTTCATAATTTTTCTCCCTCTTTTCTTCCTTTGAGTCCTGTTTCTGCCAAAGCCCTTGGCCAGGGTCCAGAAATGGCACATTCAATAATACCCAATGTGTTTGGGTAATATTTCATAATTACATTGTTGTTGGGGGAAATTGTTGCCTTGAGAATAATTTCTGTGCATAAACAGAAAGTCTGAGACCCATGTGCCCCTTCACACTCCCCCTGCTAGGGGGAGAGGAGCGAGAAGTCAGAAGAGAAGAAAGGAAGGAGGGAGGAACGAGAAATTTGTCTGGCTTCAGTAAGAGGACACATTAAAGAAGATTTATAAAATGTTGAAGGATGAGTATTAACAGCTTTTAGGAATCCTGCCAATTCTATGCTTGGAAATGATTTTAATCAGAAAAGAAATAGAAAATCCATCTCCAGGTTTCTAGAAGCTGGAGGGGTGGAGAATGCTGTAAATGGCGAACTTAAGTGATGGTCTAGTCTTCAGCTCATTCCACATTCATGAGTGAGTCCCCAGTGATAACTGCTCTGACATGACTCCATGGCTGAATGTCTTATCTTGAAGCTGGGATCTGAGACAATTGGACATTGCAAAGAAAGGCTCTTGGTGAATGATAGGAAGGAAGACTGGTCTTATTGGTGAGATATAATCAGGACGCCCATAGCCTCAAGAATTTGCATAGTTCAGGAGTGTTTCTGAAGGTTAAGTAGAGCTATTTCTGAGGTTGAGTAGAAAACACTGGAATGAGTTTCAGATAGACTTTAGGGTTCCACATCTTATAAGGAGCTTCACTACACCTCATTAACTAATGCATTTTGGAAAAGGCTGATGCAGACCTTCCCTTTAAATGGCTTTCATTCTAGATCTGAACTCTTGATGTGAAGCGCCAGGGTACAGCTGAGTCCCCAGGAAAATGTCATCACCCAAAAGAAGAAGCATCTCTTCAGGGCAATCACCTAAGACTAATGCTCCATGGTGCCATAGCAGAGCCGAAGGTCACTGGTCTTGAGCTTTCACTTGAATTTGTGGCAAGCATATTATGTAGTCATCATCTTCCTGACATTTTCAAATAATTCAAGATAGAATATTAGAGTAGTTTCAGCCAAGAGGATCTTTTAGTTAGAGTCCAAGATGTCTTTTATTAAAAACAAGTAAAAATCATATTTTAAGGAATTATATCCCAAACTATCATCATCAGATGCTCATTTTCTAACCCCCCCACCCCCAAAGTCACATCCAAAAACAAAATAAGCCATCACATACCAATGCAACATCTCCTGGCTCTCTTGTCAAATTAGGCCCTATGCTCTCAGAGGACAAGAATTCTTGCCAGTTTTACTATTTGTTGAATTCCCAGTACCTAGTCCAGAATCTGGAATACAATAGTCCCTCAAAAACTTCTTGATGAGTGAGTACATTTGTGTATTAAAAAATGTTTAGTTGCAAAAGAAACCAACCAAGCAAGTGAACCAACAAAACATATCCAGGGAATAAGATCTGGAAGAGTAGTCCCAACTCAGTTTAAAGAATAGTGTTTAGCCAGGTTGGACATTCATTCTGCTGTGTTTGCTGTAACTTCCCATTGAATCTCTATGCTGCTGAGTGTTCTACTCCCCCCACCAAAGCTGGGAATGGTCCTAAATGTTAATGTCACTTATTTCCACTTAGTTGTTTCATATGGAGATTGAGGCAACAGGTTGTTCCCAGTCACGTGGTGTGCTGCATAAAGGAAATGAACCCTATTTATTCAAAATTTTAACATGCAGAGAGGTCCTTACGAATACAAATTTGAAGATATTTTCTCTTTGCATGTCTTCTGTTGGGCCAGAGACAAGGGCCAAATGCTGTCATCATTTTCTGAATTTTCATCTTTCATCATTTCTGCTTATGATGCTCTTGGACCTTCTGTGGAGGGACAGAGAACCTGGCTAGCTGGAGCTTCACTAATAAAAATCAGAGCATAGATTTTGATTTATCCAACTTATAAAGTGCAAAGCTTGAGGTTTTAGCAACTCCTTTTTGCATCCAGTCAAAATCCAACTCATTTAAACATGCTTATCTAAGCCTCAATAAAGTGAATGAATCCCTGTGTCCCTTCCCTAATACTCTGTTACTACTCTCAACATGACTGGTTTAGAGACCAGGTTGGACCAGAGAGTTTAGACAAGTACAGCAACAGTCTTTTGAGTTGGGTAAAATGTCAGATGTGACTTGATTTATGGGGACTTGGGAGGCCCCCTGATAGAGCAAATCTACTCCCCTTAATTGACCTGGCTGGAATTTTTGCCATGCAGATTACAAAACTGAGAGCAATTAGTGAGGGATATTAATAGGTTCTGTCATATAAAGTATTTGTAACAAAACTTTCGGTGGAATTCCAAACAGAATTTTTACTCCTGGAGCCAAAGAAGCTTTTGTTCTGGGGTTGACATCATGAAACTATTTTTAGAGTTTAAGTCTACTCTGGCCAGGGGACTGATGGTTCACTATCCTCTCCCTCCCACCTCCTGATCCTTTGTGCCGACAAGCCTCCCCCAGCAATTACTTCTTTTCTCTAGAGCTGGCATGGGGCCCAGATGTGACTGAGGAGGTTTGAAACATTCAAGAGGGTTGGTCTGGGATGGGCTGTTATATCTGGGTGGCTCCCGAGGGGTAGGGGAAAAGAGCATCACAAGATATGGCACAAAGAGCCAAGTTGTTTGAAACTTCTGAAAAATCATGGCTAGAAGTTTAGAAAAACTGGAGGAAAAGGTTATTTATCCTGTCAAGAGAATAGGAGACATTTGATTTTGTATTAACAAAAGTTTCTCTGATTTTCTAGTTTCCTTAAAAACTCTCTGGGGCTAAAATAGAACACCTCAAGTCTCTCAGAATTGGTCTCTTGTACATGCTGAACTCTGACATGAGTGCCAAGGACAGTGGAAGACAGCCCTAGAGGCAAAGGAGAAGCTTCAATTCTTCTAAATCTTTAGCCACAGACTTAATAATACAAACAAACAACATACAATCTGGGCCTCTGCCTTTATCCTAATCCAGAATGGTTTTCTGTTCCTATTCTCTAGAAGAATGTAGAAAGGGAAGATTTGTCTTAACTTTCAGGATGAGAATGAGTCATTCCTCCTTGCTCTCTGGTGACCTTCCCTCTTCTCTCTTCTATACCCTCGGTCTCCTTTTCATGTCTTTCAGCTCAGAGTATATACCCTATATCAGCCCCATATACACCATGAGTTTACCATCATGTAAATTGTCCATATACATTTTATTAAATTTGGGCTTTTCTCTTAGTAATCGTTCATAATGTTACTTGTTTAATTTGGTCACCCTGTGAAGAACCTCATAGAAATGAGAGATTGTTCCATGTGACCTCCACAATTTGACAAGCCAGTTACAAAGAACCTCAGAAAGCTGCGTGCTCCTTGTTCCCTAAGATGACTGCAGAGTTTTGCAAACCAGGACTCTTTACAAAGCTGCTAGAAATGGGTAAATAGTTTTACCATATGAAGACTCCTGATCTCTTTCCCTCTACAGACCCCCGAAGAAAAAAAAGACTCCCAACTTGGTGAGAAATCTTATTCTCTCTAAATTGATCAGTAGGGGAAAACCTGAGGAACCTAGTGTTTTGGGTATGTGTGACTCATTTTGGTTTAAGGATATCATTCTTAATTTTGAGTAGTTCTATGGCTCTATGACTGGGAAAGAGAATTCCTTTGGCAGATCTGTGTTTCTCCGTGTGTCTTGTTGTCTTTTGTTTGGCAGACTTGCTTCGTGAAGAAGTTATTTCATTTCGTGACCTTTTCTTTCCTGCCTCCCTCTTGAGATTTTGTTTTCAACGCTCATTGCAGCACTTTTCTCTCTAAACTTTTTTAGGCAAATGAGATCTGGCCATAATGGGTATTTTTTATTACCAAGGGTAAATTATTTTTTTGGATCTGTGATTAAGTGAAAATGCCTAGTAGTTTTGTTGAATCGCCTTAGAACTGAACTTCTAAATTAAAAGAAAAACATTTTAGAGTGCTCTCAATTTAAATATGGCTTATTGGCATTTGTATGAAAAAAATAAGTTGGACAGCAAATGCAAAAAAAAGTATGTTGACTGGCCTCAGGGAATCAAAGAGTATGGACCTGTTTTAGAAATTCCGGTTTTGCCTGGCCTATAACACCAAAGATGATATAAAGTTACAGTTCTCACTAGAGAGAGAGAGAGAGAAGGAGATTGAGACACTTATTCTAGTCTATTTAAAAGTCCTCCAGGAGATATAAGAACTCTAAATAGTGTACTCTCTAGAATATGTTTGAGGGTTATTAGATATTTTGAAATAAGACAAGAGATCTCAGTCTATCTTCCTATTCTTGTCCACCTTCTTGTACCCACCATCTCCTATCCATCTTCTGAAATGCACTCTTCAAAAGAAACTAAGTCATAGTGTTAAATGAGGTCTTTCCTTTGTCTCAGAACTTCCATCAGATTATGGTCAAAGATGTCAATGGAACTTTGAAGTTATCTGCTACCAACCCTCAGGAAAATTAATCTAAGCCTTTCTTTTTGTTCACATTAATAAAACAGTTTTGACCAAATTAGAGCATACATCCAGAGAATGATAGATTATTTTCTGGCCTTTTCCTTAAACTAAAGCAGAGAAAAATCTGAATTAGAAATTTGGAAAGCAACCTCACCTCTTGAGCCTTATATTATCTGGATGAGATAAAAACTGGAGGAAAAAAGGAGAGAAAAGGAGTTGATTGATTTGATATTTATGTGCCTACAGGGGTTATTTTTAACATAATTTATTCAATTATTAAATCTTTTATAATGAGTTTTATTTTAGCTGGCACATAGTTATAATTTTGAATGAATTTAAGAAAGTTGTTTGCTTATTTGTCCCTGTTTGTGTTATAAATGGTATATGTTGTTGCTAGGATTTGTTTATATATCACTGTATCAAAGAAGTCTCCTTCATAAATTGCTATATTCAGAATACAACAAATTAATCTGAATGTTTCTCTTAAATTCAAATGACCTAGAAAATGTTTGTTAAAAGCTAAATTAAATTCTTTGGTTTAATTTACATAGATAGTCTTTAGAATATTTAATTGAATATAGATGGGATACTTCTTACAGTGGGGAAAGTGTAGTCTGATGGAAAACAGAACTGCAAGATTGCCAATGACATTTGATTTCAGGATTATTCTGAGTAGTTTGAATATTAAATGTTGGTGGAAGTTTAGCATAATTTGACTCTATTTGGGACCTGTTATTTCTCTTTGACATTACTTGAGTAGTTTTCTTTACTTCTATGTGTTAAAATTACCCTAAGTGTTTCATTGAGCTAAAGGATGGAAGTTTACTGAGTTTCTAACAGGAAAGATAGCTGATTTGGTCTCATGAAATAAGAACAGGATCAAGATGAAATTGTTTTCACGAAGACCTCATCCCCAAATCTAATTTCACTCCAGCAAAGTGAACTGGATATTCCGGTTCAGAAAACTGCTTAATTAGGAATCTATAGCAACAGAATCTGTCATCTCTCAAGCATATTTAGTAACTTGAATCCGTAAAGAGCTTTACTGAATTATATTAAATAATAAGAATTAGCTATAATTTTAGATTATGTTACCGATACATTAATTCTTAAGAATATGTCAGCTTCTGGCAGAAAAAAATTAGACTTTGGGATTATAAACACATTGTCAGTGGGCATAAGGCTACAGAGTCAGTCCAAGGGAATGCTTGATAATAGTACATTGCAAGGTTATTAGGAGAAGCACAGGGAGACAGAAAGGATATGTCTGTGGGCAGTAAAGCTGCATTTTTGCTAAGTTGTAGGGTCTTATATACCTGGGAAATGGAATTTTCCATTTGTTGGTTCAGTTAATTTGTGCACTGTGGTTATGGGTTGTTAAAGAAATATCATTTCTGTTACTTATATTTAGCATGCCTGTGGCTTGGGAGGTTAATCGCCTACTGACTTGCATATCTGTTTTCCTGCTACTTTGTTCTCAAGACCCCTTCTTTTTCTCTATGCTGTCCCTCATCAACAGATCTTATGTCACCTTGAGAAATTATCCTATTAGGAAGCATATCATTTGTTCATCCTCTGATGTGGAAAAATATTGTTGAAATTAATTTTTGTTTTGTTTATAATTGCTTAAAATTAAGGTTTTATGGGTTAGAATTCTAATTAAGGTATTAAAGTTAATTAAAATAAGGGGAATATATCAAAATGAAAATAAACTAATTTGTGTATTAAGGAAATGAATTTTAAAACAAAACAAGTTATTCCAAAAATGTAGTCATTCTGGATAAAATCAAGTGAATTTAAAATTAAACTGTAGATATATTTATGTGAAATCAAGCTTTAAGTTCTTCCATCTGTTAAAAGGATGAATTGTATTCTTAAATTATGGTGAACTTTTGATAAGAGAGTGTAAATTTTTTAAGAAGTCTACCTAGAAAGAATTTGTGCCTCAAAGCAAGTTATCTCTAGCAGGACTCTGGTAAAAAGTGAAGACAAGAGTTTGGTCCTGTCAGGTCTACATGTCTCTAGTTAAATGGATAATTAGAAGTTGTTTTATTACTGCATCTTAAAGCTTAACTTCTCAAAACTCCTGCAAAATCAAATTCTGAATGAAAAGAATTTTTAAGAAAAATATGGGAAATCCTAGTTCTTAAGATATCCCATGTAAAGAAATTATTTTCTCTTTGTGGAAATAGAGATGTTAAACAAGTAAGATTCATTTGAGATTTTGAAATATTTTGAGTAGCATTGTCAAAAAGTTATTCTCAACCACCTTATCATCTATTTATGTGGAAGTCTAATGATTGATATGTGTTATAAGAGTTATATAAAATTCTAAAATGTCTAGTATATTTGCTTACCATTATGATTATTATTTAAAAATATTTCATGCTGCAAAATCAAGTAAATTTGTCATTGTGTTATAATCATATCTTTAGCTATGATCATTTTTAAAGTCTTTTGCCATTTACAGAGACTATTATTGACTAATTATTTTTATATTCAGAGGAACTCATCGAAAGGATTTTGACAAATTTATCATAAAACTAAACTGGGTAAGGAATTGTAGAAACAGAAAACTGAATTTATAAAAATGCTAGGAGATCAGGATCATATGTTAATTAAATGATCCAGAATAAACTAATGAGAATGAATAAAATATTTTATGACTTTTTTATCAGATTAAAAAAGTTCTTTTTATCTTTTAAGCTAGTAACCTATAGCAATCTGGGAAACTGTACCCTATTTGTTAGTAGAACTGAACACTGACTTTCTTGATATTATCAGAAGGTGAAAGCTTTTAACTATCCTTTAATGAATGCAAACTGGAGATGGGAAATTTAATGAATTGTTACTGTTCTTCTGAATACCTGACAACATCTGATAACATTCAAACTCAATCTAGAACTTGTCAGATTGCTTTAACTTCTCATCTGAAGATGCTTCAACCTGACATTTGAAAATGTGGACTGGCTGCCCTCAGCTCAGACTGGGTTCATAGACTGAGCTTCAGTGATTAAGATTTCTTACCCTTTATTTCCTTGGAAATGCTTCATATTAATGTTTGATATAGAATTAACTTTGAGAGTCCACCCCTACAAATAACCTTAGAGAAAGAATTTCCATGGCTAATTCCTAGGCCCCTGATGCAGCTGAAAACATGAGGTAGATAGATTTTCCACAATCATGGATCAAGACACCTCACTTTCGTCTGTGATTTTTCTCTTCTTAGAACTCCCTGTTTTCCCTTGTTTAAAAAAAGGTGTGAGGTGCTAGGTAAGAATATCTGTTCCTTCTAAGTGAACATTTTGGGCTTATTAGAAAACTGACTATAAGTTACTGGTCTCTGTTTATTCTGTTTCTCTCTAAGCTTTACACCATAAAATCTTTTCAACCTGTTTTACTAACCCTCTCCTTTTCAACAGGTCAGGCACAGACCAAAACACCCCTTTTCTAGTTTATCTATCCATAGCCATATCAATTAATCAGTCAGATTTTTTATTATGTCAATGTCTAGAAAGTGTGAAAGAAACGTAAACTAGTTTTCATTCCTGTTGATGTAAGTACCTGGCAGACAAACACTGAGAAATGTCTTAACAGCAAGGTATGGTTTCTATAGCTGGTAAAAAACTTCACTCTGTCTCTGTTTCCTGTAAGTTACTTGGACCCCAGGTCTCTATAGAAATCCAAGGACTATGTCTTACCCAGGTACAAAGAATAGATAAAAATGCTCCCTGTGGATAGGAAATAGTTGTGCCACTGGAGTTTTCCTGAACTTTGTTGCCATAAAACTGTGATTTTATTTCTAAAGTGGTTATCTTCAAACTTGCTGAGGACTTTGGAAGTGACTCTAGCACAGAGGTTTGCCACATCACCAGATATTCTGTTGCAGATTGACCTGGCATAACTTGGGGTATCTCAGCTGTTCCTTTGGTAAGATGACCTGATATCACAAAATATATATGTTAAAGAGAAATCTGGACTTCCTTGGCTCAGTAATAAGATTAAGCTCTATAATTACCCAAACCAGACTCAGCACTGCCTGCATCAGCTCTTACAAAATCTGCTTTGTTCAAGAACATCTGGACACAATAGAAATATATAGACACTAACTTTTTCAAAGGTTCCAGAACATTCCAGATGCTGAGAATCACAGATTCCAAGCTGATCCTGTTCGTGAACTTGGCTAGTCTCCTTATTCTACATGGAAACGGAATATATAAAGAAGTTTTCATCTAAGTGGGTCAGGAAGATGTGGACTTCAGTGTTTGACTTCCTCGGTCATCAGAACCTTTCACCCCAAATGTGAGCCAAATCACAAACTTGGGTTCCTTTGTTCTTTAAATTGTGCCGCATAGGTGTGACATTTGAGAAATTGTGGAGAATCTACTTGTATATCCTGACTCTAAGATCTTTATTTGTTAAAGCTCTTATTTCCAAGTTTTAGAGACTATAAATTGGAGAAAACCATCTAAATCTCTCCATGGTGTTAGAATGTGTGAGTCTTCCAGCACCACCACAAAATTTAAAATCAGAATGTGGCAGTGTAACTTCTGTAGTTCTTCAGAATATCTGGACATTCTCTGTACCCTGACTGATAGGCGAAAAGCAGTTTACCCAGTCATTTCAGAAAAGACAAGACAAGTAGCATCACCAGATTATCCAGTTTATCGGTGCGGTGAGAGATGATTTTGATGGGGTGTGGAAATACGTGCTTTAATTTGCTCTGTTCTTTTTCATTTCCATGCTAATCTTTGTTCTTTTCTCTCTTTGCAGATTTCTTATCACTCATAGTAACCCAATTCTTCTCTCGCCACAGTCACTGGTCTGGCTATTAATGCATGTGACTTCCAGAAAGTCATAGAATAGAGAACTGAGGGGGCTGAAACAGAACACAAGTCTCTCAGAATTGGTCTAGGTAGATGTCCCACTCTGACATGAAGAGCCAAGAACAGTGAACGACAGCTCCACAGGCAAAGGAGAAGCTCTACTTCTTCTAAACCTTTAGCCTTTCCCTTAATCAAAGAAGCCATATGCCACTCCCTGGTCTCCATCCACCTAATCTAGAAATGGTCTTCTGTCCCTATTTCCTAGAAGAATGTAGAAAAGGAAGTTATTTATCTTTACTTTCAGAGTAAGGATGAGTCATTCCTCCTTGCCATGTGATGAATCCCTCTTCTCTCCTCCATACTCCAGGTCCTCTTTCCATGATGCAACTCAGGATATAAATGTGGGTCTGCCCCAGCTATCTCAGAATTTACCGCCATATGTATTCTCCGTAAGTATGTTATTAAATATGGACTTTTCTTTTACTAATTGTGGCTAATTAATTTGTTCATTTGTCTAGCCTGTGATGAACCTCGGGGAAACGGGAAATGTTTCCCTTTGACCCCCAAAGCTACTACACTATCTACTTGTGCAGGAACCTGTGGTGACAGCAGAGTTCTGAGTGTGAAGAAGCGAATAGGTCCATTAAACATATCAGCCTTCCTGCTCTGTTCCACTTGGTATTTGTGTGCTTCTTTGTATTTTTCCTAGCCATTTCATTTACATTATTTAATGTGATTCTTGCTCTGCTTTGGGTAGGACTTAGTATTTTAGTGTTGGCGAAACTGAGAACCAGAGAAGATAATTCAATTTCCAAAGGTCACTTGAAGAGATCATAACCCAGGTTTCTCAACTCCTAGTCAGAGATTTTTTTCCCTGTAAACTGAGCATGTTGGTCCAGTCGGAGAAAAGATTTCCAGAAAGAGACTGTCTAGAGGCAGAATTTTACTCTTTGGCCTAAGTGACCCACTGTAAGGAAAGCCAGCTATGTCCTTCAAGAAGGCTGGGCCACATTCCATCCTGTCAGGTATGGGGAATGGTTTCTGAGGTGCACTGGCCTCTTCTCATCTCTCCCTAAGGGGAGAATAGTGCCAAATGGAAATATCACAGCACTCTGCACGATCTTCCAAGTTGTCTAGGTGACCTTGCCTGTGGTAGCTGAAGGACATACAGGCTTATGGTCTGGGCTGTCCCCAGCTTAAACTGTGCAATGTGTAAATTAGTAGAAAGTAGCCTGGAGGCAAACTCAAAGCCACCAAGCAAGAGGTTTGGGAGAGGAGTCCTGACCACATTCATCCTTCCCTGCTCCTTGGGTCATAACACAAAAAGGAGATGAGAGCCAGAATCCCAGTTTCTCCCTCCTCCATTATACAAGGAGTGAGGAATATTGTGACTGGGGAGGAGAGGTGGTTCTCCATGCTGTGAGTGACTGTAGAGCAACTGAAGGACACATTCTCTCTTGTTTTCCAGGCTGTAGGAGCCTTCTGAATGCGTGAGTTGTGTTACCACCTACTCTCAAGAACAGACAGCCAGAGCTCTGAGATCTAGTGTGGACTTCCTTTGCCACAGGGGAGAGACAAGTGAAGACTTGTGTCAGGAGAAGTGGGCTTAACCCAGGGTGGGAGAGTTCCATGGCTTAAAGGGGAGGAGTAGCTTTCCCAAGGAAGGGTGCCCTTTGGAAGGATGGGGGGTTCCAGGCTCTGCCTACACACAATGACAGGACTTGGATGCAATGAGTGCGGAGATGTCTAGGTTATGGGGAAGAAGCACTTCCTTAAGAGTTGTATGCCTGAGCCTTCTTTCCTGTCTGGAAGGAAGGAGGCCTGGGACATTTGCAGAGTTTGATGAGAGTGGAGAATGGAACTTGCTTTCACTCTGAAAGTCAGAGAGAGCACAGATGGGAAGGCAGCTCCTCTGAGTATGGTACCTATAAATATTGTCTTATGTTCAAGTCTTTCCCATGCCTCAGTCTTTCTGGGCAATTTTTTAGGACTCCTCTACTTTCCCGTACTTGACTGGTATGTTTGTATCTCTGCCTCTGTTTGCTTGAACACAGAAGAGGTTATTCTGTGGCCTTGATTCTCACCAGAACTTAATACCTTTTTAAATGGGTGATGCTGTAAGAGAAGAAATTATTCTTCCTGCAGAGATGAATGCTGCTTCAGACCCAAAACATTACTACTGTGACCCCTTCCTTTGCTAAACCTGGAACTGATTCTGAAAGTGGTTTTAAATCTGAACTGGGAATAACGTTCTATATTCTGATGTAAACTGTTTCAAATATTTGTTTCTGACTTGAACAAAACTCAAGCCTCGGATAACTTCAGGTTCACTGCAGCCATCATTATTATTCATTCTGTTCCTCTGTCATAGAGAATGGAAGTCCCCTCTTCTTGGAACTGTTTTATACCCTTAGCCACTCACCTGGAAAACACAAATGGTCTATAGCAAAATTTATGGAGAAAAGATTTACCACAGCTACCTAGGAAAAACCTCAGTGATCTAACTGGGTCTCCTCTCCTCCCCAAGGCAACATTCCCAAGCTGTCCACATGGATTTGAGGTTCCTGGCCAGCTCTGCTCCCTGAGCTCTGGCTGTCTTCTTCACCCACACCCTGTAAATTGATGACTGGAGTTCTTCATTCTCTCTTCCATCAGTTGACCAGAGGCTGCTGCTCTGGAGTTTGACCTGGCTAACAGAAGCTCCTTTCTCTTTTCTGCACCCCAAGGGGAGATCTTAAGGACTAATCAGTCCAGAGTCATCTTGTTTTTAAGGGCCACCTAGCCAGCTGGCTGCACCTCCTTATTTTGCTGTCATTACTCACGGGCTCAAGACATTGGTCAGACATGGTCCCCAGAGCATTTGCTCAAGTCAGGCCTATGCTCTTTTTCATCAATCTCTTTGGATCCTTCCCCCTGTCCTTTAGTGCTGTAAGCTTTGCTCTTTCTCTTCTTCTATCCAGGCAAGATTCCTAATCTTCTCCAGGCAATGAGCATCATCATGAGCTAACAGGATCCCAGAACAAAGGAGGAGGAAAGGTGGTTTAATTGTCAAGGAGCACATATGCCACAGTGCTGTCAAGGGGCCTTAGAGTGCTGGGCCAGCTGTGTTTGTTGGATTCTACAGGAACTTGCTAAATCATGCTCAGAACTCACAGGCAGACAAAAACTGGCAGGCAAGGATCTTGCCATAGCCATTTTCAGATAAAGTATTCAACTGCTAAAACTTCCCTCTAGACTAAGAAGAAGCAATGGGGAAGAATCTACAGCAAGTCAAACCTCTTTGAATTTTGACCTGCTTAATCTCCTTTTGAAAAGTGGAATAAGTGACGTGGGGAACTACACAGGGAGTTATGCTGCTTGGTCTTAATTCTTTCTTCTAGGCTGAACGCTATGCATGGAAACCTTAGAAGAAATGAAAGGAGCGGGAAGTTGGGCATTTCAAGATACATGCTTCCACTGCTAAGATTACAAAGGCAAATATACCTGGGGAAAAGAACCCCAAACATAAGCAATTCCATGATGTGTTAAAATCCAACCAATAACAAGGAATATTATAGCACTGAAGAGGACAGGAAAGGCATCAAAGAGTAAAGTAACAATCTATAAAGCTCTTTAATGAGCTCAGATTTGAGAATGATCATACAAAATATGGACAACAAGACACCCAACCAGGCCGAGTCATATGGAATATGTCTGGAGTTCAGCATCTCAGTGAGTGGTGGATTGTGCAATGTACAAAAACAAAATGGACTATCTAGTGAGGAAATGATGGCAGGGCAGGGTCAATGCTTACATAAGATTGCGTAATGGCTAGAGAAACTATTTTCTTCTTATTAGAAGAGTCAAAGGACTTCTACGATACTTTAGCTGTGGTAGACTCTCTTCCCATATTTATTCTTTCAGTTCCCTATTTACTGAGCCTCCACCACCTCTCTCTCCTCACTCTCAACTTGAGCCTAATACATGCCCATCCAAATAACAAACTTAATTCCCTAAACTTCTCTGGCACTAAGTGGCCATGTGGCTATGTCATGGGCCAGTAGGTGTGAGCAGAATGAGATACGTGATTCTGGGTAATCTTCTTAAAGAAGAAAGCCCTGGACCCCTTTTCTGTTGACTTGGATCCAGACATGGAAACTACATGTGACCACACACAGGTGATTCAACAGCCTGACCTCTGTATGACCTTTTTGAGTAGAGCCGACCAATAATTCCTCAATATTCAAGTTTAGATTTTATGAGAAAGAGGCATACTTCTAACTTATGTAAGTTATTGTATTTTGAATGTCTTTGTTACAATAACTTAGCCTAATAAGCCTGAATCAACACACAATCTAAGTTCCATTTTGCAGAAGTGTAAAAGTGACTCAAAGTTTACAGACCCGATGAAGGTTCAAAAGCTGATATGTTGGTGGTAAAGTGGGACCAGAACGCAGCACTACTATTGCTAGTATAATGTTCTTCTTTCTACCCCATCTTCTGACTCGGAGTGGAGGACATGTTACCTCTGACTTAGCATGTTTTCCACTGAAAAAATAATCTTCCAACTGGAAATGGTAGAACATATATTGACCAGAAAGAAATGAAGCAAAAGGTGTAGAATACTGAGTTTCATTTTGGATCAATTCAAGACTCTCAATAGTTGGGTACTCTCTCAGGCGCTCAGTCAGTCACACCGCTGGGTACAGAAAACCTGCAGCTAACAGCTGAAGTCTCAGATAAGCACTTTTATACACTATTGGCATGTTTTTGTAATGGACTAGATTATTCAAACAAACTATATTGTAGAAGGTACCACTCTGTGGGTCAGGACTGTCCAGCCTTCCCCAGTGGTCAGACCGGAGGCCAAAGCCTATCTCTGCATTTCCTGGAGGAAGGTCTGTCTTCCCAGTGAGTCTTCTTTGTCATGCATGGCCACAGCACCAGAGTCCACTCATAGATCTGGTTTCCTTAATTCTTCAAGTCTCTCCTGTTTTCCAGAACTCTCTCCTTTCTGAAGGCTTTGAGTTTGCTCACGCAGAGAGAAGTTGGTGAAAGATGACCCAGAAGGGTAGGCCCCCAAATTCACTGACTTGTCCTGCAGATCTTGTGCCATGTCTGCCTCCACAGCCCCCAAATTCACTCACATCAGTGTGTTTAGCCCAAATCTATGGTAGTCACCCTGATTTTGTGAGTCCTGATGGTAGTACAAATAGACTAGGCAGGGCCAGACATGTGGCAGTCACGACTAGCCCACCTATATGGCGTCCCTACCCTTTACTAAGGATGTGACACACAAACCTAGTCACTCATTCTACATGATTCACACATTCCAAACTGAGTCACCACAAACTTAAGACTGTTAGTGTATTAGTCAGAGCTCTCCATGGAAACAGAATCATGTATATATACATCTTCCTGGAATATTTATGTATCTATCACGCTATATACATACATATATATGTATACGTATACATATATGTGCATATCTTATTATATATCTGTATATGCACATAATAAGAGATTTATTGTAAGAAGTTGTTTCATATGGCTGTGGAGGCAGACATGGCACAAGATCTGCAGGACAAGTCAGTTGGAGACCCAGGGTGGCTGCTAATGAGAATGAGCTCTGTCTCAGTCCAAAGACCTGAAGACCAAGACAGTCAATGATATAGTTCCAGTCTGAAGGCCAAAACACTCAAGACCCAGGAGGAGGTGATGTTTTAGTTAAAGTCTGAAGGCAAGAAAAAACAAACACCAATATTCCAGTTTGAAGGCTTCTAGACAGAAAGAATTCTCTCTTACTCAGGGGAGGGTGAGTAATTTTGTTCAATTCAGGCCTTCCGTGGACTGGATGAGGCCCACCCACATCAAGGAGGGTCATCCTCTTCCCTCGGGTTCCTGATTTAAATGTTAATTTCATCCAAATGTTTCTTAGAAACATTCAGAATAATGTTTGACTAATTGAGCATTCATGGCCCAATCAAGTTGATGGATAATATCACAGAGGATAGGAGAAGTGAGAGGCATGTGGTTTGTGGAGTGGGGTGAAAAAATAGTTTTTTAGTATGACATTTAAATTTTGTGCAGAACACCTAATATAAATTAGGAATTTAAGTCAAAACTCAGAGGACTAGAACTCTGGATTTTTAAGCATTTGGGAATTGAGCCCCTTATTGTTACCTAACTCTTTGTCCCTATACACACATACAACACACACACACACACACACACACACACACACACACACAGACACAAGCAACCACATCTAGGTGATATGCAGGTGCATGAGAATATATGATTGTTGTACTAAGTCACTGAGTTTTGGAGTTGCTTGCCAGCATTTTTTCAAGGCAATAAGTAACTGCTACAATCACAAAACTGCAATTGTAATATTTATTAAGAAGGATAAATATTGGAAATATGAAAGTTCATAATAGAATAACTTGTTCTCATCAGGAGAATTAAGGAAGGTTTTACTTAAGAAGTAAAATTTAAACTGAGACCCAAAGCTTGAGTGGAAAACAAAACAAAATGATGTTGAAGTGAAAGAAAGAACATTCCTGGCAGAGGGAATAGCAGGTATGACGTCCTGAGCTGGAAATGTTTAGTACATTTGAAAACTAACGGAAAGCCATGACTGGAGCTCAGAAAGAGAAAAAGGGAAGGTATGAGGAAGATGAAGATAAAGAAATAAGCAGGGGTTTGATTAGGAAGTGCCTGGGAGCTACGTAAAACATTTTCTTCTTTCTTTACTAATAATTGGGACTTTGTAAGGAATTTTACTGGGGAACAATACAGTCAGATTTTACTTCTGAAAGAATTCTCAACATGGTGTAAAGAATGGACATCAATAGGGCAATCATGGTGTTGGGAGACCAGAAAAAGAGGCTCTTTGATTAGTTCCACGGTGCTTAGGAGACAGATCTAGAGGTGGAGATGGAAAGGAATATTCAGGAGCTAGAAATGACAGAAAGGCATGTCTGGGAGGCAGTTACATTTTTATAAGCTCGGACAGATGATAGCCTCTGAACTTTAGGTGTTTAATCTATAAAATAGGAATGATGCCTCTATTTTATGGTTATTGACACCATCAAAAGAAATCATGCTTGTGAAGGAGATTTTGAATTAGAATGCACAGTTCAAAGTAAGATTTTATGTTATAGCAGAGATACATGAGAGAAACAGGTTTATGAGTTGAAAGAGTAAAAGGACAAGTTGACTCTGAACCAAATCCTTCTAGCCTTTTTGGGAAAACCAATGAAAAAGTAAAGAATCAAACCTTGAGACCTCATTCAAGATGTTCTTTTCTAACCAGCTGCAGTGCCTGGACCCCTGGTGGCCCTGCCCTTTGTAAATGCTTCATGCTGGGAACAGAGAATCATTCCCATTCCTGATTGCCACTATTAGGACACACTGTCTCCATTAGTCCAAACCAGGACAAGTCTTCCGTGCACCATGGAAAATCCTTGAGGTTAGACCCTGCTGGTGAAAATCTGGAGATGGATGAGCACGGGAGCCAAGGGATGATGAAATCCTGCTGTTGAAGATTATACAACTTTAACCTGCTTAGGGCACAACAGTCTGGGCTGCTTGCGGTGTTCCACGAGCCAGAGAATTCCCTGTTAGGCTGACCAGCGGTGATTTTTATTTCTTGGAAAACATCACCGACCTACTCTTAACCAGATTCTGCTCCATTCTGGCAAATGAAATGACTGTTCATATAGTTGATAAGGCCAGACCATAGGAGTCTTTACTTTCTTATGCCTTTGTCCCCTATATCCCACTCATCGTTAAGAAATACCAAGTTTACCTCCAAGACATAGAAATGCCCCATTTACTTCCAGATCTTGAAACATTTGATCTCTTTGAACTGCTACAAATACTCTTCCCATTTGATTCCTAAATAGCAGCTCATGCTTTTGTTTTCTTGGTATTCATTTACGTATTTTTATTTACTTTCAGATTTGATAAATAAATTAACCTCATATATTTAAATTTTGGAATGATTTCTATCAATGTGCATGCTCTGTGAGTTCTTTTGTTATGTATAATTCAGTATTTATTTGGTCATTTTCTTCATGAAATGATTTATTTGCAAAATTTAAGTTACCATTCATACTAATTTTATTGCTTTTTTTTGCTATATATTTTTAAATTATGAACAGTCCACTTCACTCATCTACTTTGAAGTCCCCATAAATTTTCCTATCATATTTAGACTAAAATCCAAACTCCTTTCTAAGACCCAAGCATATGGAATGCAGTGTCTACTGGTTGAACAGTAGGTCTGCCCATGCTACTGAATGACAGACAATCACACGTGCCTCTTTGTGTGTCTCACATGGAGAAGGTTTGAGTTTTCGCACCAACTGTTTGCTCTGACTGGCACACTCGTCCTCTGTTTTCTTGCAAGGTTTGCACCTCCCTGCCATTCAGGACTGTCCTTAATTTAAATGGCCTTCACTGATCCTCCACTCTACACTTCTCCACCTATGGACAAAGTCCTCTCATCGCAGTGTCCTGTGATGACTCAGCAGTGTTTCATTTTACTTTCTTGTAGATGCATCGCCGGGTTGATGAGCTGAAGGGGCAAAGGGTGTGAACATTAATATTGAGAACCCTACTTAAATGAGGTTGGGGGACTGAGATTAAATCAACATGTCTTACATGTCTCACTATTTCCTCTTCCAATGGAACAAGGGAGAAGCTCTCCAGAGGGGAAGTTGGGGTTGTCATCCATGGATTCAAGGAAGTGCACAGGCGTGTTACCAAGAGAGCCTTCTCCAATATGTCCTTTTTTCTGTTATCTTGTTTCTGAACAAGACATTTCGTTTTAATAATAATATAATAGCTGATGTTTTTGTGTAAGGTCAACAAAGGATGGGCTGACCTTTAATCCAACCCATCTGGTCTCTCCATTAGCTTCTAAGTGGAGGAGAAGGGGTGTGTGGGGCATCAGTGAATTCCAGGGCTGGGAGCAGTGCTGGCACAGAGCAGGAGCACAACAAACCCTGGATGAATGACAGCAAGATAGTGAGCCCTAGGAGTGAGCAGCATATCTGGCTCTGGTGAGGACAGAAAGACAGAGCCATCAAGAATTGCATGTGGGTGCTGGAGGAGCTCACAGCTTATTGTCCAGGACACAGAGCACAGGAGGTGGAGAGTGTGGGCTGACAGGGGAGTCTCCTTGGAATCTCAGTCAGAACACTGGGTGACATTGGGGAGGAAAAAGTTGTAAATTCTATCTCAATGGCTTTGTTAAAATTAGGCCAGCTGAACTTGGTCTGCAGAGGTTAAGGCTTCAGAAGGAGTTGCTTTTAAATGACTTTTACACCAGGGACTATGGTCCTTGGGTTCATTAGGAAAAGTTGATCTTATCCTCTTATCCTCTTTTGGGCTTTGCCCCAGAAGAGGATTCATGTCCATAAACCATTTGATCAGATTGATTTTTTCCAACAGCCCCCAATCTTCACGCTTCTTCCTTCTAGTTCATATTGTACAGACACTATGAATGGGTTGCAGACATTCACAGGAACTACTTTTATCATGTCGCTGCTCAATTTTCAAGTCTGTATTGTGAGCTCAAGTCTAGACACACCTGTCTGGACCTGGTGTCCCAGCCTGATCAAAAGGGAAAAGCACTGAGTTTTGGATTAAACATCCTGACGTAAAATCAGGGCTCACCCAAGTGCCTGAGTGGGACCCTGAGCAAATTTCCTTCTCCTTATCTGCAAGAAGGGCCAGCCTGCCTGGGGTTCTGAGAGTGAAAGGGAGTCCATCCATCAGACACTGAGATTTCTGGGAGCAGAAGACAGGGCTGGCGTTTTCTGTTCTTTCACAGATCCTCATGCTGTACTGAGCAAAGAGCTCATGGTCAAGGACCCTTCTGATTGATACCTACTGTCTCTGTCTTCTGTGACTTCTCACCCAATTCTGATAGCTGTCAGAGAGGACTTGCTGTTCCAGAGAAGCCCCTTTAAAGGGCCAGGCCGCCTCCAGCAGACTTGAGAGAGGGCTGAGTGTGCCCAGGAGAGCAGGAGCAGAAGGAGGGAGTGTGCCCCGGGCAGGGCTCATGGCAGGCAGTCTCACTGGGAGTTGGAAGCTCTGAGGCATCATGAAATAAATGAAAATAAAAAAGAACTGGATCTTTGAAAAACTTCTAAAGAGTCCCTGGATTGCAAGGGAGGTCAGAGCAGTTTCAAAGAGCATGGGACAGCAGCACTAAATTCATGATATGACGGCCTGGGTGCCTGCCCTGGCCCTTTCTGAGAGAGTATTCACAGGCTTGTCCCGTTTCCTCATTGCTGTTGTGTATCTGAGGGGGCCATTGTGTCCCCCCAAAAGTGCAGAGACACGAGAGATGGATGAGGCAGTGGATGGGGAGTGGCTGCTTTACACAGAGCCCGCCTGTGAGAGAGGCTCAGAGCTGCTCAGAGCTTCTTGGAGCCACAGCTCTGTCCCTCCGCAAATATTATTTTGAGCAGGAAAGCCTTTGGCAAGCACTGATCCCCACTTGAAAGTGTGTTGGAAGGCAGTTTAAGGCTTTAGTCAGGATGTACTAAACTTCAAACAATTTGCTAAGTCAAGAGCACATTCCCACGGTAGGACCTGCGAGCTCCGCTGGGCACGTGTGTGTTTGTGAAGAGTGATTCCTGTGTGGCACCAGTGACATCTGAAGTTCTGATGAGGCAGCACTCCCCTGAGTAATGCCAGGTACCACCTTCTGAAAGCCTCCTTCCTCCATCCCTCCCCTGCCGGCCTTCACTGTGTTCTCATGTGTCCTCCGCAAAGAATTAAGCCTGACCCCACTCAGGTGTAAATGCCTGAAATCAGTTTGCAGATGTGAATGTGGTCGGACCTTATTCTGAAGAAATGGAGGCATCCAGGTGGCATTGTGATCAAACTCGAACTCGGGGCCTGACACTGCCGAAGGTGGAAAGGTGAGGTGTTGGCGTTGGTGGCCGTTTCTGTTTGGCGCACGTGCATAGGGTTAGTCTGGAGGGGTTTCGGTGAGTGTTCATCTTGGGTTCTCAGGAAGAGTCCCCAGGTCAACGTGGAGGACTCGGGGCTCTGCAGTGCTACCGCTCGCATTGGTAATGTGAAAAAGTGGCCGAAGAGCTAGACTCGGAGAAAAATACTGCACTGGACCAGTGAGAGGCTCCTCTGCTCATTTCAACTCCAGAGAGCGTCCCAGAGCAGCTCACAGTCGATGTGTCAGCCAAAACGCCTCTACCTCTGCTCAGGGATCCTTGAAGGCATCGACTCTTTGAATTCTTTTTAAAGGACAGTCCAGAGGGGAGCGCACAGCACACTCAAGCCATCTGAGAGCAAGTATGGGAGAACAGATGTGAGCCCCATGATGGGGGCGCAGAGAGAAAAGGCTCTCCCCTGCGCCCGGCATCCCGGACACTGCCCGTATAGGTCAGACTTTTTGGGCTTCCTGCCCAGCACCCCACAGATCCAGAGCAGTCAGCTTCTCTGCACAGACCCCAGCCAGGGATCCTCTCGAGAGTTTTGAATCTTTCGAGCTTAGCAGGGGTTTTAGTCTCATTTGGGCACCATGTACCCTTCCGCCTCCATGTCCACATCCAGGTCTAGAAGGAAGATTTCCCCTAGGCCAGAGGGAGATTAAACACTGGCACAGTTTCATGAAACTTTCAGTCAAAGGTGACATGAACCTATTTTGAATGCCAGGGTCCAGTCCTCTCAAGGCTCTGTTTTGATGCACATAGGCACGAAATTACTCAGAAGGAAGACTTTGGTCCAAGAGGGAGGATGCAGCCCTTCCAATTTTGAGGGACAAGATGTACTTGGCGGGAAGTTAATTTTGTTTTCTCCCATGATCTGTATTATGTTAGGACATCAAGGAATCCCTAACTCTTGCCTTCCTAACCCTGTCCTGTCTTCTCTGTGGCTTTGTGCCTTCTGAAAGGAAAGGCTATTTTTCTGCAAGCAATTGATCTGGTGCCTAATTAGAACTGTCCCATGTCACATGCACATGTTTTTCATTTAATTCCCCAAGTTTCTGAGAGAGATGATATTATCTATCCCTGTTCTAAAAATCTGGAAATTAAGACTCAGGACCATTCCTTCGCATTCCTAAAATCACAAGGCCGGTGAGAAGCAGAGTCACAATTTGAACCCAAGTCTGTGAACCTCTATTCTCCTCTGCTTTGTAGGAGACTGCTACCCTGTGGTGGGCCCTAGAAGTAACACATCTCTGTATCACGGTGTGTGAAAAGAGAACGATGATCACCCTTTCCATCCTTCAGACCACTGAGGCTATTTAGATGGTTAAGTAAGGTAAATGCCCAGGGAAGACCAGCCAGAACCATCCAAGGAATAAGTGGGGAAGAGTCAGAGACTCTACTTTCAGGAATATAGCAGGCGCTGAATAAACATGTCATCTGGGTGAATGAGATTGAAAGCAAGTGTGTCACACTCTAATAAACTGATGAGTGTGAAGAGAAGGGAGAGTCTTTTCAGAACACCCAGTTGAGGGACATGCTTGGAAGAAGTACAAATCCAGATAAACGAAAGGAAGCACTGCTGTTTCAAAGGTAGTGAAGTGAGAGAGCTCAAGAGTCAGAAAAAAGATATTTGTGCATGAGGAATCCATAAAAATGTGACCGGGGGCAACGTCTCCTGCCTTGAAGGCCAAGGTCAAGTAGAAGAACCAGATCCTCCCCAAATGCCTCTGGGCTGAGTGAGCAGAATGCTAACTGCTGCATTCTGAACCCAGCACTAACTCGAACAGTTCCACCTCCTCCTGCTTTTGGTCTTTGGCACGCTCTTGCTCTGCTTTCTGGTTTTAGGGAGTCACCAGCTTGATAAACTACAGGAAACCTGCGTAAAGTGCACGTTCAGTCTGCAGAACCCTGACGCTGGTGCCCAAATAACCTGCGGGGGAGGCTGCTCCACTTGCAAACAACATGTCTGCGCTATTGAGGGCGTCTGTGCGTGCTTTCCTTTTCTAGTTCCTGCCTTTGTACTAGAGGGCATGAAGGACCTGATTATAGAGCTCAGCTCAACTCTCAGCTTTCTCCCTGGCGCCATTCAGCCAGAGAGAAGGACCTTCTTCCTGAAGCCTGGTTACAACTGTTTCCTGCAGGTTTACAGCTTTCTTCAGCCCCTGGCACTCAGCCTAGGGTCTTGGGTCTGGCCCCAAAGCTAGGGTGGCAATCGTCATTGCCACCAAGTCCTGGCTGTGACCTCACACTCTTGGGAGGAATGGCCACCTTTCACTGACTGCCTACAGATGTTCAGGTGACCACATGTCTGCAGTGAGCACTGGGGTCCCCCTGGGGTCACACCCGCTTTCTCCTCTCTGAGGTAATCCCAGTCATGTGCTCGCTTGTCTCTGCAAAACAGCTGGCAAGCGGGGGTGGCTCTGTCCCCATGTGGAGAGCAGGTTTTGCTGGTTTCCTTGCAGAATCTGGACTGCATTTCCCTGGCTTCTTCCTCTTGTGAGGATTGGGGTAAAGGGTTTCAGTTCATCACTCCCACGGATCCCACCATCCTCTTTCTGCCTCTAGCCATCCACTTAGTTCAGCCTCTGAGACCCTCACTCAGTGTTCCCTGGTCCCCCACCAGAAGCTGTCCCTCTCAGGTTCCATGGCCTCTGACCTCTGACCATGTTATTATGTGGCCATCAGGAGCCCAGAGGTAAAGAGCATATGGCGCCCGGAATGGGGCAATGTGAGAGCTGTTTAATACAGGGGCTCTTGCAAAGGTGTGGGAAGAGTGGAGGAAAGGCATGAAAGATAGTGAAGACCCCTAAATTTGAAGGAGCAATGGGCCAGAGTCTGACACAGCCTGGTAGGACCATTGGTAGAAGGAGACCACCAGTTTATAGCAACCACTCCTGGAGGGACCTGGGAGAGTAATTTTTCTCCCTCCCTCTTTCCTTCCTCACCTGGGGGAATCAAATAGGAAGCTGGAGGATATGAACTTGATGCTGTCCTATCATTTATTCTCCAGGGCCTACAACAGCATGCAAAAGGATAGAAACTAGATCTGGAGGCAAAATCAGAAGATGCCCAAATACTGAGTGTGCTTAAAACCACAGGTACTGTTTTCTAGGACATGTCCACTTCTGGTGATCTGTTTTTCTGTACTGCCCATAAGAGTCACCTCCTCCCAGTCATGAGACCCTCCAGGGAAGGGCTCTGATCAGGGAAGTCTTTTGCTCCTGGGGGTTTTGGCTGACTGGGTCTGAGCTCTGGTTTGGTTCAGCTGGTAGAAACATCTACAATGGAGTCCAGGGAAGGTTCAGGGACACTCAAATTACAAGTCTTCCCATATGAAACCTGAATGGGCTCAGAAACAAGTTCCTGACTGTGACCCTGACAGATGACAGCTGTGTTGGTCTCCTTGAAGCTAAAATAAAGAGGCTGGTTTAGATCAGAGGTTAGTAAATTCTGACCTTGGATGAAATTCACCCCCAACTCTGTTTTTGTGAATATTATTTTGTTGCAACACAGCCACACAGTCTTTCACACATTTATGGCTTTCACACCACACCACCACCAGAACCGAGCAGTCCCAAAAGAAACCCTACTCCTCAGAAAACCTTAAATGCTTACTGACAGACCCTTTACAGAGAATGTATTCCAACGCCTTGTTGTGATTTCTGAGGTCCCTCCCTCTGTAGAGATCTGAGACCAGGCAGGATGCCTCCTATGACCTTGCATTTCACATGGCCTAGACAAAAAGTAGGTGAACCTGTGTAGATGCCTAATTTGACCTAATTTAAGGATGCCCATGTCCCCCACCTTCCAGCAGAGCCTATTAGCTTTGGGATACTGTGGTTGAGGACATGTAGCCAGTGACCAGGTCGAAAGTCCTATTCGATTCTGAGCTTCCTGACCAAGCTCAAATGAGGAGGGATGGGAGCTGAGGGGTCACTTATCCAGTAATATAACCCCCAGGGGCCCAACCTGGGGTGTCCCCAGTGAGACATAGTCATTTGAGGGCTTTCTTCCCTTCTGCGCCTCATGCCCCTTTCACTTCTCCCTTCCTGACATCACTTTAGAATCAACTACTTGCACTCAAATTCTGTCCCAGAGGCTACTTTGGGGGAAGCCCACATGAAGACATGACATGTAACTAATAAGCACATGTTGTTTTTGTCAGCAATCATCTGCCTTGTGTTACTTACCATATTCTGTTACAGCAAACAAGGGTGTTGGAAATTTTAACTAATGTAAAAAGCAAAAACTTTCAAGCAAGATAGTGACAGATGGTTCCAGGAGATGGGGCTGCATTCTAATTCCAGATCTGTGAACTTGGATTGCTTGGACCTTAGTTGCTTTATCAGTAAAATTAGAGGATCAGATTACATGGTTCCCCTAGCTCTCCTCCTGTTCCAAAAATGCTCTGAAATTGGATCTTAGGTTGTCTTGCTAATCTTATGGCAGTAAGCAAAAGCAGACATGTTTGTAACCTTAAATGCTGAGGTGTTTGTGATAAGGGATTGTTTTTTCTCTTTTCCTAATATGATGGAGGGGGCTGGATGGCATGTAGTCAACATGAGGGAAGGCCAGGCCTCAGAACTGCCCAGTAGCCCTCACATATCTCTTGGGCAAACCCTGCTCCACCTGGTCCTGGCATTGCTGCACACTCCACTCCCTGGCATTGCTGCACACTCCACTCCCCACCCCTGCACTCACTTCTGTGGCCTTCTTAGTCTTCCCACTTTAGAAAATAATGATTAGCATATAGCTGAAAATTAATGGATTCAATCCTATGTGGTTTGGCTTCTGAAAGTAGGAAAATGAAGGGAAGTCTGCCCAGAAAGTCTAAAAAACTCCTTGATAACCTGGGATATAACTTCTATCTTTGTGAATCATACCCTTTACCCCCAAACTCAAAGATTTGAAGGAAACTTTTGTTTACCAAGTCATAATAAATATCAAATGCAAACATTTATTTAGAACCTTTTATATGCCAGACACTGCTAAGAACTGGGAATATAATGGTAAGAAAAAGGCAGTTATTGGGTAGGGTAGGTAGTCAGTGAATAAATCATCCCTCACATAAATAGAGCATCACAAACCATGATACTGTGTAGAAACCATAAAGGAAGGTATGAAATGTGGAAGGGGGATTCGGCATCACTTGGGGGTGGTGGAGAGGAGCTTTGCTGAGGAGGAGCAATTAGGCTAAGATAGAAGGGGGTGAACATGGACTAGATGGAGGAGGAGGGAGAGTTAGGTGTCCCAGAACCTGAGCTGAAAATGGTGGCCAGGGACCTAAAGATCAGATTGGCTTGGGAGCACAGGTTGAGGGGAAGATGTAGGAGAAGGAGCAGGAGATGTGGAGACCAGGAGCGATCAAATATTCATTTATTCAACATGTATTGAATTTCTACAGGATTGGACACTATTCTAAGCTCTGTAGCTGCAATGGTGAGACAAAGTTCTTGCCCTTGAGAAATTTAAATCCTAGTGGAGAGGAGAGATGATGATCAGGCAAATGAATAAACATATAATGTAATTCAGGTGTAGGAAGAAGCAAGAAGAGGTCGCTTTAGAAGGAGCCTGGGGTGAAGTGGAGTTTTCTTGACTTCCTTTTCTTCTAGCATGTTGCTTGCATATAAAAATGCAACGGATTCTTGGGCATTGATTTTGAAGCCTGCCATTTTTCACAGGGTTAATATATATAATCATGTCAATCCACAAATAATGATAGCTTTACTTCCTCCTTTCCAATTTAGATTCGGTTTTTTGTTTTTTTTTTTCTTGCCTAATAGCTCTGACAAAGAAAGTTCTTCAGTATGATGTTAAATAGCAGTGATGAGAGTGGAAATCCTTGCCTTTTTCCTCATGTTAGAAGAAATGCTTTCAATTTTTTTGCCATTGTCTCTGATGTTGGTTGTGGGTTTACTACATATGGCCTTTACTGTATTGAGGTATACACCCTCTATCCCCATTTTATGCAGGGTTTTTATCATCCATGGGTGTTGGATCTTGTCAACAGCTTTTTTTGTCTATAGATATGATCATATGTTTTTTTCTCTTTGCTCTTGTTGATATGATATATTACATCAATAGACTTATGTATTTTGAATCATCTTTGCATCCCTGGAATAAAAACCCACTTGACCATAATGGATAATCATCTTGGTGCATTGTTGGATTTGTTTTTTTTTTGATATATTGTTGAGAATTTTCGCATCTATTTTCATTAGAGATATTGATCTGTAATTTTCTTTCTTGGTGACATCTCTATCAGTTTTTGGATTCAGTGTGATATATTTGGGAGTTTTCCCTGTTCTTCAATATTTTGGAGGAAGAAATGGTGTTAATTCTTCTCTGAAGGTTTGGTAAAACTCATTAGAAAAACCATCTGGTCTTGGCGTTTTACCTTTAGGGAGATTTTTGATTATCTCTTCAATTTCCTTGCTGGCGATTGTTCTGTTCAGATTTTCCAGTGCTTACAGGTCTAGCCTTGGTAGACTGGATTTTTCTAAAAATCTGTCCATGTCATTGAGTTTGTCCATTTGTTGATATAGAGATGCTCATAGCAGTTTCTCGTGGTGTTTTTTTCCCCATTTTTGTGGTATCTTTTAATTTCTTCCCTTTCATTTCTATTCTAGCTATGAGAGTTTTTGCTCTTTTTTTCTTTATAAGTCTAGTCAATGGTTTGTCAGTTTTGTTTATTTTTTCAAAGAATCAACTTTTGGTTTCGGTGATTTTCTGGATTGTCTTTTTGTTTTCTGTTTCATTTATTTTTGCTTAAATTTGGATGATTTCCTTTCTTCTACCTTTTTTGACTTTAATTATTCTTCCTTCTCTAGATGCTTTAAGTGTAAGGTTAGATTACTTACTTGTAGTTTTTCTTGTTTCTCGAGGTGGACCTGTATTGCAATGAACTTCCCTCTTAGTACTGTTTTTGCTGTATCCCATAGATTCTGGTGGCTTGTATCTTCATACTCATTTGTCTCTAAGTATTTTTCAAATTTATCTTTGATTTCTTCTTGTACTGAAGAGTCATTCAGAAGTACATTGTTTAGTCTCCAATTAATTTGGGGTCTTCCAGCTTTCTTCTTGTGGTTGATTTTTAGTTTTAAACTGTTGTGGTAAGAAAAGATGCTTGATATGATTTCATGCTTTGTAAGTTGTTCAGACATGTTTTGTGTACCAATATTTGATATGTCCTTGAGAATGTTCCGTGTGCGCTTGAGAAGCAAGAGAAATCTGTAGTCACTGTATGAAATGTCCAATATGTGCCTATTAGACTTAACTGTTCCAAATAGTCATTTAAAGCTGATGCTTCCCTGTTAATTTTCTGATTTTCTGCTTGGTTGATCTGTCCATTGTTTTAGGTGGGGTGTTGAAGTCTCCTATTATTGTTGTACTCCTGTTGATTTCTACCATCATTTCTAATATTATTTGCTTAATGTATTTTGATGCTCCTTCATTTGGTTCATGCATGTTTATAAGTATTATGTCTTCTTGATGGATTGGTCCTTTAATCATTATACAATGTCCATCTCTGTCTTTTGCTATGCTTTTTAGTATGGCTGTTCCTTCTCTTTTGTGATTGCTATTCAACTGTAGGATTGTCTTCCAGCCATTGACTTTGAGCCTTTGTTTGTCTTATGAAAGAAGGTGAGCTTCCTGATGCAGCAGAAGTTTGGGTTATACTTTTGAATCCATTCAGTCACTCTGTCTTGTTTGGTGAATTCTATTCGTTAACATTTAGGGTGATTATTGATATGTAGCCATTTATTGTCATTTTGTAATTTGTCTTCTGTTTTTCCAGACTGTTCCTTTGCTCTTCTCTTTCTCTTCTTAGGTGGGTTGAGTGTAGTTGTGTTTTGACTCGTTTCCTTTTTTTTTTCTTCTTTGTTTTTTTTCCCTGGAAATGTTACATTACCTTTTCTGAGTCATTTTTTCTAAAACCTGGTTTTGGGAAAATGTTATACCAGCATTGGGAGAGGGTGTCTGATTCCAGTGACTCTTCTAAGGATTCCCTTGGGGTCTAGTTAAAGGTTAAAAGATGAGCTTTAAAAGTCCCATGCATACTTGGTCATTGGTTAGGCCATGACCTGTGGAGCAGCACCAGGTAAGAATGGAGCCTAGCAGCCTTCTCAAGGAGCTTGTAGTGCTTTTGGAGCACAGTGAACTCAGAGGGAATTTAAAGCGCTCTGCAGCAGGTCGTGCTCAATGCTGATGTGTCAGGACATGACATTTGACCCAAAGGAAGAGAGAGAGAGAGAGAGAACAGGGGGAACTTGAAAATTTAGACTCTGTCTTGGGGGTTATATGAAATAAAACAAGCCTCAGCTTGTAGCGAAACCCCTGGATGCTCTGTGTATTTTCATGTGATTGTTGGTATGCAGTTCACATCAACCACTGTTAAAATTGTAAGTTAAATTTTTAGTGTCTTTTAAGTTGTTAAGTGATTTGTGTTTAGTTGTGTTCCTTTCCTTTTTCTCACTACAGGAGGTTCTGTAAGTGTTCACAGCTCTAGCAGTATCTCACGAGGGAGGCTCACTAGAGCCGTGTCTCATCAAGAGTGTTCAACACCATCCAGTGTACAGGCCTTTAGGAAAGAAAGACAATTTGGCAAAAACAAACATGCTAGGTAAATATACTACTACAATGTCTACTGGAGGGAAGATTGAATCAAAGACTTTTTAATCTAAGTGACTTCAGGAAGAAAATGCTGTAGGATTTGGAAGAATGCCATTTCGGAGTGAGGGTGCTCTTGATCCATCACAGGCTTCTCTTGGGAACACTAAGCAGGTGTTCCTCCTGCAGGGTCAGATGGAGAAAAGGGGGTGGATTTGGGGCAACCAGGCATGCCTTGGAAAGGTGGTGTGCAATGATCATGCTGGACTTCTTGTGCTTTCCTGAACCTTCCTGGTTGAGAGCACTGGGGGGCTTTGCTGAGCCGTTACCTGCTCCAGAGGCCCCTGGTGCCAGGCAGGTAACAGTCCCTGGGCAGGTGGGGGCAGGCACCACCCAACTGGCATCTGGACACTGTCTGAAACAGGAATACCTCCCAGTCACCCAAATGTCTGTCTAGAGAGCTACTGGGGTCTGGGGATCCCATCGGCCCAGGGTGGTACCTCCTAGGGAGGGGCAAAAGCCTGGTGATAGAGCTCCCCTCCCAGCGGTCACAGTCCGGGTGACCTGTGGAACAGTGGTGCCACCTGATGGCCAAGACAGGGAATGAACTCGGGACTCATGGAAGGACAAACACGGACAATTCCCCAGGTCCCTGGCTCTGGTCAGGGTTTGTGATTTGAAGGGATTAGTCTCTAATCACTACAGCTCTGAGTAAAGCCGCTCTAAAAGTGCTGCCACGAGGCAGGGTGGGGGTGGAGAAACGGAGAGGGGGGGCGGGCGGGACCCTTGACCTTGGTAAGTCTGTACTCCACTTGAGAAGCTAACACTAGTTGACATCATTAAACACAAATGTGCTCCTGCTGCAGCCAGAAGCTTGTGGTTGTTCCGGGAGGAGGCAGAAGAGAACCCAACCAGGCGCGGGGGTGGGGGTGGGGGTGGTGGAGCAGAGGCTCAGGGATGCAGGGGGCAGAGAAGCTGGGGTCTGCACAGGGCAGAGCGCTGGTGACGCGGCATCCTGAGAAGGAAAAATATTTGATGAACTCCTTCTTCCCTGTACCTCATGATCTTAATTTTTCAAATGTGGCTTCTTCCTGACCTTAAAATGATGACTTCGAAAGATGGCTCGGGGGCAGCACTGGCTCCCTGTCACCCACCCCTTTTGATGGCAGTGCAGGTGAGGCTGCACAGATGGGGTGAGGTGGGGGGTGGGCTAGACAGTGTTCCAGGTGAGAGCATCTGAGGGCCCACTTTGAGACCTCAGGGCTGTGGTCCTCCTGAGTCAGTGATGATGGGGACTCGGAGGCCGTAGGAGGGTGACAGGTAGCTGGTGGGGTGGGAGCAGATAACAGCTAGAACGCTGTCCTCTGAAGTCTCTTTCTCCTTTCCTTCCTAAACCCCTATCTCCCTTCCTCTCTCTTTTAGATCTTCTTCCTCTCTTCTTTCTGCTAGTTCTATAAAACCCCTGTCTGGGCCAATTTCTTGCTGGGGGAACAAATCAAGTTCAAATTCCTGAAGACAGGTCAGATTGTACAGCTGTTTCTGTTGTGGTGTGTGTTATTGTTATTATATATTATTATATTATTATAGGTGTTAGGATTATTAGTATTAGAATCCACATTATTTGGATGATGGTTATTTCCTTCAGGGAAAAATACCAGTTCAACAAATTAAGGCAAAACTGTGAAGAAAAATAGACACTTTGAGTCTTAGACATTGCACTTTGGGGGAAGACAAAGTCAGAATTAAACTGAACTCTGCTCCCTACATGGTGCTGGGGGCTTACAGCGTGAGTCCCACCCCCTTCTAAGAGACTGAGAAAAGTCAGGAACTGTCAGTGTTTTCTCCTTCACCCAAGATGAAAGAGAAGGAGGTAGAGGGAGTGCGAAGAGAATTCTTCTTGCGGAGTTTTCTGTGTGTCCCTGCAGTCAGGGAGCATCACGTGCTGGCTTTGACTTGTGTCAGGGAAGACTGCATGGTTGGCGGTAGGACAGGGGAGCGGAGGCCGAAGTGGGTAAGAGTGATCTGCTTCAGCGATGGGGCAAGGAACATGGAGCATTTTCCTCTGGGTGATGGTGTGGGTCATGTGGACCTGTTCAAAGTGTCCACAGGGAACTCCCCAGTGGACTGTCTGCTGGAGAAGGGACATGTGGTGGAGAGGAGACCCCAGTCCCTGTCTGGGTAGTTACAGTCATTGGGCCCCAACTTAAAAATCTCCAAAGAACCCAAGTTGATGCTCATCAGAGAATCAGCATCCACTACCTTCGGACTAGAGAGCGTGACTGCATTCACAGATGAAAACGGTCCCTCCCTGTCCAGTCCTCTTTAATTCCCACTGCACCCCACTCCATCCCCTTCCAACTTCACAGGATTCAGAATAGCAGCTAGTGAGTGGTGGAGGAATAAGCAGAGAAAGAGCTGAAGTGGCTTTACTCCTCTCCAAGGGCCTTACCAAGGAGGGCGGATGGAGAATGAAGGGTAGGTTCATATCTCGGGTAGGATGCTTGATTTCTGAACTGAGAGCATGCTTTGTGACAGCAACTGAACAAGATCATCTCTTGTTGAAAGTGAACAGAGACAAGTCATTCACTTGCTGAGTTTTTATCTAGGGGCAGAGAAAAACACCTCCTCACTAACTCAACTTCAGTGGATTGGTGGGGGTCAGAAGACAGAGCAGTGTGCTTTAATCATGTACCGTTAGTGAACTTGTGGAATATTCTGGAGTCCTGCAGATATGAGACTCTTTTTCATTCTTAGGGCCAGGCAGCAATGTAGAGCAAGGAGGTTCCATATCTGCTTTATTTGCAACTGCAGGTTAAACATAGGAAAACTCTTCTCAAAGTATTCCTATTAGCTATTCCTTTTAAGAGAAGCAATAGAGTTAGCTGTCAAATCACTGGGGTAACTGAAGGTGGCTAGAGTATGTGGTTCATGAGAAGTTTGTCTTCCTTTTTGTAGTTTTCCCTCATCCCATTTGTATTGAGCAAAAGTATTACTTGCAAGGCTTTTTCCACGACCAGGGTTCTCAGCATTTAAGTGAATAGACACTTTCTAGAAATAATAAAATAAAATGCCCTCCCACTACGAAGAGTTTAGAGTCCAGTGCTGTTGATCTTCTCACTAATATAAGGTACACCCACACGTCTAAAATAATTAAATAGCACAGAAAAGTGCCCAAGGCATAGAGAAATGATAACCCAGAGGTGACCACTTACGGCAGGCATCTGCAGATTCCTGATTGGTACTGGAACCAGCCCACAGCCACAGAGTAGGTATATGATTAAGATGGGCCTAAAAGTCTTGTTTTTCTTTGTTTTCTGTCAGGAGTTGGAATCTGCTGTCCAGGTATCAGGACTAAAATTTAGCTGGAGAAGACTCATTCTGATGTCAGCAACATATTGGGGCTGCTCACAGCTCCACCGCTAGAAATTCTCCAGCTCTGCCTTGCTTCTGTCCTTCTAATAGCCTTGTTGGTCAGCATGATTTTCCCTCAATCCAACAAGCTCTCCTTGCTTGAATTAGTAGAGGATATCTTCAAGGCTTACAACCACATCCTCTGAAATGGTAACATCACTCTTACGTCCCGACCAATTTCCTTCTAGTTGTTTCTCAATTGTTTGCCTCCTTTGGTGGGATATCAAAGAGAGGTTACAGCAATGCCTCCAGAGTGTGCGGCCTCTGTGAACAGGGAGCACCTGGCACCATGTCCCTGGAGCTGGAGCAAGCCTGAGAGGACATCCTGTTCTGTCCCCACATTTGACAGCTAGGGAGACCACCCCTTAACACCCTTAACCCCACAGTGGGCCTCGAGTTGTGTCCAGTGCGCAGGCTGAAGGACATTCTGTCTGCCAGTGAGCCGGAGCACCCTGGGCATGAAGGCATAGAAGGAAGACAGAGGGTTTCATATTTTCTTGTTGACCAATGTCATCAATGAAAAGAGAAGAGGCAAGCATTTTAATATGTCAGGGAAGAAAGAAAAAGTCGTTTTTTTTAAATCTCCTCAAGCTGTTGATGGGAGAGACATAAAGTTTTGCTTGAGTGTGGGGGGTTGGGGAGAAGAGGGAGATTTTTAGAGAGAGAGCCCCTTCAATACAAAGACTCAGAAAACCCATCCATCAGTCCTCCTCCCAACTCCTAGGGCTCAATGAGCAGGTGCTTAGATTTAATGAGACTGTTATTGCCCTCAAAACCCTCTCTTCCTTCTCCAGCACCCAGGTAACACCTTTGTGCTCACTCTGCAGTAAGAACACATTTTTAGGGAGATTTTAATGACCAGTTTACAAGGACTGTCTCTTTTCAAACAGTGTGACTGGGATCAAGTTCAAGCTATCTGCTCTTCAGTGTAGTAAGAACAGCTAAGCACATTTAGAATCCATAATGTGTAACTAGATAAGCTTTGAGCTGCCAGGGTGAGGGCAGTGGTCCCCTCTCCAGCAGGAGGCACCGCCATGGACCAGGGAGAAACAGTTCCTGTTTGAGAAAAGACCCGCCTGGTCTTCAAGTTTCAGACAGTGGTTCTCCGGAGTGTGGTTTCCTGTCTGTCATGTAAGTTTTAAGGTCTTGATGCTTTTTGTTTGTTTGTTTTCACTCTCCAATACACAGGGCACCTGGGTTTCATCAGTCAGATGGTAACAAAATCAGGTCCACCGTCTCCCCTGTAATATCTCAGCCCTAGTGTGGGCTGTGAGGTAGGAGCTGTAAGCCTCCACAGAGTCCTGAACAAACTGATTCCTTATGGATTTGCTGTTTTTCAGTGAACAGCTGAGAACTGACTCTGGCCTTTTCGTATCCATGGACTGTTCTCTAGAAGCCTGGATGGTCTTAGAGGCAAGAGGATTGTTGAGTCTGGGCAGGTAACACCTGACATGCCAAACTCTCAACTAAAGTTCTCCTGGGTCAGTGGCATATACTTCATGAACCTCAATGGAACTTACATACAAACACATTCTGGAACTTTCTTGTGGTTAAGAAGGAAGTGTTTCAGGAAGAATTTATTTTCTTCCAAATGAACATTTTGGCTTTAGGATGCCTGCTCCTTTTAAAGTCCTGAAGGGGGGTCGGTCATAACTGGTTTCATAAAGGTCTGGCAGCCTGAGGGGCATGCGCAATGCGTGACAGCTGCCAGTGGCAAAAGGGTCACCATTTTCAATAGGGGAATGGAGAACTTACGAACCCTGTGAACTTATATCTACACCTGGTAAGACTCTGAAGCAAATTTTGTATGTAAGCCTCTGGCAAGAGGTGCCAGGGTGACTAGCACCTGATGGATTTCTTGAGGAGTCAGCACCGACCTGGCTTCTTCTTGTTCTGAAGCTGACTTTCTGGAGTCCCTCCTGAATCACAGAATACTGGGTGGGGATCTGTGAGCTCAGGGCAAACCTTCGCTAAATGCTCTCTCTTTAACCTGGGCCATCAAGTGGATTCACGTTGAAGCGGCTCAGTGAGCCAGGGCCCCTGGAGACAGGCCCTAAACTCATCAGTAACAGGAGTCATCTTTGTCCTCAGCGTCCTCTTCCACTGCTAATGTTAAATATTTTAGAGGAGGGTCTCATTTTTCCTTTAGTCTCAATTTGATGCAGCAAATCTCTAACTTTGTTTTCCTTTTTCAGCTAATTTTTCAAGATTGGAATGAGAGCTGTACAGAAGGCACAATTATTTCCTCTGTGCTCTCCCTTCCTCCTTCCACACGATGTGTTGGTTTTCTTACAGATATAAAGGAAATATGAAAAATATCCAACAGTTCTTTACTTTGTTATTTAAAAAATGTGCACATTTGGGGAAATCATCTAAAAAGATGAATTCTAGGTGTTTGAAATCTAGCTCATAGCTCATAATGCAGGGTGGTAAAAATGATGATTTTTTTCTGTGCAAGCCATCATGTATTAAGGGAAAAAGAATACACTCCATACAAAGCTAAACAAAAAAATTCCCTCCTAAACAACATATAATCAAAAACTTCGAGTACAGTCCATTCTGTTGCCGCTCTGCCCAAGAGAAGCATACTTTGCTTTTTCATGATAAAATTGCTTCAAACCAGGACATTGTGACTTTTAAACAATCAGCACTAGAATTCTTCTTACTATCAAAATGCTTATCAAGCCCTGAGTTTCTAGTATTTTTTTGAAAGAAATGTAAGCAAAACCCAAACTTAGTTTATTTGTTGAAACATATCAGATAGCAGGAATAAAATGCATACTTTTTTGGGGGAAGATATCCAGTTTATATCTTGAGGTAAGCAAGGGAATTTATTCTTCCTTCTCTCCTTATCAAGGATACATCTTCAAATATTTTTAAATATTGTTCCATAAAACTGGAATTAGAGCGACCAAAGGAGAAGAAAGAGAAACAAACAAAAGTCAAAGGGTGTGTACAGAAAATTATAGTGAAGGGGGTGAGTCTGACTTGTAGTCTATTAACAGACCTGGGTCACATTCCGAGAACTATTAGGATGGAATTCTGAATGTACAAGGGTGGGATTTGTGCTGTGAAGGAAAGGAAGTATAAAAAAGTTACTTCCATTGTTTTTTTCTTACATTTTTTGACAGCAGAATCTTCTTCTATTACTCCAAGTTGCTAATGATGACAAGATGAAAGACAATAAAGGCTCAAAACAATTTCAGAAGTTTGGGAAAATAGATTCAGTTAAATGTGTGTGTACATATAAAGAGCTGACCTTTGACCCCAAAATCAACTTCACATATGTGGTGGCATGTGATGATTTGGATTACTAAATTTTTGTGAGAAACAGGAGAATAACTACCTAGCTTTAAACCCCTTGATGGCTTCCATTACCCCTAGAATAAAGTCTAAACCTTAGTGTGCTTGATAAGACCCTACCTACCTCCCTATAGCTTCAAAGTAGCACTCTCCCCTTCATTCTCAATGGTCCAGTCAAGTGGACTTCATTTGGTTTTATATACAGCAGAATATCACTCTTCTCAGGGCTTTGCACAAATTGTTTCCTCTTTCTAGAATATTCTTTGTCCCACACAGATCTCTGTTTAGACATCACTTCATTGTTCATACACTGTGTATTGAGCTTATATTCCAGCCACTGTGTTAGATGCTAAAAATGTAAGGATAGACAAAAATACCTCAGACGTGCAGTGTGACCATCAGACAGGCATCGTCATCATATGAATTATGACTGAGCAGAATGAGTAGGTGGCATTCTAGTAGCGAACAGTATGCACCAAAGCCCTGTGGTATGGAGACTATAGCATATGAAGGAACTCAGCGTGGGTACAATGTGCTGGAGTGCAAAGAACATGGGGTAGAATAGGTAAGTGTGAACATGGAAAGGGCTGTCTCTTTGCTTCTTGGTTTTGGTGCTGTGCTTGTAGAGGGTGGATTTTCACAAACCACTGTCCTCAAGGTAATTCACACATGAGAGAGGTTTACAGTCAACATTTACTCAGTTAATTTGGCAGCTCTCTTGTGTTGGGCAATATGCTCAGTGCTGGAGATACGCAAGACAGACATGGTCCCTGGCTTTGTGGAGAAATACAGACAAATAAACAAGTAGTACAACACAGGTTGAGTACCCTCAGAAAAGTACAATATTGGAGTGCTGAGGGTCACTGAGTCCAGCCCTGTGAACTCAGCAAAGGTTTCCTGGAACAAATGATGATTTGTTGAGACTGGAAGCATGAGGAGTGTGTCCAGGGAAGGTCAAGAAGAATGTTCCAGTTGACTGTATGCCCTGGATCATATCTACAGAGCCCCAGAACACCTGCAAATGAATGTGTATTCAACTTCTCTCTCTCTCTCCCTCTCCCTCCCCCTCTCCCTCTCCCTTTCATTAGGGGTATTTTGATTCTGAGAAAGTTTGAGACGCTGTGGGATACAATCTAGACTTTTTGACAGATTTATCTCCTCTACCATGACTTCCAAGCAGTCTGACTGTAGACTAGTACCTGTTCTGAACCTCAACTATAAAATGATGATAATTATACTTGGGACATTGAGTTGTGATGATCAAATGAAAAAGCAGAATGGGTTCCTAACAGAGGTCTTCCCCCCTCCACTTTCCCTGAAATATCTTCTTTTACTTTTGTTTATGTCACAGAGTCTGCCCTTGAGTGAGTAGGAATCAAATGAAGAGGCAGACATGAGAGTGGTTTAAGATAACTGTTTGGCAGGGGATCTGAATTTCCCTATGTAATGTGATCCTCACAGATTTTGCCTGCCAGAGCACAGAAGTCAAAACACGGAGCCTGGATCCCCCAGGAATGACTGCTTGTGGAATGCTGAAAGCAGTGTCGCTTTCTGCCATCCCTAGGGCCCTTTCCAAATTCAGATTGCTTATTTTAATCCTAAACATTCTCTAATTTCTTATGGGAATTGCAGCAGCATGGGAAAGAAAAAGCCAGAGGATTCTCCATTCCTGTAGAGAGTAATGCTGCTAATCCTCCTGTCCTGATCATTTAAACTCATTTGGGAAAATAGAGATATAGTTTCCCTTGGCCAGGAAATCAAACCATTCATTTCTTACTGAGTTGCCTGCAGAATGTGTCTTAAACACTAGGACATTATCACCCATACCCCTGGGGAATGTCTTCTCTCTCCAGGGAAGGGTAGCATTGGCAGTATTCAAGTGTCATTGTGTAGGGGGTATCATCTTGGAAATTTTCTTGGTTGGCCATGTTTGCAAATCCCTCTCCTGAGGCTTGGAGTGCTCCTCTAGAAAGGGATGGGCTGCATCAGAAGATGATGCAGAAGATGACTGTGGTGCTCGTGAATTCATCAGGTGAACTCATATAGCCCTCATGGTAACTTTATAAAGTTGGAGGGCAGATATTTGTTCCCTTGTTCAGATTAAGCTATGGAGTTAGAGAACTTAAAATCATGTAACCCAAGTGTAAATTGAATCCTAACTAACAGACACACCTTCACTTAATCAAAGCTCACATGAGATTTGTAGACGGAGATACAAAACAAGAGTAGTACATAGATAGAATATGCCTGTTTTTTTGAATGGTGGCATGAATGGAGACTTTCTATGCCTTCAGTAGCAAAGATTCACCACAAAGTTGCTACTGCCTTGTGACTTACATAGCTCTGTGGTCCCATAGCTTCTTCCAAGATGTGCTCTGTTGTCCTTCTGTAGATCTCTCACTGCTTGTTCCTGCAGTTAACCAATCAAGCAATCAACTTAGTCAATCCTTAGTCAGTCAATTTGTGGATTCCATATCACTAAAAGTTATTTGCAATCCCCCAAACCAATACTTATGGAGCCAATAGTCATTTGTAGATGTGCACAGAGCAATGGAAAATTTGAATAAGCTGATGTGCACATTTCCAGCTGGGCTTTTAGGCTGTAAACATATGTCTTTTTTTTTTTTTTTTAAGGAGTATCTATTGAACTGTGAAAGATGCTTTTATAAAAATGGAAATGAAAGCTAAAGACTGATTGATAATATTTGAAATTCACGTACTTGACAAAGGAATAACATCTAGAAAATATAAAGAACTTTAAAAATGTAACAACTACCGAAAGAAAGCAAGTATATAATCAGAAAACAGGCAAAGACATGAAATAGAATTGAACTGAAGAGGACTTCCAGATGAAAAATAAGTACATAAAAATAGCTTAAACATAATTAATCATTAATTAAATACAAATTCAAAAAACCACGGAATATTACTATATACCTATCAGAATGGTTGGAAATTTTATGCTTTTAGACGGGAAGTCTGTTTTATCTGATATGAGTATAACCGTTCCTGTTCTTTTGTGATTGCCATTCAACTGTTGGATTGTCTTCCGGCATTGACTTTGAGTCTTTGTTTATCTTTTGGAAGAAGGTGGGTTTCCTGAATGCAGCAGAAGGTTGGTTTATGCTTTTTAATCCATTCAGCCACTCTGTTGTTTGACTGGTGAGTTAAATCCATTAACGTTTAGGGTGATTATTGATATATAGCTTCTTAGTGTCATTTTATAATTTTTTTGTTGTATGTTGCTCCAGATGATGACTTTGCTCTCTTTCTCTTTTTAGGTTGGATGGTGCAGTTATGTTTTGCTTGATTTTGCCTTTTGTTTTCTTCTTTGCTTTCTCCCTGGGGATGTATTTTGAGGTTACCCTGAAGTTAGCATTCACAGTTCTATGTTTACTACCTAATTTTATTTGAAAACATAGTAGTCTTCAGCTCATTCTAACTATCCACATTTTTGTTCTCTTTGTCCCCACTTTTAATCTTTACTGTCATATTGTTTTTCTGTGTGATTTCTTTATTCTTTATAGAGCATCCTTTAATATTTTGTGCAAAGCTGGTTTTGTGGTGATGAACTCCTTTAACTTTTGCTTGTCAGAAAAGGTTTTATCATTCCTTCATTTCTGAATGGTAATATTGCCGGATGTAGTAGCCTAGGTTGAAAATCCTTTTCTTTCAGCACTTTGAAAGTATTATGTCATTCCCTTCTGGCCTATAGATTTTCATTTGAGAAGTCTGCTGACAATCTTATGGGGGTTCCTATGTATGTGACACGTTTTAGCTGCTTTTACAATTCCTTCTTTATTTTCTATTTTTGACATTTTGATGATGACGTATCTAGGTGTTTTTCTCTTTGTGTTTCTTTTATTAGGAACTCTTTGCATTTCCTGGATCTAGAGGCTTGTTTCAGGCTGCAGTTTTGCCTCTACCTACAAGGTGGTGCTAGCGGGTAGCATTGAGGTTTGGAACTGCCTTCTCACTGTAATCCAGGGGGTGGGGTATCCAGTGGACAGGATTTCCAGTGGGCAAATATGCGGTGGGTGGGATGTCTGCTTGGTGGACCCCAGGTTCTGGTGTGAAATGGTTGTGGGAGGGGTTTGAGCACTTTGACTAATTTCCAGGTATGGCTGTGCCTAATGCAATTTCACTTTGTGGGTTCCAGCTCAGCAACTGGTGCATTGACTCTCCTGTAACCCCCTCTCAAGTCGGCCCTCCATGGCTCAGCCCTAATGGGCCTGCCTCTCACTGCTTGCGCAGTTGGTCCTGAAATCCATAGCCTCCACCCCACTGCACATCCGGAGACTCCTGAGCTCTGTCCCAAATCCAAATCTGTAGCTTAGCTGAGAACCCTGGCAAGTGCCCTCACCCACCATTAGTTGTCAGCTGTTCTGTCTCCAGCTGAAGTGCCAGTCGTTTCTTGGTGTTTGTCTCAGGAAAATAGGTGTTTTTTTGTTTGTTTGTTTTCTGTGTCTGTGGGGAATGACCCGAAAGTGCGTCCTCTCGAGTCACCATCTAGAAGTCAATCTCCAACATGTGTACTTTTTTGAAATGTATTTGGCGCCACATTTTTGCATTTTTGTGCTTTTTGTTGGTGAGTTCACTGTTTAAAATGTTCTCTAAGGGCAGTGCTTGAAACTCTGTCTGGTGTTCCTAAGAGCAAAGAGGCTGTGATGTGCCTTTCAGAAAAAAAAAGACCTATATTAGAAAAACTTCATTCAAACATGAGTTATAGCGCTATTGGCTGTGAATTCAATGTTAATGAAACAAAAATGCGTATTAAATCATGTGTCTTTAAACAAAAATCAACATAAAATGAGGTGCTGTATTGACTTAGTTGGTGAAAATGTGAGCAGAAGCTAACAGAACCCTATCCCATATTTCCCCTTGTGACAATGCTTAAATATTTGCTAATCTCTGTGTGTGGTGACTATAGAATATCACTACCAGGAATAACAAGAATGGACAGTACATTTCAGCCAAACTGGTTATAAGAGACCCTAATTAATGGTGTTGTATTCCCTCAGCTGACTTTGGTTAGAGCTTTCTCAAGTTGGTCACCCTAAGATCAGGTGGCCTCCTGGAGAAGTGGGGGTGGAAGAACCACCCAGGGCTTCTTCTTTGGGCAGAGGCATGTGCTAGGTCACAGGGAAGATTCCTTCAAAAAGGTGATAGAGGCCAGGCAGGGACCCAAAGTAGATGACACTCTTCTCCAGCATATTCATGTTATCATGGGGCAAAATATGTAATCAGTCAGTGGATTTGTGAGCCCATGGGAATATGAATGTAGAAATAAAGGAATCTATAGAAGAAACAAAATCAGACAGGAAGATGAATTTAGGCTCTCTGGACTGCAAGAGTAACTTTAGTGTCTCTAGTAAGAGGCTATAAAAGATTTGAAAAAAGGGAGCAGACACTGATGGCAATTTGTCTAGGCAGAGAGAAAGGGTATGGGCAGAATACAGGGAGGTAGACAACAGCAAGTCCGGAGCATGAGAACTGCAGAGAAACAACTCAGGTCTGAAACTGAAAGTTTATCAGGGCTAAACCAGAGGATTTGGGTGTCGCAAGAGACCAGGGTTGTGGGACTTGGGGTTCACTGGGGCCTAGAGGCAGCTATTGTGAATAAGACCACTTTCATAGGCATAATGAGCTAGTAAAAGCAACCAGACTGGATCAGTTTGACATTTCCAGATCTGTGTATAAGTTGTAATCCTTGATCCTTGTGATTTACCTGCAATCAGTAGGTTGAATGTGAGTAAGGATAGTTATCAGACAAGACAATAGAAGGAGTTATAATTTCATATTAGGAAAGCAGTAATTCCCTGGTTTCAGGCCTGATCATTTGTATTGTCAACCACTTTTATGATTAGGTTCCTACTGGATTGGATGACAGCTTGCTGGAGTACCCTACACACAGAGATGTCACTTTCTTCTTCAACCAGGCCAGACACTTTCCAGTGAGGAGCCCTCATCTGCATGACTAATATTAGGGCAAAGACACTAGAGATTGTAATAAGTCTTTCTGTAGGAGGCATGCTGGAGGCTCAAATCCTTGATTCCCTTCTGTGAGGGAAGATGGGCTGGAGATCCATTTCACTGTTCTTTAAAGACCAGAACATCGGTCTGTATCCCACAAATTATTCTATTTGGTGCTGAAGGAAGGAGTGTGGGAGAAAACTCCTCCCTTTTCCTAAATACATAAATTGGTTCTTACCACTTTCTTAATTTTCCAGACTATATATATACAAATACTATTCAGACATCACATTATAAAATTTCACCTGTCAGCCATAACTACAACTTATTTCTCAAGATGTGCAGTCTCCATTAGCTGAGGGTTCACCAAAGCTTTCACCAAGTCTCCAGACATCAACATTGATGAGCTTTGACTGTCAACATAAACTGAATATCAGTTACCTCCCATCTTAACTGACTTATTTGTTACAAAGATTTTACTTGTTATAGGAGGACAACTTCACCAAAAGACAATGTATGCCACTGGGCTTTGATGTCAATTGTCTTTGAGATGTGCAGGCTTTTGTTATTCTTGTTTTAAATAGTGTCTGTTTATGTACATTAGTATTCTGTGTTTCCAAGTCATCTCAGCATCCTTACTCTCTCTCCACATTCTCCACTGAGATTGAGGTCTCCTAAAAATAGAACTTGCCTCTAAGTGATGAGCAAAAATTGCTTCCCTTTACCCCCATTTACAAGAGGGAAATTTGAAGGTCAGAGAGAAACTATCTACTGATAACCCCAACACAACAAAGGCTTTCATTCTTAGGTTCTGTGTGGACTCTGAGCAGAGGAAACAGGCTGAGAAGAAAGGCCGAATGCTTTCAATGAAACAGTGATAGATCTGGCCAGAAGTCCATGCCATGTGATAGGAAGGATATACATCATGCTTCATGGAAAGTTAGACTATGAGGTTATGTGTTCTTTGAAAGATAATTAGCACACTTCTTAGATTAATGGACTTCTCAAAAGTAATTGAGGAGATAACTGATCACCACTACTGCTGAAGGAGGACAAAACTAGATGTGATATATCATGTTCCATTTGCTTTCTGTGTTCATCCTTTCCATCCCCTTGGTCTAGTGAAGGTCCTTTTTTTTTTGCCATCAATCGACCTAAGCAGAGGGAAATCCCATTAATATCTAGTAGTTGCTCAAAGCATTACATTGTAAATTTCATGCACCATGATCAAATGGGATTCATTCCAGGGATATAAGGATGGTTTAACATAGGTAAATAAGTCAGTGTGCCACATTAACAAAATGAAGGATAGAAATCACAATCATCTCAACAGATGCAAAAAATGATTAGACAAAATTGAATATTTCCAATAAAAACCTTCAACAAAGCACAGAAGTGACATATGTTCATGTCTTGGTTATTGTGAACTGTGCTTCTATCACATAAGGGTGCAGATAGGTTTTCTTATTAAAGCTTTTGTGTTCTCTGGGTATATGCCTAGAAGTGGGATTGCTGAATCAAATAGTGGATCCATTTTTATGTACATGGCCCTTGGCTGGTCCACTTTTACCTTGTCATTTTTATGTAATAATCACCCACAAGCTCACCATCCCAAATAAGAACCAGGCCTCTAACTCGCGTCCAGAGTCCTCCCATTTCATCTCCCTGTTTCCCTTTACCTGAGTTGACCAGCATCCAAAATTCTGGGTTCATTGTCTTCTTTTTTCTTTTCATAAGATATATATTCCTAAAGAGCATAGTCGTTTCATTGTTTCTGTGTGATTGGTAAGCTGAGATTCTTGTGGCTGGTCATAAGGTGTTTCTCTCTGTGGAATCAGTGGGTTGAATCTGGACACAGAGAGGTATTAGAGCAATATATGTGCACAAATAAATATGTGCACAAATAAATATGTGAGCATATAGTTTTCATTTGGAATGTTTAATTTTAACTTAACCCAAAGAGCCATGTTCTGCATATAATGCTTTGGAACTTCCCTGAACCCAGTATTATGTTACTAAGATTCAGTTATTTCACTGGTCAGCAAACTATGGCATGTGGGTCAAATCTGACCTTTTTTGGTATAGCCTATGAGCTAAGAATGTTGTAAAATGTTTAAACAGTTGGAAAAGATCTAAAGGTTTTTGTAACATATGAAGTTCCATTTTTAGTACCCATAAATAAAATTTCATGGAAGACAGACGTGCCCATTCATCTATATATTGTCTGGTGGGGTTTTCACACTCAAAGGCAAAGCTGAGTAGTGTCAAAGAGATTGTGTGACCTCAGAAGCCTCACATATTTGCTATTTGAGTGCTTTTGAATGTTATTCTATTTTTTCACTGAGGAGCTTTGGTTGTTTTAGTGGAGAATTTTGTTACTTTAAAGTAAATCTGTTGTATTCTGATCATGGTTTATATATGACATGTACTTTTTAAAACATAATGAGATTTTCTTTATGATATCACTCATAATAATTAATAATGCATTTCTGGGGAAAATATCTTTTCTTTAATGTTGGGTGCAGAATTTTATATCCATTAGCTCGTTTGTTCATTGAGATTTACAATCTTTTATCACTCAAAAACAGAAAAGATAGTAATCCAGTCATTAACAGTTATTTAGCACTTAAACAAAATAAGACAAAGCAGATATATTGAAATATTTCACTGTGACAGTGGACTTATTTCACCTTGAAAATTGACCTTTTCTTTTCTTTTATTGCTTTTTGTATTTTCAGACTGTATTTTTAGGTATACTCATTTTGAAAAGAACATCTTCCTCTGTTTGGGTTACTGTAAAAATGTCATAGACTGAGTGGCTTATAAACATTAGGAATTTATTTCTCACAGTTTTGGTGGCTAGATGGCTAAGGTCAATGCAACAACAGAGGTGTGTGTCTGGTGAGAACTCATTTCCTGGGCTGTCGGTGACTGTCTTCTCACTCACATGGCAGAAGAGGTGAGGGGACATCTCTGGAGTCCTTTAAATCCCATTCATGAGCAATCCCACTTCAATCCCACTTCATGACCAGATCACTTCCCAATGACTCACTTCCAAATACCATTCCATTGGTGATATGGTTCAATATGTGAATTTCAGGTGCATGCAAACATTCAGTCTACAGCAACATAGTAGTGAATGGAGCATATTACCATTATGTAGTCATTGTTTCCCTCAGGGACAATGTTCACTGTACTAATTTAGATATTAATTATATAGCCATATAGGTTAATGTAAATTAATTAATAGATCACCAGTTTTCTGGTCCTGACTATAATGGGTCCTCGAGCTGGCCAGATGAAGAACAGACTCTTATTATATGTCCCAACAGGTCATCAGAGATGATTGCATGTCTTACAGTCTCAGAATGACCCAAGGAATTGTCAAGGCCCTAGTTACAAGGTTTACTGGGTGGAGTCCTGACTCTTTTCTGGAGTTGCTAGGCAAGCCAGGGTCAGCTAATGGGTGCCCAAGTCCAGAAAAGAAAGTCAGACAACCAGTGGCTGACTCCCAAGGCAAAACAACCCTGATAAGTCCTTCAAAATCACATAACTAAAGCAGCCATGCTTTAGTTAAACATTAAACATTTCATAGGCATCTGAATGGAAACTGGCATATACACTCAGGTCACAACTGGAAGCGTTAGATCCATCTAAGCATTTTTGAGCTCAGAGGGTTGTCTAGTGACAAAAGAAAATTTCATTTTCAAACTGAGATCTAAGCTCCAGAGTTGGGGACCCTTTGGACAAGTGATCAAGTATTGGTCAACATGTTTATAATCAGCATGCCTATAGTACCTATACCTTTGTTTTATAGCATGTACTACAGCCTGCAATTATATTTTTATTTTGTGAGTATATATTCACTGTTTCACTTATCTGTAAGTTCATTAGGGCAGGGGCTGTGTCTATATGTTCTGAAATATATTCACAGACTATATTCAAGAACAGAGTGCCTGTTATATAGAATAGGTACTGAATGAAATACATAGAATTATATAGGCTTGAATTATATGGCAGCTTCAAAATCTGCTAACCTTTCTTCTGAACCCAGTCTTATCTTAGGCCCTTGATATCCCCTCTATCTCTCATTCTATATCTCCTTAGAAGCAGAACTAATGCCCAAAGAAGGACATGTTAGAGCATAGATTTTTGTTCACAGTAAGAAAGAATAGCTTAACAGAGCCTTCAAGCAATGCAACAGACCTCCTCAAAAGGAATGTTCTCTGGTGGCAGAGTTAAGCCAGCTATGAAGAGAAAATAAAGACAGATAGACCTGAAGATGTAGCCCTCTCCCCAGTCAAGTTCTCACATTAGCCAAATGTTTGAACAAGGACCCTGGAAGCTGCATTTTCTTCCAGATACTGGAAGAAGCAGATAACTGGCCTGAGTGTTGAATTTTCCCTTCACAAGCTGATAGACTTCTATTCCTTTGGCTAACAAGTATACAAGAAGTTTAATTTCCCTTGTAATTAAAGAAATGCAAATTAGAGCAAAACACCTTAAACTCATTCGAGCAGGAGTCACTGGGGAGTCAGATATTGGTCTCAGCACACAGGGAAACTGTGAACAAGGACAGCCTTTCTGAGACACCACTGGGCCGGCCTTCATGATATTAGGAATGCATATGGCTAAGCTTGGAAAGTTCTCTCTAGCGGGTAAAGTCCTGAGAAAACTTGCATAGGTCCACCAGGGATCAGAAATACATAAGCAACCATGCGTATTAAACACACCAGACTCTGTGCATATGGAGAGATGAGAACAGAGAGGAAAAAAGAAATAAAACTTGAACTTAAAAAAGGATCCCTAACACACCAGTTACGATAGTGTGATCTCCATGTACTGAAGAGTGTGGTTAACTAAAAGTTCTCCATCTCAAGTCCAATTTAACTGATGACCCTGACTCAGCCTCTCAGGGCCCACTTATTCCTGACAATACTCAGGTCTCAACTACCTTGACTGATATCCTTACAGCCCATGAATGCAAATCGTTTCACAGGTGGCAATGGCTGTGATCATTCATTTACAGAGGGCAGGGCAGTGGTAGGAAGCCTGTCATCCCTTCAACAACCATAGTGCTCTGAGCTGGAGAAGATCTCTGGGCCATCTGTTGAGTGATGGGGTTGGACTAGGAGAGGACTTCAAGGGTCCTTGGGTGGTGCTCAGACAGTGGCAGAAAAGAGGAAGATGTATCCACTGCTATCCCTCCTGGGGGGACCATTCTGCCATAGCCTCATTTCTGTCCACTGTCACAAACACCCTTGTCCATTTTGAGTGTTGTAATATCATTGACCCTTGCACAAGGAGGGTCTTAGGGACACTAACCAAAGGTAGGAAACTCATGTAACTTAGAATCAGTTTTCCATATCTGTGGATTCCAAATCTACTAGTTCTGCACCCACAGTTGGTTTAATTCATGAGTTCAAAACCAGGGATAAAAAAAATCCATGCAGAAGGGGACTGGTACAGTTTGAAATCATGTTGGTCAAAGGTCAACTTGACATGCTTTAAAGGCATTACACATTTCACCTAGTGAACCAAGGGCACAATTGGCTCCACCACCTGACCTCTGTAAACCTTGACTTCTCTGATGTGTACTGGGAAAGCACAGGTGTGGTCTTCTGTCCTCCAGATTGGTGTCCTTGGAAGGGTTCCTATTAGGTGACCTTTCCCCCCTCAGAATGCCTGTGAGCCATCACTCATTTTCATCATCCCCTGGGACTTTGGAGCCCTCTCCCTCCCCTGGTGGGGGTGGAAAGGCTGCTCATCCTAGAGAGCTGGCCCTCCCCACTTTACTCTCACCTCCAGCCTGCAAGGCGAGGCAGGTGCGTGAACAATTCTTTCTGCAGGAGAGGTGACCTTTGGTGACTAAGGAAGGAGGCAGATCTAAAATGCATATGAAATAACTTTTTCTCTTCAGAACCAGCTCACATGTAGGCCTCTTTCCCAGGCATTTCCCTCCAGACAGTATCCTTTCTTCCTCACCTGCTCTTGTCAGTTCTTCATCTCTTCCAGAGATTTTCTACTTCCCTTCAGAAACTTCACCAGTAGAGGGGGTTGACAAAATACTTCACTTTGAGATGCCTCTCACATCTGACAAGGGCCAATTAAATTCTTAGCTGAAGCCCTTGGACTTGCCTTTATTTGGAATTGGCTGGGTAGATAGTGAATTGTTTGATTTGTTGATTTCAGAAATATTAGATATTGATGATTTCAACATTTGTGCTTCCAAGGGTTGGAGAGTGACCTAAGGTCTGTGACTTTTGTTGCTTCATAGCGACATGGACGGGATGCATGAAGGCTGGGTGGCAAGGCCAGGCCAGGTCCATCTCCCTCCAGCTTCTCCCCTAGTGCTTCTTCACACATCCTGGCAGCCACAGGAGGCTTGTGAGCTGTGCTGGGTCAGCTCCTTGGCCGGTGCACTTCATTACCATGCGGCTTGTCTCATGTACTGCTGGCCTGTCCCCACGGAGGTGACTGGCTGCACTTTAATCCCGCTGTTACTGTGTGTGAGGAGAACTCACACCCACCTTCAAGGTGAAGAGCAAATCACTGCTCTCTAGGTCTTCAGTTTCTCTGTGTTAGATGAGAAATGAGGGACTGAGCAAGCTCCATGCTTCCCAGCCCTGCTGGGTGTCAGAATATCAGACCAAGGAAGGGCTGTCTCTCTCTCTCTCTCTCTCTCTCTCTCTCTCACACACACACACACACATACACACACGCACACATGCACGCATGCATACTTGCTGTTGGTTCAGACCCAGATAAAGGAGGAAGCAGAAATCTGTGTGTTTAACAAGGTTTCTCTGATTGTGTTTTTGTTCTCAAGCAGCTGACAGATTTGCAGCTGTGATCATATTCTATGAACTGGGAATCAGTATACAGACCTGAAGTATTTTTTTCTAATTAATGAAATAATTTTCATGAAAATTCCTACAAGAGATATAATGAAAAGATAGTTGTACTATGTCTTCTTAAAAATAAATTGAAACATAAGTCTAAAAAGTATAATATGTAGTATCCAATTTATTATTGGAATATTTGAAATCAGAGCTGGACTATGGATTTACTGCATGTAGAAGATAACAGTATACATAGTTCAATACATATGGACCAAAAGGAGTTTCTTATAAGAGCCAAGTTAACATCTCTTGACTCCAGTAAACCACCCCTGAGCCCCTCCGAGGGACCCAGGGCATCCTGGAGGGTCATTCTGACCTGGACCTTGCTGCTTCCTCCCTCTCACATACCAGAGTTGGTGCTGATGAAACTGAAGATGGAATATTTCTCATTGATCCTGAGCCCTGATAGGTTGTGAATATTTTTCTTTATGTTACTAGGGAGTGTGTGGGATATATAAAAATTGCCTTCAGATTTCTATTGGTGAAATTCCACCATGGACAGTTGTCTCAATCTCTTTATGTCTACCTTTTCTTCATTTCAAGAACATCCATATTTGAAAATCTAATGGGGAAAATAAATAAATGCCCCGCTCTTTCCCTCTTTCCCAACTCTCAGTCTTGTATTCCCTACATATAAATCCCCCATGTATGCATTAAGATCTTCCAAGATCAGTGCTGTTGAGATTGGATGGGAAGAACAAGAAAGTCTTGACTGGCTGTGGTGAATTTCTCTCAATGTATCTGGCCAAAAAAGCAGAAACTCAGATGACCCCAAGGTGGTTGTGAAAACGAGATGCTGTAAAACACAGTGATAATCAATTTGAAATCATTATGTTCGTTATTCATGACTGTCTACATCGGGTTGTAGTGCTTTGTTCCAGGTACTGTTGGTCTTTTGTCACAACATCTCTAGGCCTTTTCAGGCTCAGTCTCATAGTAACAGTGATGACTAGTATGTGCGCAGTACTTTACCAGGAGTCAGGTTCCGTGTTTTATGTGTACTGCATCCTCTCAATGAAGTGGGTATTGTTATTTCCCTTCCTTATAGAAGACACAGAAAGGTGATAGAACCTGCCCAAAGACACAACATTACACATAGAACCAGGATTCAAATGCAAGATGGCTTAAAATAATACACTGTACCTCCCCTCAGTGGTAGACATTGATCCTTATACATTGAATGAATGAACGAATAAGGAACATTTTCTGGGAGAGCAAAGGAAGAAGAGGAAAGGAAGGAATTTTTATGGAAACTGAAAAGATACTCCACACATCTAAATATTAAGACTCAACTTTAATGGCATCTAAGCTCACAGATTCTTTCTGTTGAGAACAGATTTGCTGATGACATTTCGCCAGATCGTTTGGTTCATAAGACCTTGAGAAGAGGCCCAAATTCTCCAACTTTATCAACAGACATTTCCAATGTTAGTTTAATTCAGAAATATACAAAATGTTTCTTTTTCTTCCATGAAGGAGACTGAAGGGCTGAGGATATCCTCTAAGGATTTTGTGCTGCAGTACAGTGTTTGGATCTTACAAAAGACCCAGTATGGTTTGAACGGTGTGTTCCCAAGAAATATGTTAAAGTCGTAGTGGTACCTGTGAATGTGAATGTGACCTCATTTGGAAATAGAGTATTTGCAGATTTAGTCAAGTTTAGGTGAGGTCATCAGGGTGGGCATTAATTCTATATAACTGTGTCCTTATAGGAAGAGGATGAGAGAGACATGCGGAGAGGGAAGGTTGCCATCCATGTGACGATGGAAGTAAAGAATAGAATTATGCTGCCACAGTCAAGGAACTCTGGGATCTCTTGGGAAATATCTTGCCGACACCTTGATTTGGAACATCTCTGAACTGTGACAATGCATTTGCATTGATATCAGCCACCTAGTTTGTGGGACTTTCTCACAGCAGTCCTAGAAATGACATAGGACAAATGCTATTTATCAATTCCTAATCATCACAGTTCCTAGTGGTAAGTTTACCTCCCACTCCCTGCGATCCCTACCCCCTATTTGTACTAAGGGAGGCACACAAAGGACAGGAGGGCCTTAACCGTCAATGGCATCCTGAGCTGGACAGTTTAAGTGCTTTCATTTGAAACGCTTGAAGGGATTTCTCTATGTGCCAATGTTGGCTCAAGTTCTAATTAGTGTGTGCTACCTTGGTAAAACTTAGAAAGAGGAAAATATGAAAGTGGCACTTATAGAGTACTTCCTACATGAACACAGTACAAGGATTTTCTCTGATCGCTACCACCATCCTATCAGTTAACAACAACTGAAGTCAAAGTATTCTTCTGGGAGAGAGGGATGGATCTTGGAGGCAGGCTGTGCTATGAATGACTGTGAAACCAATGTCCACACCATGCTGCTTCTTTGGGGGAACAGAGAAGGAGTCCTAGGCCTGGCATAGAGGAGACTGTGTTGTGGGGTTCCCACGGTGTGCTGGGTCTGGCTTGTAGTGGGGTCCTGAGACCCAATGGTTTCATTTTCAGGATGTGTGCTGACAGGGTGATATCATGGTGGTAGCTCTGAAATGGACCTCAATGGGAGCATTTACACCACAGAAGTTGGTGAGGATTACAAATCAGAGCTCTTGCCTCCCCCACCATGTGGTATACGGGAACACTGCTTACTAAAGAGAGAAGGCAACTCAGAAAGTAGCTCTGAGATCTCAGCCATGACTGACTGTAAAAGGCTCATGTGGTTCAGGCAGCTTTCTGAAGTCTGGGGGTGAGGAAGGAAGAAGTCAAACATAATGAAACATAATGAAAGCTGGGAAGAACCACCCTGTCCCTGGGAGGTTGGGAGCACTCAGCTAGGGTGGTGGGGTGGAATAAAGTCATCTAAAGCTGTCTGTCCTTCATCCTACACTGCAGCCACATGTCAGGGAAAGAGTGTCAATGCTTGAACTGTTAATGAACACGGGGCCTCTGTCTTACTCTGTAAATAGAAGGACAACAGATTCGTGATTCCCAGGTCTTTCTGACATAAATTATCCGTAGTGTTTGAAATATCCCTGTGTGACCCCAAGTTGCTCTGGTTGCCACTTCTTGCAGTGGTTCATGAGGCCCCTTTTTGGTGTCTAGATCCTCAGCAGCCATGGCTATACGACGTGAGTTGGCTCTGCTAGGACTCACTGCCCAGCCAATTCTCTGCCGCCCCACCAGAAATTTAGAATTGTGAGTAAGATCTGCTGGGACCAGTGCTGTTAATAAGAAGTTGCATTATTGGTGGAGTTCTCAAGCTGGGCTGCCAAGTCCAGTCACCAAAATATGCACAAAAAAAAAAAAAAAAAAAGTAACCAATGAATGCCTAGAGCACATAGCTAGAGGGTGCTTGAAATGCAGCTAGAGCAAATTGAGATGCATGGTGAGTGCAGATACAGTCTGATCTTCAGACTTCCTATGAAAAAAAAAAAGATTTTAAAATATCTCAATAAATCTCTGCATGAGATTATAATAATAGTTTGAGATGATAATAGTTTGTCTATATTGTGTTAAATAAAATATATGATTGACATGAATTCCTCCCATCTTTTCTTCATATGGCTGCTAGATAGTTTGAAATTACATATGTGCTTGGAAACTTACTTCCATTGGACAGTAGTACTCTGGAAAGTTCCATAAAGTCTCTGGGGCTGGGGGGCTCCCAGCTTCCTCAGACCTGGGTTATTCTGCATTTGCTTCTTTGAGCTAACCTGGATTTATTTCACCCTACTTTCTTTTTGGCTCACCCTAGCCAGAGTTGTTTGAATTATTTGTAACCAAAGAGACATTAACTAATAGACCAAGTGAACCAAAATCTCTTCAGGGAGTCATCCAGATGATTCTCCAGCTTGCCAGAGAACCCTTCCAACATGGCCCCTGGGTCATGTTCAGGCCTGGTCTGAAAGATGAGATCGCCTGGAGGCACCACTCCTGCTTCCCCAGACCCTGACCCCATCTCTGTCCTGTGGGAACTGGATTTGGACCCAGGGTTCTGTTCAGGAAGGACAGCTGAGCTCCCTACATTGTTTGGTTCAAGCTGATGTTGTGCTCAGGAGCTGGATTATGTCACCAGAGTCTGCAGTTTAGGATAATAGCAACTTTGTTGGACTCTTCCTGAACCTATAGGCAATCAAGCTTTGAAACTAAAGCCATTCCTGAAGCGTGCACTACAGTTGCTCTCCACTTCTATTCCCATCTGGCAAATGCACCTACCCTCATATATGGTGATGGGGGAATGTAGAGTCTGCACCCAGCCTGTGAGATCTCACTTTGGAAATGTGGTTTTACCAAGGCTTTTTCAGTTGTCCCAAGGTGTGAGATGAAACTCCCACAAAAATCTGTCCAGCTGGCTTTGGAATGGAATGCTCAAGGTTAAGTCACTGGGGTGAAAAAAGGAATCACATGCCAGATTCCAAGTAATTATTCTTTTAGGAACTGCCTGCTCCAAGCACTTTAATGAAAAACGATAGAAAGAGTTATTGACCTTTGAGACATTCAATTCCACCATGCAGCGTAGCATCTGCAGTAGATCTGGCCAGGGAAGATTACATCTGCCCCACTGTGGAGACATTACCATAGTTTATCTTCAAAATAAGCAGAGAAAATGTGTCTAATGAATCCCTAAAGCATGGTATGTGCAGGAGGGGTTGAAACCTGCCTTCAGCAATTTTTCCTCCTCAGTGTAATGGAATCCCTTGGAAACAAGTTAGAGATCATATACCTATACAACATTCTTGGGAAGACAAGGAAGGAGATGATAAACGAAGACTTTGCAAAGTTAGTAATTTGAGAGAGAAAGCCTTATTAAAATAAAAAAATAAAAAGCCCCGTATGCACCATAGTCACCGGAACTGCATAGGCCAATGCATTGAAACAAGCCTTCACTGTATTCTATGTAGATTTATGTTGAGTGGAAAACAAATGTGGATAAGATTTTGCCCCTGCTCTCTGGAAGCTTGCAATCCAGTTGGTGATTGAGACAAAACTTAAACATGGAAAAACTACATCATGGTACACGGTAGGGTCAATCAGAGAAAAAGAAGAGGTTTGGTTATTAAATAGGAAGGGGGGTACAGAGTTCAGGAGCTGGGGGTGGAGGGAGAACAGAAACTAGTTTCCAGGATGCTTTTGTTGTTTTCAATTTTTCAAAGACGGTTAAAAATTAAATTCCCAACATCTGCCCCCATCCCAGTGCTTCTTCATGTCCTGCCCTCTCGGAGGTAACCCTCCACTGTATTGGAATAAATAAAGAGCTGAAGCAAATGAGGCAAACTGTGAACATTGGAAAATCTGGATAGAGTGGGTATTTGGTTTAGTTTTATAATTTTTCAGTGCTTTACTGTATCTTTGAAATGTTTCATATTTTGTAAGATTTTAAATGAAGAGTATATATAATGAGTAATTCATAAAACTAAACCTAAAAGTAAGAAAGGAAGAAGGAAAGACAAAAAAAATAGGAAGAAGGAAGATAAAGGAAAAGGAATGAAGTAAAGAAAGGAGAGAAGAAAAACAAAGAGAAGAAAGAAGAATAAGATTTCTGAGATGTCATAGGATGCAAGGCCACTTTGCAGGCAGACAGGGAGCAGGAAAGACGCTGTCAAGGAGATAGATCTTGAAAAATGTAGTGGAGAGAATGACCTGCATGGGGGAAGCCCTGAAAGACAACTTTTATCTGAAAAATGAAGAAGTTAGACTTCATAAGTTCGAAAGTCTCATTCAAATCTGTCAGCTATCTTCCATTCATTGATTCAGTCCACAAGCAATGTCTGGGCTCCTGCCCATTTGGTAAATAACACTAGACCTCCTGAGGGACTCCAGGATGGCAGGGTGGATGTCTTCCTAGAATCACAATTTCTGTTTTCATCACTAATCATCCTTCGACATGAAGAATTTACTCTAACTTTTCATCTATCGTCTCTATGTCTTCTTTCCTTCCTTCCTTCCTATCATCCATATGTCAATCTGTTGACTGAGTCTGACTTATCCTATTAAATTCTAAACTCCTTTAAGATGGAAATATCATTTCTCTGTATCTGCCACAGTGTCAAGACAGTGCTATACAAATAAGTGGATATTCATTAAATACTCATTGAATGTTTGACTAACTTATTCATTTAAATAGTAATGAAAGGCTATTATGTCCTAAAGCACACAAGGGAATAATTTGGAGACACAAAGATAAAACAATCTCTACTTCTAAACTATCACTCTGACAGGGGAGATAAACTGGTATGAATCAATTACTTCAAATGAAGTGCTAAGAAGCCACAGAATAAAAATATCTGGGTTAATTGATTACATAAATGACACAGATGCAGCCATCCTCCTGGAGGTATTCAGTATTCTATTTTGCATAAAAGATGTGCTACTTTGTGGGGAGGGAATCCTTGAAACTACCAGATACCATTCTTGTGAAATGGTAATGTCTACCATGCCCGCAGAGCACCGCCTTCTTCCTGTGCCTCCATCATACTTTATTTAAATGTACTTTATTTTATTTTTAATTTTTTTTAAAAGGAGTGATAAAAATGGTTAGAATTACTTAGAAGTACTAAGAATGGTAAAGTACTATGGAAACACTAGAGCGCGGTAAGAGATATGGGAGTGCAGTAGGAGTATGCACTTGCATTTTTTTTCAAGGACAGGTGCAGGCAGGAATGAAGGTCAGTAGGCAGGTAGGAAGAGAGAGGAGAGAGAAACATCTATTTTACTTAGTTGTTTACTTGGTTGTTCCCATGGCCCCATGTCTCTAACCTGGGCCCTTGGGATGTATGTGGACTGTATCTGCTGGCCTTATCTGATAGGCCACTAGGGAATGCCTACTTTTATATTAGCGAGAGAGGAAAAAAGGGAGAGGCGGATGGAAGGAAGGAAGGAAGGGGCGAAAGAAGCACTTTTATTTATTTGTTAATTTGTTTTGATTGTTTTCCTGACCCCCAGATCTCAAACTGCATCTTTCGTCTTTACATGGTCTTTGTCTCAGCTTCTGACTTAGTGTCTGAGCCACCAGGGAGTGCCTAAATTTATTTTCTAACACCATAAGAAATAGAAATAGAAACAAATGCCATGAATTTAATCTTTTTTATATTACTCTGTGTGCATTTTTTTTTTCAATAGAACCAAAACATTTTCAAATTCAATGTGGTAGTGACTTAATAACCCCAACACTGAATTCCGATTCAAAACTGATGCACTTAAGTATGTGTCTTCTAACAGTTGCAACAGTACAAAAACTGAAAACAGATCTTTTGGAACCATGGCAGGTGCATTAGAAAAGAAAAGGAAGGTTCCTGCAGTTCCAGAAACCCTGAAGAAAAAGTGAAGGAATTTGAGCTGAAGATCAAGTTCCGGAGAAAAAAGTTTGCCCCAAAGATGCTTGGAAATGAAAGGAAAACTGGCAACTTCTATGGACCTGGGAAACCAAAACTGACATTTGTGATCAGGATCAGGGGTATTGATGGTGTGATGCCAAATCCAAAAGCAGCTGCAGTGTCTTCTCCTTCACTAGATCTTCAGTAGCACCGTTAAGTCATCTAGGTTTCAGCTGACATGCTGAGGATGGCAATGCATACAGTACCCAAACCTGAAGTCAGTAATTGAATTGATCTGCAAGTGTGGGTAGGACAAAATTTAGAGGTGGCGTGTCCTAACAGGCAACACACTGCTTACTCAGTCTCTTGGTCTAGTGCACCCTTTTATGGAGGATCTGATTCATAACACCTACACTGTTAGAAAATATTTTAAGGAAGCAAAAACCTTCTTCTGGCCCTTCAAAGTATCTTTTTCATCAGGTGAAATGAAAAAAAAAGATCACTGATTTTGTGTAAGTTGGAGATACTAGTGATAGGGAAGACCAGATCAACAAGTTAATCAGATGGTATCTACTAGGATTATTTTCTGACTGCTTTCAAATTGACAAAATAAAACAAAACTAAACTGAAAACAAGTCTGCTCTAATAGCTGCCCCTACGGAGACAGACTCACTTGGCTGGAGTTTTAGGCAAACCAATGTAGGGGAAGCGTCTGCCCTGTGACCTTTCTGTCACTGTATCCTCTGGCTTGGAGCCTTCTGCAGGGTGAAGACATAGGTCAATGAATGGAAGAATGATGGTCGCAGTAATAACCGACAATATTAATTTATAGTGTTTATTAATATTCTTACATAGTTCTATGTACTTGATACAAATGAACTCATTTATCCTAACAACCACCATATGAATCAAATAAGAATTTGAAAACGCAGAAAAGAAAACAAATAAAAATTCTTCTTTTTCTTTTGGTAATGTAAAGTTCACCATGAAACCTTCATATTTCTCTTCTGTAAAACCTGAGCCAGTCCACACGTATGGGGGCTTGCATGTTTTCCCTGTGTGCGCCTGAGTGGCATCATGGGAGTTAAATTTATTTGAGCATACATATTTCAACTTCTGTTGGAGAAAAACAAAATTTTGTTAGACTGTACTGGCCTACATAAGTGTTTGACAAGTTGTAGAAATGTAACCCAGCCTCTCCCTTCCTTCCTTTCTTCCTTCCTTCCTTCCTTCCTTCCTTCCTTCCTTCCTTCCTTCCTCACTCCTTCCCTCCTTCCTTTCTTTCTAATACTTTTCCAGAACTTAATTTTTATATAAAGTAATGCTTTATAGTAAGTCTTTTGCAAGCATCTCAATCTCTCCAACATTTAGATGTTCATATTTAATAGAGGATATTTTTCCTTGTTTGTTTTATTAATCTAATCACTGTATTTGGAAACCACCCAACCATTCATTGACAAGAAAAAATCCTGATTTACATTTTTATGTTCAAGATGGTAAGGACCTTGATCTTCTCTAGCCTGTAAAGTTGCTTCTGAGTATCATGAGTGGCTTTGTTTGTGTTTCTTTCTTTGTTAAACAAGATCTGCAAATTAGTTTGTGATTGTTTACTTATTATTTAGAAATTGTTGCTGGATATTGACTGTGTTTGTTGATTTGTACATTTCACAAATAATTAATTTCCAACATTTGCATTTTGAATTCCTTTAGCCTGAAAGTCTGTCAGAAGAAAGAACTCAGGCCTGGTTGTGAAACTCTCACCCCAGCTGATATCTACGTGGGTGGGCTACTCCTTCTTCATCACTCCAGCAGCCAGTCTCCCTACTTATAAACCAGTAACATGCCTGTCAAAGGAGTCAAAAGGCTTTAAAATATGTTCTCTTTTTCTTTTGTTTTCCCAAATTACTTCCTCTGAAATGTAGTGCTTGGTGATATTTTGTCTCTTTACATTCCATTACTGTATTCACACACAAAAAGCCAAATTAAATAATGACTGTCTCTTGACATCTTCATGTTATCATTCCAGTTGTTTCCACCAATTTCCAAATAAAGAATATAATGACTATAGTTGCATTTTGTAGCAAGTAAGATAAAATTTTTCAGAAGTTAGGATTGCCAGTACAAACTCTCCTTAGTTCCTGGAACTAAAGTATATTATTTTACTGATTAGGTCTTGTAAAAACCTTCACAGTGGTTTAGTATACATTAGTTTTTAGAGTCCAGGCCAGCTTCTAACCACTTCTTCATTAGCTGAATGACCCTGGCTAAGTGACTGGACTCCACTGAATTGTGGTTTTCTAATCTGTTAAATGGGGTGGTGGTGGGGGGGGGGGCGGGATATGCTTTGTAAGGTCATTCAGCAGCCTTAATGACACAAAGTGCTTGGCCTGTGGTGCCATGATTTGAAGCTATAATCATTTTATCTGATGATTAGAGAATAGTGGCTGTTTTAATTTTCCTCTGAGAAGACATTTGCATTATCTTAGAGCATTTATGAGGAAAAAATTCATCCAGATGAGGTTCAATGGTTAGATCACTAACTTGGGGTCAGAAAGCAGGCTTGCCACTCACTGGCAACTTGACCTTGGATGGAACCCTGCCCAGTGTTAGTTTTCTCACTTGGAATTTGGGTATAATATTTGTCCCACTTTGCAGTTGTGTGAACGTCAGAGGAGATAACAGATTTGAAAGCACTTTGTAAATGTCGAGTATTAAATCATATATCTAGTGAAGAATCTTCTGAGTCTATTTTTCATGTGAGGAAAAGCTCAGACTTTGGGGTGCGGTGGTCTGGAGTCTGATGCCATTATCTCCATTCACTGTGTGACTCTGGGAAAACTTCTGAACCTCTCTGTATCTGTTTATTCATATATAATGAGTATGATACTCATTATAGCATCTCATTAGGTTATGTGCAAATAATGAGTTAGTGCATTTAAGGCACTTTGAATAGTCACTGATGTATATGAAGTAAATACTCTGAGTTATTATATTCTTTATTTTAAAATGGATAAGTTGGATTACCTTTACTCTATCTTTCTCTTAATTTAAATATCATTCAAGGTTTATGTAATTTTTTATGTTCCAGAGAAAGAAGCATTTTAATAGCTTAGTAGTTTTTGAAATAATTGTAAGGTTTTTCTGGGCTCCGCGAGGAGAAAATTTCAATCAGACAGAAAGCAGAATAGTCAGGGCTTTATTGGACTTTGCGCTCCCGGGCGAAACTCCCAAGTCCGCAAAACGGGCCTGGGAAAGTCACGCGCAGAACAAAGGGGTACCGGCTCTTTTAAGCAGAGGAATTTCGCGGGCTTCCCATATCACGATTGGGGATTGGCCCCGTGAATCCAGGTGTGGGGGTCGCATCCCTTATTCTGACGTCATCCACCTTTTTCCCGGGCTTGGCCACCGGGCATGCCCACCGGACATGCCCGCTGTCCCTGCCCGCTGTCCCGTCTTTCTGAGCCAGCCTAACAATAATGGTTTTCTGAAGATAGCATTAAAATTTAGACATTTAGATTTTTTTAAATTTAAATTACTTGGTCTTAAAATGAAGTCTCCAAATTCTCATCATCTCTCACTTAATATCACCTACCTAAATATCCAGGAATCTATGTCTGCTCTCAACTTTGTCTTGGAGTAGGTCTGTGAATCCAAAATTGTGTGCCAGCGACCTCCAATGAATTTGTAGTAGTACCGTGGGATCTTGGGATATTTGTGGGGGACTCCTTATCTGTCAGACACCTCATAGCTTGCTTACTTCATGAATCACTGGTTTGAGACAGTCCTCAGTTTCAATTGATGGCACTTGTTCCTCTTGATAAGATGTCTGCAGGATTCTTTTCTGAGGCTATTGCAGAAGGATGTAAGAACGCACCACCCCTGCATGTGGCTGTAGGAGAACAGGGTAGCCCACCTCAAAATATACCCCTTTGGCCCATGGACTTATGAGCTGCAGGAAACTGAAAATCAGTAAAGGCAGGGAAAAACTTTTTCTGGCCTCCCCTTATCTGCATAAAGACAGATTGTTTGAAAGGAAATCAGTTGTCATAAGTCCCATCTCCAGGAATTTCATTCCAAGGGATGACCTACTCTTGCCATAGGAGAGAAGATCTCATCCAGACACTCTTCACCACATACTATCATACATTCCATCTATTCTTATAAAGTCCTGTTAATCTTTCGCTAAAATCATTTACCCTCTCCCAAGAGACCTAAATCTTCCATTCTCTTTTCCTGCTAAGATGGTATTTAAACTTGAATTCTAAGCCACTTTGGAGAGTCACTCATTTTTTCCTTGAGTAACTCCCTTGTATACATGAACTGTACATGCTAATACACTTCTGTTTGTTTTTCTCTTCTTGATCTGTCTTTAACTACAGAGGTCTCAGCCAATATTCAGATAAGTAGAGAAATATTTTGGAGAGATGGCAAAAAATTCTTGGGTGGGGGCAGTGGTGAGAAAGTGTGCCACCTCTTCCCACCATTTATGATCAGTGTTAGATCTTGCATGGTGGTAAGGGGCATGAAAGTTAACATGTTAATTAATTTTAATGAGGAATGGTCACTTTAAGGAAGAGCTCAAGGTCTCTGTTCAAGGAACTGAAAATTGATTGAAGCTGGATAGGACTTTTGGGGTCTTTTTGATGTGAGTACCTGGCACTGGCGAGAGCAGTTAGTCTTGGAAAGAATTCGAGGGGAGACGCTTTGTCCCAGCACCACTTGGTAAATTTACTGGAAAACAACTAAAGAGAAGTGACACCTGCAGCCTGGGGTTACAGGAGCAAGAGAGCGAGTTGTTAAAATGGAGGCTCTTATATATGGAGAGAGGGGACCTCCATTTGGGAGTTCCCAGAGGTTGCAGCACTCTGAGAGTCAAGGGGAGCGGGTAACTATGGGGTTTGTCCCTAGTTCAGGTTGCTAGGGAAGGATTACAGGTTTTCCAGCCAGTCCCTTCTGTCCTATCCCTCATCATTTTGAAGAAGTTCTGAACCCACAAAAATTTTTGTCAGTGTCGCTGGTGAGCTGTTGGGGCTCAGAGCATATTGGCTTTATCCCGGGCTATTCTGGAAACTCAGGAGTGAAAAATGATGGCTCTGTCTCTTTTTAGCCCCCTTTTCCCATGGTTTGCTGTGGCCCAGGACATACTAGCCTCTCACTGAGTCACACTAGCATATAGTAAAAGCAGGAATTGTATGAGGCACATACATCGTGTAGTATAGCTTCTGGGGAAGCAGACCCTCACTGCTCAAAAAGGGTTGCTGCAAAACCAAGACCGATTGTTATTTTTCACTTTTCACCCATTTTTGTAAAAATGAAAATTCTTTTTCTTTTGGTTAGCAAAAACAGGCACTAGTGTAAATCTTATGTAAAAGTGAAGTCCAGTCTCTCAAACTTTCATGAAGTGAGGGATACCTATAGTATGTGAATAAAGGAATGGGAAACAGGGGACAGGAGATGAGGGCAGTGGTGTCCCAGGACATGTGCACTTGGAGACCATTTCCCACTGTAGCATGAGGACGCCTGAAGAGACTGCAGCCTCACCCCAGGTTCTTGCAGCCCACGTGCAAAATTAGCAAGCAAGACACAGCAGATAAAAGATTAAACTGGAAATTTATTGAAAAAAACAAGGAAGAGACAGTACACTCCTCAAGGTGACAGAAAGTGGGCAGTTTCAAGTGAACACTGACAACTGACAATTGCCCACGGAGGTTCATGCTACCTAACTGGTATCCCATTGTTGTCCCTCCCTGATCCCTCCACAGGGGCATTTTGAGGTGTTTCTGTGAGGTGTAGATCCCAGGCAACAATGGCGACTTCTGGAGATAGGTGTTTCCTTTACTTCAAATGCTCCCTACCCATAATTCACTCTGTTATAAGGAGTTTACTGTATGGGCCCACATATAATTTCATGTTAAGCTGATTATAATGAGGCAAGATTACAGCAATCAGTTGGCCTAGGCAGCCAACCTATTTAAGCGACTCAACCAACTGACAGTTTGGTTCTGTTTCTTGGCTGCAAGAAAGTATGTGCTGCTCTACCACTGGTCAGAATCCCCGCTTTGTTTCATTCCAGCCCCTCCCTAGGCTAGTCTACCTAACACCGGAAGTAAGTAGTGGTGGTTAAAAATGAGATATTTTTCTTCAATATATGTGTGTTACTCTTTTTTTTTCCCATTAACTACTAAGTTAGAAGAATATAAATGTGTATAAAGTTGCTTGGCATCTAACTACTTAATAAGTTGAATTATTGGTTGTGGGACAGTAGGAGAAAAATCAGCGGCCATTTTCCCACCGCCAAGAAAATCATTGGAATGCGGAAAAGGGAGGAGGGACCTGCCAGTTTTAGTAGCTATGACAACCGCTGAGTTGAGATACAGACTTCCTTAATTCTTTGCAAGTGAATCTTAATTATATGTGGCTAATTTACAATTAACTTGAGTTCCCCTTTATCACTCCCACCTTAATTTGCACCTTTTGTTTCCCTAAACATATATATATATAAGTATATCTCCATTTGGGGCTCAGCTTATTTTGGGGGAAGGATCCCAGCTGGACCCATGCATAAATCTGCCTATAATAATTCCAAAAGAGCACAGGTTGGATTTTGTCTGCTAAGAAAGCTGTGACAGGACTAAAACAGAACACCTGAAGTGTCTCAGAACTGGTCTCCTGTGCATGCCCCGTGATGCAGGACAGCATAACTTAAAATCTATAAAGCAGATATGCAGCTGTATAAGCAGGAAATAAATTAGCTGACCTAACTTAAGGTGTGCTAACAAGACACCCAGGCATAGCAGGGATGAACTTACAGTCAGACTCACCTTAGTAACCAAAGCCATTTCCCTTAGTGGTTGGCTGTCTTGACTAACTGGTCTCGCTATAATGCCAGGTGTGAACTTCAGGTGGGCTGGCACCTGAAGGCACCAAGGCACTCTTGGCCTCACCCCTGGCTACATCCGTGAAGGAGAGGAGGTCTGCTCCCCAGGTATATATGGACACCATCTCTTCTCTATACAGGTGGAGTGATGCACTTGGCATGGTACACACATGTGCACGCCTTTCTTAATGTAACTTTCCCATCCTGCAGGTATCTCAGGCACATTAGAGTGCTTCCAATAAACTTGCCATGTGATTCTGGTCATATGGCTCTATGTGAATTCTTTCCGGAGGGATTCAGCATTGCATAGGGTTACCTCAACTCAGCTCTCTCTTCACTCTGACAGAAAGAACCAAGGACAGTGAAGGACAGCTCCACAGACAAGGGAGAAGCTCCTATTCTTGTAACCCTATAGCCCTTCCCTTAGTCAAAGTGGCCATCTGCCACTCCTTGGGTCTCCGCCCTTTCCTAATCCAGAAATGGTCTTTTGTTCTATTCTCTAAAATAATGTAGAAAGGGGAGTTTTTTATTTTTACTTTTAGAGTAAGAGTAAAGATAAGTCATTCTTCCTTGCCACGTGGCACCCCCTCCTCTCTCCTCTAAGACCCCAGGTCCCCTTTCCAGGCCTCAGCCCACCCCAGCAGCCTCAGAATTTATTGCCCGTAAATTCTCCATATGTATGTTATTAATTGGGGCTTTTCTTTTACTAATCATACCTAATGTCAATTTGTTCATCTCTTTAGCCTGTGAGAAATCGGGAAACTTTCCCTTTGATCCCCACATTAGTTACTTCTTTCAGTGTGGAACACTAGGAAAAAAAATGACTGAGTCATCAAAGACAGTAAAAACCTAGAAAATTCGGAATCTCTGGGCTAGCTCCTTCAGTTTCAGAATTTTCTTTGAAGAAAGCACATATGCATGAACTAGGGTAGTTTCTACAGTTCAACTGGCTCTGGGGGCTAAATGAAAGCCTGAGATTTTGTGTGGGGAGATGAGACTTTGTAAACTTAGATTGTGTTGAGTACACATCCTTTGATAGTCCAAAGAAAGACAGAATGTTTGGAAGAGGTGGGGAAATCACATTTTCCATAATAAAATAGAAGCAGCTTCTTTATTTTGAAGTCTGTTCCCTTTTAGCTCCTTGAAAGTTTCTTTGCATTTACAATTTGTACTGATTTTAGCTACTGATGAGCAACATTGTTTTGGTGAGTTCTGATTAGCATATGAATACACAAATATGGGCCTGAGGGGATGCAAAGCAGACACATTTGCAATTGAATATCTACTTAACATATGGTCTTGAATTTGAAGTCTCAATCAATTTCCACATCCCTTGCATACTCTACTAGGACTCTTACCCAGATGTTTTGAGGATGTGGATGTTTTGAACTCATAGTTTTGTGCTGCTTCCCTTGAAAGATGAGGATAGTGAGGAGAGACCTGCCCTGCGAAATATATGAAGGTGTGAAAATCTTGTCCTCAGGCACTACAATGAATTTTCTCTGCATTCACTTCTTTCATTTTCTTTTTATCAAAGCAATATGTGCACATCAAGTAATCAGGAGACAGAATAGTTTATGATGAAAAACAAGCGGCATGCTTCTACTTTTCTTTACAAACCGCATTTCAATTCTTCCAAGAAAATCTCCTGTGACTTTTTGAGGACTTCTACTAGTTATTTCTTTAGCTATAGACAATATGTTTATATATTCCTATTTCTTGACTTACTAATTTTAGACAATTATTGAAGTCTATATTATGAGGAAAAATTAGCCATTTATGTCTGGAAAGTTGGTAAGTTAGCTGCCAATAGACAGATTAGCATAAGAAAATTATATTATGAATGTAGGAGTATTCTGTAAAGAGGAACTTCCTGAATACCAGAGGTAAATGTTTATATCCAATTTAACAAAAAAGTTGGAAAGTTAGGTATTTAAAGGGAAAGTATGGAAGGTTCTGTTGGTGGTTTTGATGCTGACGAATAGTGGAATTTTCACTGTCCAATGTTAAGGGCCAGTCTTCTTCTAAACAGGAAATTGCCTTAAGGGAGGTCAATGGCCACTGTATTTTGGGGAGGCTCTGCTTAAGTTTAGATAAAATTTCTTTTTGTGGTTTCTGTTAGAGTCCCCAGAAGGTTTGGAGATTTCTTGGTTGGGGAGTGTGTAAGAAGTGACCCAGAAAATGCTTTGAATATCCAAGAGTTTATTTGGAACTTCAAAGTGGGATGTCTTGCTAAAAGAAGGCACCAGCACCAGGGAAAGGGCTACTGGCTGTTTTTAGGGGAGGGTGGGCGTAGCTCTTAATGTAGGAGGCAGGGTGGGCTTTCAGATTAAGGCTTGGTATCTATGCGATACAACTCAATCAAGAGTTCAGATGAGTTGTCTGTGATGTTGAGACAAAGAGTCTGTTAAGAAATCCGTTAAAATGTTAATATAAGACTTTAGTCAAAACAATGAGAATCCTTATCAGAAGAGGAAGAAATACTGAGACAAAGGCCAATGGAGAATCCTACCCAAATGCCACATAATGGAGCACCCCCCAGCACAAAATGGCATCACCAGTCTTTTTTTGGGGGTGTGGGGGGGTGTGGCGGGGGGGTGTGTTTGTTCTATCAGCTTCCAATTGTTTAGGGATTTTCATTTTGAAATAATTTTATTCCACTTTTGGGCTATTAGACTCTGATTCCCCCATTTGAAACTTCCCAAGAAGTTTCAAAAATGAGTTGAGTTAATTGCTTTGAAGAAAAGACTCAGAAAAGAATGGGGAGAGGAGCTATCTGCAAAAGGAAAGAAGAATATAGGTTAAAATGAAGAAATAAAAGAGAAACTGATTAATGCTTAAATATTAGGTACAAATCATTCATAAAAAGAGTGAGGGTGGCACGGCAATCTGATAGTGTTATGGTTTCAGTTTGAATATCTTTGGTGATGGAATTCCACACATGAACTGATGTAGTATTAGCTCTTAGAAGTTTATATTGAAACAAGGAACTAGAGAAACCTCATTCTTGCTGGGATACTCTGTAAACCACAAAGCCCTGAGGTCCCCGCTTTCTGGATAATCCTCTGGCAGTGAAATAGAAACCTTAGACCCGCCCAGTAAAACCTTGGCTGGAGGGGTTTCTGTGAATCTGCTGTGACCTAGGAAGAAGTTAAATGTCAAACAAGACAATTTAAGATGTTTAGGGTGTGACCTCTATTTAGGGTGTGAGTTCTACTTCTGTAAACTGCTTCACTTGTTAAACTGCTTATGCATATACCCTGACACACCTGGAAAACAAGCTAAACTATAAATACCTTGTATTATTTGTGTTTGGGGCCATATGATTTGGGACTGTTTTGCCCCTTATGATCTCTGGCTAATAAAGTCTCTTTATAAATTCTCTTTAACTCTGGTATGTCTCTCTGATCTCGTTGGCTACTTTGCAATAATGTAAAGCCAAACAAGCTTCAGTTTGTCAGAAGTTTTTCAGATCCTTGGGTAAATGGGAAGTTATAAGACAATCTGGAGTTCCAGTAAGGATCTGGGCAATCAGATCTCAGTTTTCAGTGATGCCAAGTAAGTAGGCTGAGAGGAAAATCGAAAATGTTAATTTTGAGGAGTGTAACTGGTGTTGATCTCAAATAAAAGACAACTAAGTTATTTTATGAACAAAATGAATTTATTTGGAAACAATAAAAAAGACAAATTGGCAAGTACAGTCTCATGGCAAGATACAGGAAACTTTTGAGGTCCATTAGAAAGTCCATTGTTTGAAATACTTTACTAGTCTGAGATAGGTTGTTTTATAACAGTTAAACACTGAAATTTTGTTCCAGTGTCAATAGGACATAGAGAGATTAACTCCCAATCTAGAGAGGTTTTTTTTCTTTGAAAAGGTTGACTGGGAGGAAAAGTTCTTGATGTTCCTGGGAGCCTTGTCATTGGGAATTAAGAAGTCATTGGAAAGGCTGGTTGGAAAGCAAATGGCATGTGAAATGCTTAAATTTGTGGCAACCTCTTCTCCAATATTCAGACTCTTTATAATAATAACAGAAATTATTAAATGTTTGGTTCTATATAGGGATCTCCATTTGTTGGAGTTAAAGATTAAGGTATTTTGGCATACTCTGGTGGCCTAGCTGTGTAGCCCACTGGGTGTCGTCAAGACCTGGGGTTGGAGGGAACAACTAAATAAAATAGTTTCTTCTTGCTCTCTCTTCTTGCCTACTCTCCTTCATCCCTGCTTGTACCTTCCTTTTAAAAAGATTAAGGTATTTTGCAATCTTTCAGGTGGCTCATATAAGGTGAATAAGCTGATTTGCAAAATTTACTAGATCTGCAATGGTCATAGTTTCCCGTTCCACTGTGGTTCTTTAGATTAACAGAGAAAGGTCTCAGTTTGCCTTGTTGACAAACACAGCATTTAAGGCTACCTCAGCAGATCCAACATCAAAAGTAAGACTTTATTATTCTTGGAAGATAATTTGAAGTTGATTATAATAACCATGAACAGTTTCATCAAGCTTTTGTGTCTAAACCTGAATTTTGTTCTCATCAATATGCTCAGCAAGTTTCCTAGTCTCTTGCAAAAATGTATGTGTTTGTTTACTGGAATCCTTTTCAGGATTTTCCACTTGGTAAATTTCATCTACTGTCTTGACTGGCCCTCTCTGACAAGCATGTGAATTAATTGATACAGTTCCAAAAACTCAGGTCAATAAGTTTTAATAACTAGGCTAAATTCCTCAGCAAACCTATGAGGGCTACTCAGTTACTTTAGGAAACTAGCACTGTTATGGCTCTCCCGGGACAAACCAAGTAAGTACTCTTTTGAAGCTTTAGCAAGTTTATTATGTCAACGAGCTCAGGGAGTATTCTCCAAAGTCTGAGCAATAGATTGCAGGTGAGGGTACACTTATATAGGTTAGAGCAAGTGCGGGAAGAGACAGGTGTAAATTAGAGCGGGGTTACAAGAGTGAACATAAGTAATTTAACTGTATTTAACTGTAAATTCTTCACATGGGTTATATATACATACACAAGACTCCATTTGCAAGTAATAAGGGAAGTTCTTTATCTGTTGGTGACTTATCAGTTGCCTGCAACATCCCGGCAAGCATCCTAGCAAGCTCAGACCACTGATGTTTTATGGCTCTGCTAGCTCAGGCGGTCTTTATGGCTGCTGGAAAGCAGTGGGAAGGTGTTTTTCCCTTGCAGTATTAGAGTGTCTCTGTTTAGCAACATCGTTCTGGTGACCTGCCCAGTTTAAAATTTTGTCCCACTTTGAATCACAGCTTGTCCAAAGTTAATTTGTCCTATCTAAAATGTCAGATATTCTTGTACACATTAATATCAGAACTCCTGCGGTTATCTTATAGCAAATTTAATCTAACTAGGATAAAATTATATTTTTAAAGACAGGGATGTCTTGGGCTTCACATTACACCACACACGTGCTATTATTTTTGTATCAACTGACAGTGATGATTCCTGTCCATGCATACAGGATTTTCTATGAGCCAATAGCAATGTTCAATCTATTTATATAGGTTGGTGTCATAGCTCATATGTGTGGGACTTTCGCATATTTCAGAACTTAACTTGGCAAAGATTTCGATAGTTGTATTTTTAAAATTCTAATTTACTTTAGTAATGCTGAAAAGAGGAGGCACATTGCAAAGAACTTGAAGAGGCTTACCACTTTTTTAAAAGAGCTTTTTCTGGATAGGGTAAAATGTGATCATTGTCTTGCAGCCTTCTCCATGGCAGAATGTAAGTAAGTGCATATTAAAAAACATTTGTAGGTGCACCCTAGTGGCTAAGCAGTTGAGTCCACATACATCCCAAGGATCTAGGTTTGCATCTTGGGACTAGGGGAACAACCAAGTTGAACAACCAAATAAAAGCAATGATTGCATCTTCCTCCTCTCTCTTCCTACCTGCCTTCCTACTCACCTTCTTTCCTGCCTGTACATTTCCTTAAAAGAAAAATAGAATCTCAAAGACATAATGTGAATTCTGCCTCATTTACTATATAACTGAAATTATAGCTATATTTTTAGAAAGGTGAGAGACGACTGAATTGAAACTGCTTGTTGCCACTGAAGGTGCCACCTTCGCTTTTTCTTATAGTATCTTATACTGGAGTTTGAAGACTTCTGTCAGAGCTGGTCTCAAAATTCTTTGAAAATTCATCTTCAGTCAATTAAAAAAGCAAACTCGTAAGGGACCCTGTTGGCTGTGTGGGGGCACATTGTGCACAAATGTCTCTAAAGTGCTGCTGATGCATCATCAGTTGATGTTGAAAGACTTACTGGGAAAACTTTCAACTATTTTCACGTATACATAGCTTGTGTAACACAGCTCAAGCAGTGTCGTGAATTTGCTGAAGTGGAATATAAAGGAGTATCACGACATGGTAGTATCAGATTTTGTCAATTGTGCCAGCTCTTGAAAGAATTCTTTCCACATCCAATGGCTTAAAATCCTACTTTTGCTCTCAAGAACACTCTCCAGGTTTGATAAAGCAATTCTTTGACCATGATTTTGGCAAGCTATCTCAATGATTTTTACAGGGACAACTTAGCCATTGTAACAAAGTGATTTCGGTTGTGTTGCCGGACAAGGCCAATCCAACAGATATCAAACTCAAAATGCAAACCATGTTTAAATAAAGAATTAAAAATTTGTGACATTTTGCCTCAAGGAGCAAAGGTTTTGCTGAGAAAACGTGAAGAAAATGGCAAAAGCATTTTAAATATCTTAAAAACATCTCAAAAGGCAGATTTTAGTAAGTTCAGAGGAGGAGAAATCAGAGAGTATCAGATGCAAACGGCAGCCCTGCAGGAGAATAGAAGGGAGATGGGCATGAAGAGGGATAGACCACACAGGAGTGAAGAAGGAAGATGATATCAACAGCAGGGCCTGAGCACATGGTGGCTGCATGTGTCTCAGACAAAAAAGGTGGGAGGGGGGTGGAGAGAAACTTCTGGAGACATGGACTCCCTCTTCAATTTCTTATTCACCTCAGTTAATTTAAATTTTTTATTTTGCAAAAAGGCAATCTTAACTCCTAACATTTGGAGGCTTCGGTAGACTTTCCTTCAGTTTTAGCAATTCCAGAGCCGTGACTATCCATTTGGGTATTAAGAAAAGTAAGTTTGAAGAGTTCAGTTTCCCCATAATGGCCACTGGTGTGTTGAATAAACTTTGGTTAAGGCAGATCATTTAGTTAAAAATGCATCGGAGAAAGCACAGAAGTTCCGATGCATTAAGCTGGTGGGGGTTTCTGAAGCAGTAATTTCCTTAAGAAATTTAGGTAATTGGGATCACATTTTCTCTTATTATTGGAGCTAGGAATTTCTAAATGACTGGTTTCTTTAGGATCAACCCCTCTCCAAAAGGAAATCAGGTCAAAGACCAAAAAGACCAAAACAAACAGCACAATTTTCCAATCAGGAGCAGCTTGTATTCAAAGAGGCAGACTTGTGTGTTCCAAATGCTTGTAAGCACAACCCACTCCCAGGTAGCAAACAGCCTGTTTCCACAGGATAGAATTGAAGGCCATGACTCCAGCAGGAGAAGCCGCCTGATTGCGCCAACTGTGCCCACAGTTTTTGTTTTCTAAGAGCCGAGCAGACTGCAGGGCAACTAGCACTTCTCTAAGAGAAAAGTATCCAGAGACCCACTCTGGAGAGCATAAGGCCAAGCAGAAGAGTTGACATCTAGAAGACTTACCTGCCAGACACCAGGGCTGGTGAGAAAGGATGGAGATCAGTGGGCTCAGTGGATGCCGACCCTTGTTTTGCTACCACCCTCACTGTTGTTGTTGGGGGCCCTGCTCTGGATCCCCATATGGACTATCACATATTTTGACAGCAAACAAAAAGGTACCAGTTATTTCACCAACAAAATGCATTTATTTAGAAACAACAACGGAAGGCAGTTTGAAAGTCTAGACTCCTAGAAAGATATGTGTGCTTCCAAGGAACAAAAGCTGACATCCCTTACACAGCTACTGCTGGAGACACAGCGAACATTGGGTCCTGTCCTTTGCTGATTGTGCGCACGTGTGGGAACTTCTTCTGGACACCTGGCCTCACTTAAAAAGCATTTCTGGTTATCAATTCACGCCAAATGTTGAAGGAAGCTAAAAGAGAACTTGGTAAAACCCGACAAATTTGAAAATGGCATGATCCAATCCAGCTTACAGGTTGATAAATCCTCAAGATGATAAAGAAGATTAGAATCAATTATCCACAAGAGTGAACTAATTTTATTAAAAAATCAGATCTCTATAGTTGCCTCCTTTGATCAAAGATAATCACTGTAAGATTAGTTTTGTTTACAAAACAATTATGGTCTTAATAAATTTGGCCTGCTAGTTTACATATGGGCATCAAGAATAGTAACTGACCACAGAAACCTTTGAAAGTTTGTTTTGCTGGAACTTTGATAAGGAATCTCAGATTGTACTTTTAGAAGCCTCAGGAGGTTAGGAAGGTCAAATCAAGAATTAACCATCAGACAACCTGAAATACTTATAGATTTGGGTGAATTCCTCTCTTCTTGATGGTCTCAAAATATCTTATAGTTCTTGGCCCTGCCAGCAAGTGACTTTCTTTACTTATATGTAAGGTTGGGAACCCTGTAAGTCAGGACCAGACTGGTATTTCCAAGAGGACTTAGTAAGCATTAGTTCCATTAAGTCAACTTTAGTTCCATAATTGTTATGTAGGTATTCACATTCTGGCAGAGTAATAGATAGTAGATACTCCCAGGAAATCATAAGAAGACACAGGTGGTAAGGACATGAACTCATGACAGGGGGACCCCATGGCAGTGGGTTGGACATGTCTCTACCTCCCCAAAGACTGACCAACTCTGTTTTTATCTCTTGATGGCGGTGCGTCGGGCATGCTTCCAGAAAGCGACTGTATCACCAATGGGGAAAGGGGTTCTTTTATAGGGGGTGTCAGCAGAGGGAGGATAGTCAGCAAGCAGGAATAGCCAACTGGGAAAGAACAGTCAAGTCGGCCAGGGCAGCAAAATTCCAGGGCAGGACATCTTGGGTATATTCAGTACAGGTAGAGGCAGTTATCACATCAGAAGTTCATCTGTTACATTCAAGTTGGTGCTCAGCATTGGCCAGTCAGTGAGCCCACTTTCAAGTTTGGTTATGGTCTCATGCTGCCTTATAACACGATCCAGCCATATCTGAATCTATGAACATCATTCTCAAATGTGACATTCTAGTCAACTCTTTTGCTATGTAACTAGTGTTTCTAATCATATTCTCATACAAGAAGAACAGATTTTATTAAACTTATGTAAATAATTATATTGCCATTAAAATAAGAATATGCAATAAAGGTTTCTAAATTCTGGATATATTGGACAGAGAGAAAATATAAAAATGTCATTTTTGTTTACAAAATTAAGCTCTACTAAATTGTTATGATTTATAGGTAGCCTAAAAGAGAAAGATGTTCTTTATATGAAAAAAAGAACATTAAAAATCAGTAATATTCCAAACAAAATCCATACAAGGCATAATTATTCTTATTCTGTTTATTTAGTTCAATGTAATTAATTCTTGTTCTGCTTGAGCTTGGGTTAGCAAGCTCATGAACTTATTTGGCTCCCCAAGAGAGTTTTTGGAAATCCTAACCTAGTTTATTGGTGTAAGTTCAAAGTTATTTAAACAATGGTATCAAAAATCTTCCTCAGGGGACTTGGCATATCCTTTCCACGTGCTTCTGAGATAGCTCCCTTTGGTCAGAAGTGAAGTACTTTGCCCTGTAGTTGATCACACGTGCTTTCAGAAAAGAACCCAAATAAGACGGCAACTGTCTGTGAATGACAAAAATTTCAAGTGATTCTGGTTAAAGATTTGATGAGAACTCATTATAAAAACAATGCAGGTGACTAAGAAATTTACTTGTTGTTGTGACATACTTTTTAAATAAAAACTGCAATGGGACTGAGCACTATATTATTGCTCTTACTGTCAGGCAAAGCAGCATAAGAGTACATCAGAGACAGTAAGACTATTGATAAATTTCTAGGAATTTAATACAATTCCTGAAATGTTTATATTAATAATATGCAAATATGTCCCAGAGAAGGTTATATAGCATTTCTTATTTCTTGAATGATTTTGTACTATTCGATATATTAAATTAAACCAATGATGTCTAACATTTTTCTTCTTAGGAGGTGAAAGAGCAAATTCTTTGTGATTTGCCATGGATTCTCTGAGAAATAGCAAGTCAGCTCAAACTAAAATCTAACCTAAGATTTTATTTTTGGACATCAAAATATCAAGTGTTGTTTAAAATGTGAAATGACTTAAAATTTGATTAAATAGGCCACGTATATCACTGTGAAGGAATATTTAACCAAACTGACATTAAATGTTTACAGATCTATGTATATATAAATATACAAAGTTTTAAATATAAAAGCAACAAGTTTAAACAAATTTTTTTGTTTAAAATTTTTTAAAATTCAAAATTTAAAATTTTTTTTAAACAACCAAAAATCATAGTTTTTGAAACAGTAAGACATTTATTTCTCTGAAATAAAAACAACACAGGAAATTATTCTTAGGACACAAAATCTGTTTCCTCGATGGATTTTTTTAAAAAATACCTCTTATAATGTCTCAAATTGATTAAGTTCAAATCTATAAAGTTTTTTATCTTAAAATCTGACTTTCCAGTATCATTTTATTTGACTAGTAAACTCAGAGAACAAAAATATATGCCTAAGCCTTATTTAATGCAGATAACTCTGAAGACATGACTCTTTATTAACTCAAAGATATCAAGTAGTCTTATTTAACAAAGATTTACCAAAATTTTGTGAGCTTGGAGAGCACTTGAGCTAATTCTTTAGTTATGAGAATTTTATTTATATAAAATTTTATTTATTTATATGTTTTTATTTTTCTCTAAGCCAATTAAAAAGAGTGGTCCTTTAAGGGATTTTGTAAATTAATTTGACATACCATATGGAGATAGGAAAATATAACATATACATAATTATATAAACAACAGACAGATGCAAATAGATATCTTATGTCTTTGATTCTAAAAATTTTGCTATGAGTTAGGCATAAACACAGTAATATAAAACTCACTAGTTTATATAAGCGCTGGTTCTCATCTTTGTTCCATTTTATATTTATTTCCAAATTGTTTTTCTGGCAGATGGAACAAGTTAGGGTTATCTGCTGAATATGAGGGCTAAAGCTTTTTTTAACCAATACTTGTAGAGGGGATTTATTAAGATTTTCATTTGCCTGGATATGTAATCTTCTGGAGGCGAGGACTAACTTTTAGGTTAGGTGCAGGGGCATAATCATGTAGTTGTCAGAAGCTTATCTGAGTGGATAAAATGCTCAAATCTGTTTCCCATTAGCCTTCTGAGTCTTGGGTGGCTGCTTCTGGGAGTCTGAGTGCCTGGAGTGCCCCCATGGAGCCAGGCCTCATGCTTGAGGGACCACAGGAGTTTAAGCACCCAGTGGGAAGAGAAGATCTTGGAGGAGCTGGTTGAGAGACCTAAGTGTCTTCAAATAAGCCGTTGAACTCTAAGCTATACTAGTAAAGTCATGTCAATAAGAGAGGAGACAGTGTGAAATGATTGAGGGCAGTCAGCAGGAGTTCCAGAAGGAGTTACTTCATTGTGAGTAATTCACAGAAGAGCCAGAGGGGAAGGGTTATATTACTTTAAGAAGGGCGGAGGGTGGTGGGGGATTATGGTAGTGGTTTTGGGCTTCAGCTTGAAAGTGTGGAGGAAAAGGGAACAAACTGACTTTCTAGTGCTAGGACCTACTCTCTTCAAAAGGAGAGATTCTCTTGGAAAGACTGTCAAAGGTTCTGTATTTTGGGGAGAATGCTTACATTTAGATAACATCTCTGTGGCTGCTGATTGTTGGAATGCATTCAGTGTAAAGTAATTTTCACAGCACTTTGGGGGACTGTTAATCCTTCATCCGGTATACACTCCGAGGCCTCAGCTCCTGTACCCTCTGCCTCTCTCTCCTGCCGTCTTCTCTTGTTTGATAGTCAGGCTAGTATCTTACTTCTTTTACTGCTAAGCTTTACAACTTTGAATAATTACATATTATATATATATTATATATAATAACTTTAATCACCTACTCTTGTTTCAGCAAATTTAAATTTCCTCTACTTCTTATGATGAGGATATCAGGATTCCTCCGCATTTCCTCTCCTCACCTTTTGTCAGTTACACTCAAATTTACCGTCTTCAGGTTTTTCACATTTGCTTTCTCCCTTGCAACCACAATCAATGTTGATTCTATTAAGGTTAAAACCAATAAATAGTTCTGAGTAAGTGCTACTCCACAAGGGCCAGTTGAGGCGAGTGTTCTTTAAATGAGGATGGGAATGTATTCTTACTTACATATCCCATCATTTTTCAAAGGAGAATGTTTCCAAAGCAAGATAAAGTTGTTTTTTTTCTTGTGCTTGATTGTTGCTTAAATTATAGCCACATTTCATTTTGTCTCGTATTTGGAGCATGTTTGCATTTTAGATTTTTTCATGCTTCTAATTACTTTTTTTTTTTTTTTAAAGAAAGTGACAGTCAGGAATTAGGGTGAGTAGGCAGGCAGTCAGGAGGAAAGAGGAGGAAAGTATTTCATTTAGTTGTTCATCTTGATCGTGGGATGCATGTGGCAGAGACTTCTCCGCTAGGCCAGGAAGGTATGCCTCTAATTATTTTTTAACTCTTTTTCTTTTTCCATTTTTTTCTGCAAATTCTCAATAATATTCGTTTTGTTGAATTCCCATTCTCTTCGTTTACATTTAAACTTGTCCCCCTTTTTGTTTTGAGAGATTCTTCCTTATTGTCTAGCACGTTTATTTCCCCATCTTCCTCAGCCGTACTTTAAATCCCTGATGTTTCTTATTCTCCGAGTATCTATTTTTAATGGTATGTTTTTATTATTTTGGGATGTAAAATATTTTTTGAATATGATGCTTTTAAAGTTCTTGTTTCTCTGTTTTCTGAGTCCTTTCTGTTTTATTTCTTGTTCTTCTTTTCCTGTTTTTAAATTTTGTTCAGAGGTAAGATATTTGGTTTACTTTCCTATTTCTGGTGACCTCTGGCTGTCTGCTCACATTTAATAGATGAGAACAGCTCCTCCATTGTATGAGGAGCCAGGTTCTTAGTGAGATCACTCCCTCCAGGAGGATTCTTACCTGGAGCTCTGGATGGGGCAAAGCTGGGTTGTGAGTTGGCAGACTTTAATTAACTGAATGAGAGTAGAGCAAGGTGTCAGATTAAGAGACCTGTCTATTTCCATGTTTGAAAGAAAGTCTTATTCTGGATCATAAGTGTTCATAGAAAAAGCTAACTTTCCCCCTCAAATTTCTCATTTATCTAGAGATGATCTTCCTACTGCAATATTGGTGGTAAAGATAGGGTTATGCTATTTTCTTTTTTTTAGAAAACGTATTTGGGGGCACAGTTGTGCTGAACAAAAACCAATAATTGAACACACCCCCCCCCAAAAAAAAAAACAAAACCAGAGCCTCCAGGGCAAGACTTAAATGTAGGTGTTTTAAAGAGTGAAACATAATAGAATAATTAACTAGTTGTTATCAACACTTAATCAAAATATAAATGATATAATTTTTTCTGTCCCATATATTTAGAGATTTTTATTGTTTTCCTTCTTAGAACTATTCACAGTTTTTAGGATAATCTTCTTTTATGTGGTGGGAAAACTGAATACTGTTAAAAGTCACTGGCCTGTAGCTCTGTTCTTATCAAGTCCACATCTGACTTCTGGTGTCTAGCCAATGTGATGGCATCAAGCCAAATGTCTCTCAACAAAGACATTTGATCATAGGATGGCTAGGGTTTTGCTTACTACCAACAGCAGGTTTTCAGAATTGTAGGAATTAGCATCCAGTTTTCCAAAAATGTTCATTCACTTTACAGCTGCAGACTGTTCTGGAACACAAGTTCTTTGTTGAGTCAGGTCCTTTGTACCTATAAATTCATCATATAGGTTACTCGTATCTAAAATGTTGATAATGTTTTAAGCACTCTAAAACAATTGAGTGTCATCACAATTTAATCTTCCTCTTAGGTAAAATAGTTTAAAAGCATAAAAGTCATTCAAACTTGCAAAATCAAAATAGGAGTCCAAATAAATGACAAATGGCAGTTTTAGTAAAGGAATTGAGAATGTTATGTTTAGCTTGACCACCTTTCTAGTAACAACTTTTGGAATTCTGAAGTACTTTTAGTTAAAACAATTTTTTTTTCCTGTATGACTTTTAGTGCAGCCTACATAGATCATCAAACATGCAGGTGCATTAAGTTCATCCCTTACAGCATCCTTATGGCATCTTCACAGATCACAGGCTGTTTCGGAGAGATAGCATATACATCTCTGCTTTATTACAATCCCTTTCTCTAGTTTCATTTTCAACGTATTTCCAAACATAAAAGGATATTCTAGAAAATATGACTTCATTACAGACCAACCTTTAGATTTCTTTCTATGGCTGGTAACAATCTTATAGACAAAATGTATCTCTTACCTTTATAACATCAAAAATCTCATTAAATGCGTCTACATATTTTGAGGAAAATGAAAAGTGATTGGAAAAAACCTTTCATTACTACAGGTAAGCAAACCGCACCTCTTTTTTGAGCAGTGTTCTTGCAAGATGTGGAGGACATTCAACATGCAAGAACTTTTATTTTCTTTGATGAGAACTTTACAGACTGAATGGAATTTGCCAAATTTACATTTGTTTAGTTTTCCAAATATAGCGATGGATGAACAAAGACAATTTTATTTGGACAAATTGTTGGTAGAGGTAATTTGAAATTCCACCTTTAAAATCAAAATGCCTAAGAGATATGGGAAGGATTTTAGTTGTTGCATTTCAATGCTTTGATACAGTAGAAAGTATGGTCATTGATAGGATCTCATAGAATGAATGCTAGAGTATAAGGGATCGGCACAAAATTCATCAAACATCTCTCTTGTTTATTCATGGAGCACTCAATGCTGCATCTTCTGAATCAGGGTATGTAACTTTACAACTTTACTGAATTTCATAATACAGTCAGATGATGATTAAATTATTGTATTTGCATGACCTACACAAAATAGTTCAGTGGTCACTACTTTTAAATGAACTTTGGCTTCTTTATGGTGAACACGAAACTTTTGATTTTTTTTTTGGAAGTATTTGCCTGTCTTGTCCCAGTCATTTGAGATTCAGTCTCCACGTATGTTTCCATATACACTTCTCCACTATAACCAAATAATTTTTGCAATATGCTCTCTTTGGGTGATTATTTCCTTAATCCACTAGTATGTGTCCTTTCATCTGTCATTAAAAATGGTCTTTGCTTAGTCTTCTTGTTCAATGATGGCTCTGTCACACCAATGTATTGTAATTATTCTCATTTTGATTATGTGAACTTTTAGAAAACGTGATCATGATGTTCACAATACGGAAAACTAAACTAGCATAATCTCAATATAAAGCTCATCAGTTACTCCACAGGCAAAGTCAAAACTTCAGTGCACTTAAATTTCACACTGAGATCACATAACTCAGAGTGATGAAACAATGGATGATCCATTGTTATGAACTAAAATCACATCACTAACATGATCACTAAGGAGAAATGACAGTGACAGAACCTTCTGAAAGTGGATACCATATCTGTGCTATATCCATGTAACACAATAGATAGTTTTGCTCTCAGCCCCTGTTTTTTGAGTTGCCGTTTGAGTTTGTATTTTCCCCTCAAGCTCTCAACTTGTGATGTAAAAACCAAGATTTTCACATGGAGGAAAATTTCTCAGAGTGTGGCAGTTTCAATGAAAAAAAAACACCAAAAAAACAGGACAGTCCTGGGCATAGTGAGGCAGTGAGTACTTTTGAAAGGGGCACAATTGTCCCCTGTACAGATCTATTGCCAATCCCCAACTTTCAGTTCCATTTCTTAGTATGGTACGACTTCAACTTAGCATCGATGATAGGTTCTTGGAAACTGAGATTTGAAGTGAAATGACATTATGAAATAATTTTACCATAGGTCAAATGATATAAATCAGAATTAAGTTCCTATTGCAAATTTATGGTCACAAAAACATCACCAAACTTCTAAATAAAGATACAAAGCAGCCCTAATATTAAACAATAATGTACATGGTTCATTCACTCATTTTCCAACTTGATTATTCCAGTTCAGGGTTATAGTTGGAACCTAGATAGGAACTCAGGGTCCAAGGTGGGTCCTAACCGTGGGAAGGGTCCCTACCATATCAGAGTACACATACACACACACATACCCACAGACAGACACACATACCAACTGAGACACACCAATATATCTACTATGCAACATCTTTGGAAGGAGTTCCATTCCCCAGAAACAAACATGTCAGTCAGACAGATCTGGGAGAACAAGCAAACCCATGGAAACAGGGGTCCACCCTGAACCCTGTTGCTTTTTTCATCCTATAATCAATATTATAACAAAATAATGTTGAAATAAATGATGTTGTTTGAAGACTGGCTTGAATTAGTCAACCTGAGTCAGACTTCAAGATCTCTAGGTAGACAGATTAGATAGACCACCTTCTTTTGAGGCACGATCTAGGACAGACATGCTGGTCTCTGGACCCTGTATGGTCTTAAAAATGATTAAGAGATCCAGTGAAATTTTATTTATCTGTTTTATAGTTATCAATATTTATTGCATCAGAAATGAAAGTTGAGGCAGTTTAGAAAAAAGTAGTCATTTGTTTTAAGCTCATTGCATGTTCGACAAAGCATGGTTTTCATAAATAACTACATTTTCTAAAACAAAGCAAACAGTTTAGTGGAAGAGTAGAATTGTTTTATAATTTTGCCAATCTCTTTAATGTCTGGGTTAATAAAAGACACCTGGATTTTCATATCTACTTCTGTATTCAATCTGCTGTTATATGCTGTTTGGGTTGAAGTATCTAGAGAAAATTTGACTTTCTACAGATATATAACTGCAAAAGGGAGGAGTAGTTTTTAAAATTAAGGTATAATTCACTTATAAATTTATATGAATTTTAAGTGTACAACATAACGATGTGACATTTATATGTATTGCTAAATGATCATCACAATAAGTCTAGTTAACATCCATCAAAATACATAGAAGATTATTTTTTGTGATGAGTTTTAAGATTTACTCTTTTAGATAAACTTTCACATATGCATTACAGATTTATTGACTATAGTCTCCTTGTACATTATGTCTGCATGGCTTATTTATTTCATAGCTGGAAGTTTATTCATTTTAATGGCCTTTCTAGGTAATTGTGTACGTTTTTTAATTCTATGCCAAAACTAAAAGGTCAAAATTTATCAAATTATTAATTTTGCTGTTACATCATGTAGTCATTATTACAACATTCTTAAGTGAAATTGATGTTTTTTCTTGCCTAGGAATAAATAACACATGAATGCTAGGATAGTTTGGGGCCACTGCCTAGATTAGTAATAAGACCCCTGAAATTTTACTCACCATTGCTTTTGTGCTGTCAGTGCAAATGTCAGCAAAGTGAAAAAGGCCAACACATCTTAGCATTATGATGAAAATATGACCTTATGAGCCCTTTGAAAAGACCTGGTGATTTTGCAGCCTACACTCTGGGAATGATTCAGCTAACAAGAGTTCCACTGCGTTTGGATAGAGCGATAGTATGTCTACCATATTGCAACAGAAGCTTTCATAATCTTTGTTAACATTTGCCCTGAGAATCATAAAATCCCCAAGCAAAAAATTCAGCAAAAGTGAAAGAGACTGCTCCACTAACATTAAGCTTCTTGAATAGAGTATTTTGAAAGTTCAATACCAGGAAGCTATTTATTCTCATTTATGTGGATGCCATCCTTGACCAGAATTGCCTCTCATGTGTAACGTAGGTGAGGCCTCTTGAGAAACTCCTGTGATCAGTCAGCCTGTTCACCTTGGTGAAGAGTTTCTCTTCCTTTGTTCCTGTGTAATAAAGTGTTGACTCAGCAGGTCTGGTATTCAAATTCTTTATGTCACAAAGAAATTCTGACCCTTTGCTGCTCCTGAGAGATAACTTGTAGGTCTTTGGAATAGTCTGCTTGATGCAGTCTCTCTGTTTACCTGAAGCTAACTCATAACATCAGCTTGACATCTGGAGTGTTGGAGACAGAGAAATTGTGATCAACTGTGTGATGCTCTGTGCCTATATGAATGACCCCCCAGTAAAAATCCTGGACATGGAGGTTTGGCTTCACGCAATGTTGGCTGAGAGAGGAACGCGCTCCCAGTATAGTTCCCCAGGGAGAGGCCAACTGGAGTTCATGCGTACTCTCTCTTTGGAACTCTGCCTCATATGCCTCCTACTTTTGTTGATTGTAGTTTGCGTGTTTTGCTATCACAGACTGTAACCATGAGGGTGATAGCTTTGCCAAGTTTTAGACTCTTGGTAGAAAACCACTGAATCTGAGGGTGCTCTTGGGGTCCCTGGACGACAGCGCCCTTCTGCCTCTGCTGTGCCCCAAATTGTATTAGAGATGTTAGGCACAGATGATACTTACCTCATGGAGTTCATGGTTTAATGAGTGAGCTGGTTAAGACCCCTGTAGTATTATAAGGGCTGTACAAGGACACAGCAAGGAATACTTTAGGTTAGATCTGTGGGTCATGGTTTAGAAAAATAAGGGAAGGTATTTAGCTGGGGTATTTTTCCCTTTTTTGCAAGAATGAAGGGGCTAGAAATATATTTAAACTCACAAAACAAAAAGTTCCGTTGAATCTGGACATGGGATTTGTCAACAAATCCTGAGCCAGAAACTCTAATGTCTGTGGTTCTCTCTCTCTCTCTGAACTTTGCTTCCTTTTTGTTCTGTTCTTGCTTGAATTCTTTGTGATTTGGCTGGTTCTCTGTCAAAACAGAAACATATCTGATATTTTTTACACTTTGACAGAAATCCCTTCACACCAATAAGTTCTGCCTTATAGGTATTTGCTCAAAACAGCTTTTTATATATAACTGGGGTCCAGAACTGCTCTGCCTCTGGTTAGAGCAACGTCTGGTAACAGCAAGATAATATTTTTAGAGAGGCGGAGATAGGCTTCTCCTGGCCATTGAACTCATTGTTGTCAAGGCTGGTAGGAAAGTAAATCTGTGCTAGATATTTTGACGGTAGATGAAGAAGGCACAGTAGGGCCATCTCAGTTCTAAACTCTCATCGTATTTATTATATCCAAGACTCCCACATACATAGGATTCTGCCCGTGACATCTCTTTGCCCCTCCATTTCCTTTCCCTGTGTGTGACCATGATCTCCAGATATACTACCTACAGCTGATACCTGGAATTTCTAATGTCTGGACTCACAAGCTCCTAGGGCATCTAGTTTGGAAAAGTGACCTGGAAGTCACTTGAGAAGAGTATGTGTGTTGTGTGTCGCTTATATGAGCATTGTGGGGATTTATTGCAAAATTATTTTCTACATGAAGTAGAGAATACCTTTAATTTCCAATTCAACATCAAGATTCTAAGGGTATTTGATCAAATAAGAGCTGGGAAATACAGAGAGAAAAGAGCATTGATGCCAATTACAGTAAATGCTGAATAACAAGAAAACACAACTCTAAAATTTGAAATTTCTGAGTAAGAATATTATTAATGGTGATCATTTATGAGCATAACTAATCATGTAATCTCATTGACCATACAACATGGTAACAATTATGTATAATAATCAGCATGTCACTTTCTTGGTTGTGTTTTACTTGATCAATAAACTGTATATGTATGCTCGGTTGTCATTCGTTTCTCCTTTGGATACAGGATACAGTTGTTATCGACTCACGACATAAAGTAAGTGGAAAAGAACACAGTTTAGAAAGACATGATTGATGGATGTGACATTTGGTTCTCTCTTGCTTTTTGCATTCCAGAGATTTCACAAGTTCCACACAGTCTCTCATTCCATAAATGTCTGTTAAAAATCAAAGGATAGTTTCCCTCTGCCAAGAAGTCAGGGACAGAGAAGTGAGGGGGTGTACACAGCTCTTGCCTGAGGGAAATTCTTTTCAATAGTGAGAAGGTGGCTCCCTGGACTGCCCCTCCATGGCAGCCACCAGCAGGCCTGCGTGTCAACCCTGGTGTAGCCACCCACAGGGCCAGTGGCAGGAACTGCAGAGGGCCCGTCCACCCCATTCTGGCTCTCCATTCATTTCAGGTCTCTCTTAGTTTCTGTATTTAGACGAAAAGGACATTTCTGGGGGCTCACACTTTAAATGCACTCCTTCACTCCAGGGGAGCTCCTCGGACTAGCCCTGCTTTCTGAGGTCGGCAGCTCCATGCTGGTCCCCCTGGGCTGGTGTTTTGGAGGGCAAAGTGCCGGCCGGGTGAAGTTTTTATCTTAACTACATGCTGACCTTGTCTTTGAGAGAATATTCCCTTGGAAAGACGCTTACAGCAAATACTCCAATTTTGTCCCTCTTTCTGAAGTAAAACTAGGTTAAATGCTGTGCTGAAAATCTCTTTTTCTATCGACAAAAAGTAGCTCATCCAGGTGAGAATATGCCTTGTGAAGACGCCAGCCTCTGAGAGGAGTTTCTGAACGCTGTGCTGTAGAATCCGGGCTGCTAGGATAAAGTGATCTCCCTGGGCCTGGTTGAACATGATAGAAAATATCTTTCTTAATATTTAGAACACGGTTGCAGAATAGAGTAGAATAAAGATTTGTAGGAACAAGACCACAGTCCCAATAAGTGCACGAGCCTTTCCTTTCCTCATCCAGCTTCTGGTGGCTGCTGGTCTCTTGGGGCCTCTGGTGTCTGTCTACTTTAGTCCACCACAACGTGCCCTGTGTGTCTCTACGACTTGCGTTCTGTTATAATGATGCCACTCATATTGGATGCAGGGCCACCCAATGACCTCATATTAAAAGGGTCATCTCTAAAAAGACCCTGTTTTCAAAGGAAGTACTGGGAGTTAGAACTTCAGCATATATTTTGAGGGGACATAATTCTTCCCATAGTATATGGGAATAATAGTGACCTTATAGGTAAGCATCTGGCACAAATGTGAATCCCATAAGCAGAGATCACAGAAAAGGTGATTAACACTGAATGCATGTTAAGCACTCACCCAGTCATTATTGTCGCGCATACTTTTTGAGAATGAACCATGTGCTCGGTGTCAGGGACTGACTCTTTTTCTTTGTTCCCACCTGACTTTTGCTTTGGTTCAGCCCACCTCCTCCCGCACCCCACTTTTACTGGCAGTGGTTGCTTCTCTCCTATATAATCTCACTTCTGCCCTGGTGCCACCTGTCAGGCCTCTGGCTCTAGACCCCCCGTCTGCCACGAGGGCCGAGGCTTCTTGTTCTCCTAGTCCTGCTTTTCCTGCTCTGTCTTCCTAAACTCTCAGGATTTCAGTCTTAACTTTGTTCTTCCCACTGGGGCCTTGCTCCCTTGTCTTATCCTTACAAAGGGGAGGGTTCCGGGTAGGAAATGATGAAAGCATTAGTCACAAACAACCACGGGGACAGACAATCTCTAAAATGGTTGTGCTCGAACTCTCTCTCCTCATCATCCTGTTTGGGCCCCATCTGCTGCTCTCTAGCTTCTGGCCCAAACGTCCCCCAGCCATACAGAATTCCTGGACATTTGGAGTCTCTGCGCAGCATCTCAGGTGATGTAAGGATTCGGGGAGAGGAGACTGCACATGTGGGAGTACACACACCTGTAAATTTCCATTCATTTAGTTAGAAATCCGACTCTTAAAAGAAATGAGGTGGCTCATGAGAAAAGAGCAGGGGCCACGTATCTTGGCATGCTTTTCCATGAAGCTGGGGTTTTGAGAAAACATGCAAGTGGTGACATTTCCCTAGAGATGGGATGCGCCAGAATTAAGAACATAGGTGTAAACTTGCTAAGCAGTTGCTCCTCTGTAGTCAAGGATTGCATTACCTTCACAGGGGAAATTATATTAGCAATCTGCACACTTTCATCCAATTATTCATTCCTCGTCTGGACTGCATATTAGAGTCATGTGGGGTGGGAACTAAGCCCCTTCCCACCAAATACCCAAATACTCAAGTTTCTGGGTATATATAGCTAACAGATATTTGACAAAGTAGCAAGTAAAATTCAGTTAAAGGACAGTCTTTTCACTCTATAGTGCTGAAACAGCTAGATATTCACATACGAAAAATAAATAAATTTAGACAGATCTTATGCCCTTCACAAAAATTAACTCAAAATGGATCGTAATGTAAAATGTCCTAAATATAAAATGCAAAATCATAAATTATCTACAAGACGACACAGAAGAAAAGCTGGGTGACCTTGGTGTTGACATTGACTTTTAGGTACAGCACCAAAAGCACAATCAATGAAAGAAAAAATGGATAAGTTGGACTTTATTAAAATGGAAAACATCTGGGTTGCAAAAGACACTGTTCAGAGAATGAAATGACGAACCACAGACTGGAAGAAAATATTTGCAAAACAGACATCTGATAATAGGCTGGTGCCCAAAATATGCAAAGAACTCTTAAAACTCAATAATCAGAAAACAACCCAATTAAAAATGGTAAAGACCTGAACAGATACTTCATCAGAAAATGCATATAGATGGAGAATAATGTATGAAAAATGCCCAACACCATAAGCCATTAGTGAATTGCAAATTAAAACAGATTAGACTACATACATATCAGAATGGCCCAAATTCAAACACTGAAAACACCAAATGCTGCCAAGGATATGGAGCATCAGAAACTCATTATTTCTGGGATTGTGAATTGGGACAGCCACTTTGAAAGGCAGTGGGTAGTTTCTTATAAATATATATATGTATATATATATATATATACACATATATATACATATATATATATATTCTACTTTTGCTATATGATCCAGCAGCCATACTACTTGGTATTTACCCAAATGGGCTGAAAACTTATGTCCATAGAAAAGCCTGCACATGAATGTTTACAGCGGTTTTATTCATTAGGTGTCCAAAGTGGAAAACAACCAAGATGTCATTCAATAAGTGAATGGAAAAATGAACTGTCCTATACTATCTCATATACTATCCCACAGAGGAAACAGATGCATATGTTTCAGTGAAGGAAGTCAATTTGAATAATTTGTATATTGTATAATTTCAACTTTATGACATTCTTGAAAAGACAAAATTATGGAAACAATTAAACTAAGAGCAATTACCTGGAGTGATTCGGGGAGAGAGGAGCAGGTGGAGCACAGGGGCTTGCTGCCTCTGCGGGAACTGAGTGACGAGGAAGGGGTTTCGATGGAGAAATCTTGTGTGGTCTATACATTTTAAATCATACCTTGTAAATGTATGACAAATTAGAAACAAATATGATTTTAAAACAAAAGAAAAGAAAAAGGTAAAAACCCGGATACAGAGGTTCTACTTTAAATAAGTGAAGCCAGTATATCTGGAATGAAGTGAATTAGTAGTTTCTAAAGTCCCTCCAATTATCCAAATGCTACCTGTTGCTTTAGAAAAATCCTTCAAAACATTGTTCTTCCCTAATTCTTCCACAAAACGACACTAGCTCCCTAAAACTAATCCTAACCCTAACCCTAACCCTAACTCTAACCTAAGCCCTAAACCTAACTCTAACCCAGACTGTCACTGCTATGGGCAGAGAAAGCAGGATCAGCATACAGGTGTTTCTGAATCTGCCTGCTCTGTTGTCTCAACCCCTGGACACCCATTCGCTCAGGCATAACAACCAGCACCCTCTCCCTATTTGATTACTGTTTACCAGATTAGATCTAAATACAATCACAAATGCATTTCTTTTGCAGCCAGCTATATAAATTACGGAGTTCTGAGTCTTTCTGGCTGCAATTGCTCACTATTCAGTTCTGGAGTCTTTGCCATTTGAATTTTTAATTTCAGCTTTCCCTACTCCCAGGTGACTGGGACGTGTGATCTTGAAATGCTGGCAATGGAAACAGTACAACCTGAGTCTTAAGAGTCTCACTGCCTGGATTTGCATTCTAGCTGCTGCTCCCAGCTTGTCTTTAAGGAGCTTGTTCTCTTCCTGGGGCTAAGCTGGCAGCACCATAATGCTTCCTGCATAGCACCATTAACACCCACAAGAGTTCAGGAGCAGTAGGAAAGAGAATGCAGTTGTCATCATCTTATATAATGTCTGTGAAAGCTCACTAAAAATGGTGTTTCTTAATGAAAAAAGGTGAAAACTCTAATCCTGTGGACTGCGCCAGGCACTAAGGGTACAAAGACAGAGTATCTCCGTTCCTCCAGGCCCTCAGCCTCCCTTTGGTCTACTCTCACATGAAAAGCCAACACGAAACCCATGTCAACATTTGGGGAAGCTGAGAAGCTAATTAGGATTGTTTCAAATGAAAACTTGGAGATGTATGAAAAAGACGTCAGTTTACTTCTCTCTGAATCTATTCTCTCCTATTTTCCTTCCACCCTCCCCCTCCTTTCTTACCCTCTGTTTACACAAGCCTTCCTGAATAGCCTGTCATTCCCCATCTAGAACGGATGGGAGGAATTGGTGTGAAAATCTGTAACACATTTTGTGTGCATCCTGTCCCAATGATTGTGTTTAAAAAATGCTGTGCTCTTTAATGGAATCGAATTTGCCATTCTTGGGACTGAGGGTTTACCAAACTTAGGAGGCAAAGTAACCTGCAAATCTGTTCCAACAGGACAGTCGCAACTGTGGCACCTGGCTCTTCAGAAGGCAGCAGTGAACTCAGCAGAAAGATGCTTACTGAGCCTCTCCTGTGTGCCCAGCACTAAAGGGCATGGTAAGCATGGAGGGAGGCCATTGGGATTCTGTACTCTAGGAACTAACACCTGGCAGAGGACACTGGCTGCAAATAATCATGATTCCCATAGTCTCACCCAGCTTCCTCCTGAGAGCGCAACCCCTGTGAACCTGGACCCACCAGTCTTGCTTGGGAAATAGGCAGAGAGGCACCCGCTGTCGTCCACCAGCTCTCACACATCAGGGATCCAGCTACTGGCAGGTTCCCCTGCTCTGACAGAATCACTGTCTCTTGAGTAAGGGAGCACAGTTGAGAATGTCTCCAAACTGTATACGCCATGCTTTCTGAGAGCTAGTGGGGTCGGACTGCAAATACTTCAAGCCAAATTCACTAACTGGTTTTCAGACACCCTTGTGACACAGTTGTCAAAGTCTAACCAGGTAGTAAATTGG